>CATKUY010000021.1:0-365787 GCA_949802685.1 Dicyrtomina minuta
TATACTGTAGTCGGGTGGTGCTTTTTTAGAGAATTTTTATTTTAAAGTTAAAGAATTGACGTGTGCTGAAAGTTGTTCTTTGTCTAATCCGAGCCAAACCCGAAACCGAAATTCTTTACTTTTTCGGCTTTTTCTATCAAAACAAGCTTCAGTAAGTATTTACCTATATGATATACGTAGCTGCCTTTCTATTTTTCATGTATTTTTCATGTATTTTTCATGTACTATGACTGTTGACGGTTTTTAGTGGTGGTACGTATTTTTAAACAGATTTCTACTTTTTTATTTATTTTATCCATTCTTAACGTATTCTATAATCATAAGATTTTTGAACTGATTTACTAAGGTGCGCGCAGGTCTTTTTAATGGTAGATACTATATAGCCTAACTTTGTAACATTACCTACCTACCTACTGTTCCAGTTTATTTTTTAAATGCTCATTTGTATTGACTATTTTCATTTTTCCGTATTATTTGAAAATGTACGTAAATCATCGTTCAACTATAGTTGAACGTGGCTATAGTCAAATGTAAAACATTGTAATAAAAGTAATTTTATAATATTCTTAATAATTTTGTTATTCAACTCTTTAACTTGTGACCATGAAGGTAAACCTCATGTGAGATTCTCTTGTTCATAGGAATTACTTTAACCTGCCATGTTATACATAGTCATTTATGCAATAGTTAAGGGGATGATAACGGGGATTGTATAAGTTCGGCCCAAAAACTGGGGTTTTTCTATGGCATCATTTACGGACGACCCCTTGGGTGTGCCATTGAATGGGGTCCCGCACATTGCGTTCTTTAGGGAACTCAAATGCCTAGTCCAGTGGGAAACTTATCGGGAATTTTTGCAATTTTCCCGATAATTTTCCCATTTAAGAATTCGTTCAATTTCCCTTTGGGAAATATTGCCACTTTCCCATAAGCGCTTATGCTACATTCCTTTTAGATTTTTTAGTTTCTTTTCACTGCCCTACCAATCAATGACTTATGCAGAAATAAATACTATGAATCTATTCAGAAGCTTCTTAAATATTATAAATACAATTTATTTAGTAAACATTAACATCGTAGAAATTTTTTATAGGTAATACAAAATGGCAATAATTACACAATTAGTTATGAGTATTAGTTACATAAACAAAAAGTAAAAACTGTTTAAGCCGCAATGAATAATGTCCCCAATGCTCCGTGGTCGGCTCAACAGTTGACAGCGTCAGGTTCCATGGCAGGTCATCAATTCAGCAGGTAGCAGTACTTAGGTGTACAAATCTACAGAATAAAGTAAGGTCACACGTCATTATTACAAACTGACTGTAGAAAGTATACATCCAGTTGGTCAGCACTATAATCTGTATATTGTAATTTGCTTGAATTTTGAGAAAACAGAAAACAAATTCATAGTATGTTGCTTAGCGGTTGACGGTACACCGTACACCAATGAATAATAAGATATGATGTAGGTACATCACAAAACAGTAAATTAGTTGATAATAAAAACCACAGCAAAATTGTACCCACTTTCCATCGTCAACCGCTAAATCAAAATGTACTTTCATATGGCCAAGCAGCAATTAGGTTTTAAATAAAAATACCTTACCTTTATTTTGTAAGCAATCCACTCCTCAGGTTCAGGTTTGACTTGATTCACAGAGCAAACTGCACAAAACTCCGTCGCCAGCGTTGCGTGTGCTAACTTATTATGTCTATCCTAATTCTGAGCAATTTGCAAGGCAAATGACTCGACCAAATTACATTACCTGTTACACTTAACACTTTGTAAGCGAAATATTACTAAACTTCTAAAATTATGAAATGATGAGGAAGTATGAAATCCAGAATCTACAATCCCACGCACTCAATTTATTTGAGTTTCCCATTTCTAGTATAGTTTACCGGATGACGCAGGTATTAGCTCAACCATGGGAAGTGAATAGGAATGACCAGTGCAGTGTAGTTAATAGTGGAAGCTATACTATAGGAAGCATACGTGGGGTCGTGCAAAAATTACGTGGTACAAAAATGAGAAATTTTGAACCCCTAACCCCACTTTCTTTGGTATGCACGCATATGTAAAATCAAAGGCAGCTTCAACACCTACCCACCCTTGACTCACATCGTAATTTATGCACACTCCCTGTGTTGCGTTTGGGAATTTCCACGCAATGGTATTCTTTTAGGCGACTTTCTTAAGGGAACAGCGCTTTTGGGCCGTTTGCGTAAATTCTTACAAGAAAAGCAGCAAATTTCGTGAGAGATATGGTTTATTACATTTCTTTTGGGAAAGTAAACGAATTCTTTATAGATTTTACGTCTTATGGGCAAATAACATGAATTTCTTTTAAAAATATTTCCCGAAACACATTTCCCAAAGGTTCCCACTCCTGTACGACGTGCGGGGTAGACAAGCATAGTGGAGTTCGTTATTGAGATACGATTAGCACAAGTTCTGGTATATTAAAGTTTGAATATTGCTTATTGTAATAAGCTGTATCACAGAAGTAGCAGTAGTGGAATTTTAACCCGAATTTAAATCGAGTCATGAAGATGGTAAGGAAATTTTGATTCTGTTTTTATAACAGAATCAAAATTTTATTATAATTACTATTCTGTATGTGACTCGATATGCTCCGATTTCACAAGAACTAATTATTCCGCATTCCACAGATAGCAGATAGGGACCGAACGGAGCGAGCAGTCTTTTAGCTAATAACTTTGTGAATTCTATAGAGACTCTCAGTCTTAATGAATGGCTATAGTCAGCATGCACAATACATACCAAGCTTATTACTTGAAATTGAATTAACATAAATTCGAAACTATTTACTTCTACATATGTTATAACTATAACATGTATCTACATAGTACATATAGTACGTTACAAAGAATGTGAAGTTGTTAATTCTCCCCTGTCGTTATCTTTCCTTAATTTTGTATTCAACAGCAGAGCAGACCGAGGATGCTCAAGAGCGAAGCAATGGCAGATAACAGCTAGAGTACAATGACAAAAATGAGTATGTACCTATCGGGAAGTACTTCCTGTATTTCAAAGTATTTCAAACTTGCCCTGAATTTTGTCGACTACACATATCATAAATACCGTATTGCTCCAAATAGAAGTCGGGCCTCCAATATAAGCCGGGCCTCCAATAAAAGCCAGGGGGTAACGGATGTGAGTATAAATACAAGCCGGGCCTCCAATACAAGCCGGGGGTAAAAAAGTCATGCACTAGATATCCTTAGATAGATAGAATTTATTTGACAAATACATCACTGGCATACAATACAATTATAGACCTAAAATTCAAATCTCAACTTTCTTTTGCAAACGTAAAGTCTGGGAATACATCAAATATTTTGTGTGCATGTAAGTACCTAGGTAGGTAAGGCATGGTAGGTGGGTTGCATAGGTTTCTCTATTTATGTTTACGAAGCAATTAAATAATGGATAAAAAACGGAAATCATATTCAGTAGCTAAGAAACTGGAGGTAGTAAAGTATGCAAACGAAAATTCAGGAGAACAAGCTGCAAAAAATTTTAAAAGTACAGCCTATGGATTTGATTTTTGTAGTAGCATTTTTGTGGAGTTATTTGCACTAAAAAGCACTAACAAAATTATAATAGCAAATAATGTAATGCCTGAAAATAATAAAAAGTTGTCAAAAATAAGGTAACTTTAAGTTTTATTTTTGGTTTCGAAAAACATAATTTTAATACAAGTCGGGCCTCCAATACAAGCCGGGGGTACAGAGTGCTGTTTTTAATAGAAGCCGGGGGCTTCTATTTGGAGTAATACAGTACATATAAATAATATATATTCTATTATTATTGAAAATAAATGATACGATCTGTACATTTAGATTGGGGACCTATACCCACCCCATTAGATAATTAAATGTATTCAACATATCGTCTTAGAAGAACCAAAATGACTCATATCCATTTGTAGCCAAAAATAAAATCAACTATCTAAAAAAATATTGAAACGTATCTTTAAAGCATTTACATAAAATATTAAGCACTTTTCAAAACTATTTAGATGGAACATTTTACGCTGTTCAAGATCACGTAAATAGAACATTTCGCACTTTTCGAAAACATGAAAATAAAACATTTTACGCTTTTTAAAAACATGCAAACATAACATTTTACGCTTTTCAAAAACGTGTAAAAATGTAAATAGAACAATTTACACCTTTTCAAAAAATCTAAATTAACATTTTACGAATATTTCTAATTTTGTTTTTATGACATCTAGCTCATTTTGATTCTAGCTTAAATTGGATATGGGTCAGTTTGGTTCTTCTCAGACGATATAAAATTATCGCATTGCCGTGAATAAGGACGTGTGTGAAAGCCATCAAACAGCATAATTCGTTACCTACCATTTTTGGACCTTTTCCTGAATTGCATATCAAGCTCAATAAGTTTTCAAGTTTCAGTGTCTAGTATAACATTCAAGAAGAAATAGGTCCACTTTTTATCCATCATCAGTCATCAGCAGCACGTCCATCAATCGTTAATAATATTACATTATGTCTACTTTATTAAGTCACTGTTGCACAATTGCAATAGCTATACAGCTCAGTATACATACCATCAGTTTCTTAATTGACATGAATAAATTTTTAAATAGGTAAGTTTATACAACTAAAGTTAAACATATAAATGATGATTATAAATCTGAATTGATCCTCTTAGGGCAAACAGTAAAATGTCATCCAAGACTGTCTGTTTTATTCCAAAAGATTTAGCCCACGACTTGAAAAAACTTGTTATCGTGACCCGTGCTCCTACATACAAACCAACGACTTCCACACTACGTAAACTCCATTTTTCCATGAAATACTTGACACAAGGCTCATATTATTTAATAATTATTGTAAAAGAATTACACTGCATAATACCATAGTTAATTTGTTTACTTTTTGTATGTTACTGCAACTGCATTGCAGAAGGTAATAATATGACCGAGCGAGTGGAGATAGACTGCTATGTTTCTATACTGCAAAGTTGACGGCGAGGAGGTGTTTGAAGTCGAAGATGTCACGAGGGCCAGCAACGAACAAGATGAAGCTGAAGCAGTCGCAGAGATGATGTCAGAGGACAGGGAAGTTGTCGACCTTTGTGGCCAAGTCAACTTTCTAGCGAGGCAAATGGATTCCCTGCCAAGTAGTCAGTCCAAGAGATCTGTTTTGTACTCTCGACTGAGGAGAATTCTCAATTCCGTTATGGCAGGCGACATCCGGGGTCTTGAAGAGGGAATGAAGACTACGCAAGAAACCCTGGAGCAGTTAAAATCCGATCTGGGTAGTGTACTGGCTCGAGTCCAAGTCAGTCTTTTGGAGGAGCATGCGACTTTGCGGGAGACAGAAACCAGAGACCTAGATAGTTTCATCCGGGATATCATTTCCGGAATTAGTCGAATGTTGTAAGTTTTTTTATTTTTTCTACGATATATTCACATTTATGATACATACCGTAAGTAAAGAATCAAAATAGTCTATATATTCAGTTTAAGCTAGAATTAAAACCAACCATGTATTTTTATCGAAACACATTTGCAGAAATCCGCAAAAGGTTCTATTTACATGTTTTTGAAATGTGTAAAATTTTCTACTTTAATGTTTAAAAATTGTTCAAAATGTTTTATTTACGTGTTTTTGAAAATTGTAAATGTTTTTTTACGTGCTTTTGAAAAGTTAAAATGTTTCATTTACGTGTTTTTCAAAATTTTAAATGTTTTTTTACGTGCTTTTGAAAAGTTAAAATGTTTCATTTACGTGTTTTTCAAAATTGTAAATGTTTTTTTACGTGCTTTTGAAAAGTTAAAATGTTTTATTTACGTGTTTTTAAAAATTGTAAATGTTTTTTTACGTGCTTTTGAAAAGTTAAAATGTTTTATTTACGTGTTTTTGAAAAGTGGTTTAACAGTTTTCTGAATTGTTTAAAACTTTGCTTAATCAAGTTTAAAACTTTGCTGAATCAAGTTTAAAAAATGCTCAATATGTGTTATATTTTTATGTTTGTCAAATTGAAATGTTTAAAATATTTACATACACATTTATTGGATCACAGTTTAATATTTTTGCATATTTAGTTATCATTCAAAAATAGATGTAAGAGTTATTTCAAGGTTCGAGTCTTAACTTAAAATCATATGTACCAAGGTAACCACAGAAAATCAATTTATTCATGCAATTTGTATCTTCTAGGAAAGCCCGACTCCAAGGAGTCCAATCAGCAGTTCCATCAGGGTCAGGACAAGCGGAAGCAGTCATCTGAATTCGAACCAGGCACAAGCGCTACCCGCACCCCTACTAAAGGTTTGTGTTGCTTGTCCAAACTGCTAACGGGATTTGACGATAGCCTATTTGAGTACACACCTTGAAAACCATTGTAAGGGAAATGGGGCACACCTAAACCATGATCTGATCTGATCTGCAATGATCTGATCTGATTCTTAAAAAATGGCTCAAAACGTGAGTCGCAGATCACGCAGATCATTTCAGCCGTATATTTCATACAACAAAAGAAAATATGATCTGCCCTATTAAGTCTCTGCCAAAAAAGTCTTTATATCATTGCCTAAAAACTAACTAAGCATAACTGCAATTTAATCATTAATGGTAATAATACATTAAGTGTTTAACCTAGGATTTTAACATTTTGTTATTTGTTTTGACGCAGAAAAACATGTGTCCTAGTGTAAACAATTATAGATACAATTATCTAATATATCTTAATCAAGCAAAGACCAATATCCTTGTATAATCAAAATGTAAATTACCAATGTTTTATGGGCTGCGGTCAAATTGACTTAATAAATAAATTATTGGTATTAATATTATTTTTATTATTATTAAATTAGAAACACTTGAACTCGCACCACATAATTTAAAAAAATACGTAAGAGCAGCAGAAATATTTTTGTTTGCTTTACCTAATTTTAGACCCAAAATTTTTAAAACGTAATTGAGATTTAAAATTGAAATATGCTGAGTCTTGTTAACATTTATCATCTGGAGTTGTTGTAGGCAAATCATTTAAGTTGCAGGTAATCCAGACTGTGTATTGTTTGGCGCGAGTATAGACTGTTGGTAACTCCTAAATTCCAAAACCAAAGGAGTTGCTTACAACCCCCACCAAAGCCCTTGAACCAATTTTGTAAGTAGCAAATAATGGTCCACCAGAATCTCCATGACAAGCGCCTCCGATTTGAGGGTGTGGCGCAGCAGGGGCCGCTCAACGTGTTTCTCAGTCAAGTAGTACCTCTCTTCAAGAAGTTTCTGACATTCTTCATTTGGAACAATTCTGACGTCAACCTTTTGAAGAATGTCTGGTGCATCTCCTGCCGTGTCGTTCTCTTGTAGCGTTTCCTATCCAGCTACTGTAAATTTGAGTAGGGCGTTTTTAGTAGGCCCTGTTTGAGTTGTATTGGAACTAATGGAAACCAAAGGAATTGGTTGGACGTATTTGTTAAATTGGAAACTGGGAGTACTGGGACTTATTTTTATGAGAGCAATATCATTTGCATAAAAAAAGGGAATATAACTTTCGTGAATTAGCGTTCGTTCAACGAATCTTAATTGTTCAGTGGACGAATTGGCGCATCGGGAGTCGTCCCCTGCTATCACTTTTAGTACAGCATCTTTACCTGCGATTAACTCAATGTCGGAAATGCAGTGAGCGGCAGTGACCACCCAATTCTCGTTGTAAATAGAGCCTCCACAATGAGGTTTGTCATACTCAGGAAATGGATTTAGTCTCACTAAAAAAGGGAACTCATTTGGCTTAGCGTCTATCCCATTTACAATCCTTGACTGAGGTTTCTTTGTTATCATCCCCTTGGACTGCGTCTTGCATGCAGCTAAATTTTGGACAGTCCGCTGATGGAGCAGTAAAATAAACCATGTTAGTTTATTATATATAATTAATGAAACAGTGATTACGCTTGAGTGTATTGTGCGTTGTTCCTTGGTCGCAGCAGTAGCCCGCCTAATTTAAAAAAAACAAAATAATTTGAGGCCCTTTAACTTGTGTAGTCCATTATTCATGAAACTTACCGCAGTTCCTTCATAAGAGATCTCTGCAAGCTCTGATACTTCCTTTAGCGGAATTTAGTTCAACACTAAATTGATTGTTTTCTTTGAGTACTTCGACAGTTTTACTTAATTGTCTATAAAAAGCCATTGCTTTGCATAAGGTTGCGGCTAAGACATCTCGAATTCGTCCTTTCCCGTTTTTAGCTAAAATAGAATAAAACTTTTTATTTAAATCTGGATACTGCTGTTTCGAGAACACACACTAGCAGCAACACCCTTCTGGTTTTTTACCCCTTATGCCAAACACAAGTCTAACCTAGTCCACAACTCAAAAGTAGACTACTCGTTAACAAAAATGAAATGCAACAGGGCCGCATATTAGAGTTCTATTTTTGTAGTTAATTTAAGTTTCGGTTTATTGCAAAATAGTCCTTATTGGAGCTAAAAAAACACTGTGCATGTTTACATTAAAAACTTGAGTCTATTAACATAAATACATTCCCATGTTTTTAGTTTTGGTTTTTTATAAATTTTAATTTAACTTTCTTTTCGACAGGCCTTCAATAGTACTACTAGTCAGTAGAAGGTACCTACTAGTCAGTAGAGCTACAGTAGCCCAGACTTACTTCGAATAGTGTTTCTGGATGCGAGGGAGAGTACAAACACCTCTGCTCTATTTCGGCCAATGCTCAGGGCGAGTAATCCCTTCAAATTACTCAATTTTGCCGCCAGAAACACTCTTTCTCTATTCACAAACCATGAGTGACTATAGAAAGCACAGATACTAGTATCTGCGGCCCGGTCCGTACTAATTTAATACACAGAGCCAACCAGGACTAGCCTACCAGAGCTGGTGATCGAATCGGAGACGGTCTGAGTCTGGAAGTCGTCAAACTCCAAACTGCAGACCCCGAACCTCTCGACCAACCTGGCAGGTTTTGAATTTAAATAGGTTTTGGAATATTTATTACCAATTGGTATTAGAAGTTGAAACGGCAAAACATTTATGTGAAACCACGATGGGACCTTGTAAATATTGTATTCAGTCGCCAGTCGTCAAAAATAATTGTTTTTTGTGTTAAATGTTGCAGTGCTGACTTACAAACCGGACGGTTGAAGACGCTTTTCATCAGTTTAAAAGCCGGAAAAGTGTTATAGGTTCATCAAAAAATGACGTAATCAAAAGGTAAATTAGGCTTGTACAAATAATATTAAATACACTTGTATTTGCCTCTCAAAAAAACGGATGCACACAAATATTTTGATTTGTAGTGTATGTATTCACACGTATTTTAATGCTAAGCATTAGCTTATGGAGCAACCTATGGTTTTGTTTAGTTTATCTGTCTGACAGTCTGTCCACCTTTTATTTATTTTACATCACACGTCACATATTTTAACCAATTTGATTACTTTTAAACACTTGCAAATGCGATTAGGATGAGCAGTACACCTTTTAGTTTGGATCTAGTTATTAGGTGCTTTCCAATTAGCAGTTGAATAGACCAACTTTCAAAAAATTATATGCTTGATTCAGAGCACCTACAACAACCGACAATCTGCCTATCTTGTTGTCTTTTGTAATAGGCGCAGGATCAAAACAGTAACGATATGTCCACTTAAGGCCACATGTTTTATAAGACATGTATAATGAAAGTTTTCAAAAAGAGCAAAATATTCTATTGAAGTAGTTTTAAGAGCTGAGCAAAAGTTTATTAATCCGTATAGGAAAAGTTGACAATATCGAAATATAATTATATTTTTGGAAAATACAAATTGTTCAACTGTTATGCACAATTGTAATTTTTTTAAGAGTAAAATGTAATAAGGTTGTTGTATGCTGACGCAATTAAATATTTCTAATCCAAATATTTCAATCCATTGATTTTAAAAAATGTCAAAACAGGCGTAATGTTCCTTCACCTAATTTACAAAATCTTTGGTGAATAAATGAAAGTTTTAATTTGGTGAGCTTAAAACATGTAAACAGAATTCTTATCATCTAAATTTAAGGTAAACCTTCCAGTATATTAATGTTAAGAGCTAAAACAGAATAAATTATTGAATGTTTTTCGTATTTAATAATCAGGTGAAGCTACTGATGTACAACTAAAAGGGATGTATTTGTTTTAAAGTTTAACTCAAGACACGTGGTCTACGTGCACGTGCGCTTGTCCAAAGAAAGCGTGCGTCCATCTGGGCAAGCGCATGTAGTCGCAAGGGACTGATTCCCCTTAGACGGAATCCGGAAGCAGAGATGAGAGCACTGTCCACCGATCCGGTTTTCTGGTTTTCACAATAATTGACGCCTTCCGGTTGCTTGGAAAAGTGATACGCTTGGAAACTGCTCAACGAACTCCACTAAGGATAAAAATAGTCATGTAATTGCTTTTAATCGAGGGATTTAAAATTGAAAAAGATAGAAAGAGAAAAAGTTAAGGTTAAATTTAATAAATATGATTTTTTTAAAAATTTAAAACTGAAATAAAAAAGTCATTTCATCGTTACATCTGAAACATCTACTTCTATTTCAGTCGCTTTTCCGCCGCCGCATTTGTTGGTTCTATAAAAACCAGTTTCCTGGTTTACTTTCCAGTACACGAAATCCCCGAAGGCTGTGATAGAATAAAACCAACTGTAGTGATATGTTGATGGCTTTGCTTGAAAAACTAATATTTTGTCTGATCCATCTACATTCATGGAGTGTATTGACGACGGATAGTCTATTATTGTCCAGTAAAGTCTACTCTGCGTCATGTCCAGCGCAAGGCCGTGTGGTTTTTTAGGCTCTGTATTCGCAATAACTTCCCGTTGAGATCCGTCCATTGCAGCTCGTTCAATTTTCTCAGCATCCCTCTCCGCCCAGTACATCCACCTTTCATCCATCGCAAAATTAAATTTTGATTATTCTTTGGAATATAACGTTGCGTTACTTAAAGTAAGTTAAAGTTTCAATTTGTCCTTCTGAGAAGATGCAACGCTTGCGTTTTATATGTCTCCTGCAACTTACCCACTCAATGGATCCACAACAATGGCCCACGTATACGGAACTTGAGTACTGATGAGAACCTTTTGCATACTTCCATCTAAATTAGCTACACTGATTGTGTCCGTGCTATCATTTGAGTAATACAAGTGATTATATATCCAGTCAACGGCCAGAGACAAAATTCCGTAACCCACGTCATTTAATACAATTGTCTTTGCAGCTCCTTGACGAATTGGTGCCATGTAAATGTCTTCGCCTTCATTCCAAAACACCGTGTTTGTTGAGTACATCACGTCCAGAGCGTGACCCATGTATGAACTATTCTGAATCCTGTTGACCTGCATTGAAGCCTAATGTAAAATGATACACATTAACAAAAATGGTATTTTAAAAACATTTCTTGTTGTTTAAGTAATTAAAGCTGACAAAACAATTGCATCATTATTCGGACAATCAGGTTTAAATGAAATTGATTAGCATTGATTACATGCTAACTAGTGGACAACGTTGTCACCTTGCCCTTTTTTTACCATCTAGCCCTTTGAATTGTCCCCTGGTACATGTCGCAAAAATACGAGCTACAATTTAAGTATGAAATTAGGAACTTATAATTTACGGTTCAAAATGTGTGGACGTTTAAACAATAATTTATACCGTTTTCAGAATACATAATTAATCAATTAGCTAACTTTTTTATATCTTCAAGCACAAAATGCTTCTCAGCCCTAAGCTTACAAGGTACAGGTTGGTCTGGCGATTAACGAGTTAGTTAGCAACCTTATGGTAAGGCAACAGCCAAGCTTATTCTTTAATAAATGGGTGGCCTGACCGATTATCCTGAAGGGCTCGGTGATAAGTACGCTACATGTCCTAGAGAGATAAGGTATAAATGGTTTTTCCCTGGGCTTTCTAGAGTTCTATTTTTGTGAGTTTTTATGGTTTACTGGGTGGTATAGTTGGATCCAAAATTTCTAGTGTTTCTTAAGTGGTACATTAAGTGAATGATATTTAATCCTATAACTAGCCACTCGAACTTTAAAAATAACTACAAATTTTTTCTCTAGGAAAAGGGCTCAAGAACTCAAGACCTCACAAATCGTGGAGATACCTCGAGTCTCAGTGAAATAATAGTGACACTGGGCTTACAAATAATTAAATCTCAAATCTTGAGGGATTCTACTTATTAAACTCAATAATATTATTACTTAATATTATTTCAATGTTAAACTTATGCATATTGTCAGAACTACTTACTCTTACCTAGAAACAAAAATATTCTAATCGTTAGAGAAAACAACATTAAAATGATGATATCTGTATCCTAACTTTTAAAGCAACATATAAAAATGTAATTTCTAGAAGCTGAACTACGGCATCTATTAATATTAATTAAAAACCTCATGACTGTTTGAGATGCGTGACTGTCTGCCTGTGCGCAAGTTTCTTATGCTCTACAGGTCACAATTGTTAACTAACGTTTGGACTCTTTTCTACAAAGTCATTTCAGGATTTTTAAAAATTCAAAAATTTTCATTTTCCAGAAAAATTGGTCGGTAAAATTAGGCCTTAAAAATAATGTTTTTTCAAAAATTTGTAAAAAACATAAAAATTTTTGAATTTTGAAAAATCCTGAAATTACTTAGTAGAAAATACCAATCAAAATCAGTAATACTGCCTTTAATAACGCAATAGTTTGAACTTAGGTTGAAACCACGTAAAAGAACAAATTCATTCACTTAAGTAAGTTGTGCACTACAGGAGTTGGTTCACTAAGTTAGTAGTGACATTAATTGTGTATTAATAGTTCATGAATAGTGCACACACGTAATCTGTGCACAGAACAAAACGGTGCATTGAATCAGGTGTACTACAAAGCAGATGATTTGCGTAACTATTTGGTGCGCGTAAATAACCAGTGTACTGTCCTACTTGATGCTTGAAACCCGGCTCAGTGGTCTGACAAGCTACGGCATGGCTTACTACTGGGTCGGGGAGCTGGTGGCACTCTGAATGGAGAGTTGGATGGGTGACCGGGCTTAGTAGATCAGTGGCGAGCTGAGTGGGGTGCTGTGAGGGATTAAAAGGAGTTTGGGTGCTGTCTGCATATATCCGTGGTAGTTTTCTACCTGAAACGAAGATGCAGATGGCTTAATGATAGGTATCTATCTGCCCTTCTCTGTGTGATTTCACATAAGTCCAAGAATGGTACAGGCTCTTCTTCCTACTGACTACTACAAGCATCACCACCGTCTCTCTGTTGAAATGAGCGGCCACTAGTGGGGTCGGCGGTGGAGCGTATCTAAGGTGCGGCGGCCGTGAGACAGCTGTCGCTACTTGGTCTTCTCTGTCAGCTGCTCCTCCCTAACGGGGAAAAATTGGTATCAATGACTGGAGTAGTCCAGCTATAAATATACTCTCGCAATCAGTACAGCGGTAAGAAAGCTTATATCCTGATATCCTTGAATTTAACAGAGGCAGATTCAAACTGAACCATCTCATCTCATGAGTGGCTCAATGGATCATACCTCTCATAAAAACTGCAGTGTATTATACCTAATGGGTCGACAATACAATACTGCCACATTCATTTATTCATTCATTCATTCATACTTGATGCTTGAAGTCAGTTACTGCACTAAACAGATTTTTTACAAATCATTTCTGAAACCAGGTAGCTTTTGCACCTAATTTATTATTGCACTAAAGTAATTTCTGCACCAAAGTAGCTAGTGCACAACATAAATGAGACACTAAGTAGCTGGTGCACCTAAAAAACTAGTGCACTTATATTTTTTTGCATGAACGTAGCTCATGCATAAATCATTGGCGACACCCTGTATTTGTTGTACACTTAACTCATTAGTGCACTGAAGTAATAAGTGTACTAAAATAAGTAAATTAGTTGTGTAATACAAATAATGCTATTTTGACGGAATGTTTCGTAGTAGTGTTATTCGTGTGAGTATGAATAATAAATACTTAAAAATAAGTACTTATCCGCAAAAACTTTTAGCACTGCCAAAGCAGACAACTGGTATAAATTCAGCAAAACTATCAGTTGCAAAATTATGTTAATTTTGACACGTAAGCTTATAATTGGTTAACTTCATGAAAACATTAACTTCGGTTCAGGGGTGCTAATTTTAAGCTTAATCCGAATCCGAAAGCTAAATTAGGCTGAATTCTTTGAAAAGCTTAATCCAAATCTAAAGCCGAAATACAAAAAATCACTAACCTAAATCTAAATCTGGATCTCAAAATTTTAAAAAAGCTAAATCGCTAAGTTAAAATCATATGGCTTACAAATTAGGCTTTTTGTTGTCCGGCACCTATTTAAAAATAAAGCAAATGCATGTTTTAAATGGCTTGCGTTTTTAGTAGAGAAGAATTTGTGGGAACTACTAAAAGTATAATTCTTCATTGGGTGAGTTATGTTATGACTGATATTTGTAATAAATCAATTTATTTCATTTAAACCTAGTTTTGCTACAAAAGAAAGGTCAACAACCAGTTCATTTTTTAAATATTTTGAAACCTATATACTCACTTGTGAATTAAGATGTGAAGAATGTTACCTTGAACTTGCAGGCAGCAAGTTTAGAACCTTATTTGTAGCCTGCCGTATTTTCTTTGATAGTACTCCCCGCGTACTATCCAAACTTGAGCTTCGACCCCCCGCGTATAATAAGAGACCTGCGCACTCGCATTTAATAGTGTGTTAAATAGATCCGGGTACTATCCGAACTGAGGCGGCTACACTTAGCGTACTATTCGAGACCCGCGCATTATAAGAGACGCGCGTACTATCAAAGGAAATACTGTACTCTACTCTGTCTCTTCTATATAATACAAAATTACTTTTGTTTTTATTGAATTACTTAAGAGTGAGTCTCAGTTATTCAGTTAATAGTTACCAGATTGTAGCATGTGTGTTTAAAAAATAACATTGTTTTTTTTACTATCAGCTTAATAAGTGCTACAAACTACATGTTAGTTCAACTTTATTAAGCCGATTAGTAATAAAAAACGTTTTTGTAAGTTTTTTAAAGTCAAAAATGTTTTTCTACTTTAATTTTTTTGAGCTATTCACAGCTTATGTAAATTAAAGTCCTTTTATAATCGTTTTTGGTTTTTAAGCTAAAAGCCAAATCTAAAGCCAAATGTTTTTGGCTTTTGTCAGCTAAGCTTAATTTGAATCCCTATTATGAGTTTGGACTTGAGCCAAATCCGAATCCGAATCCGAATTTTAAAAAATAGAAAAGCTGAATTTAAATACAAATCTTTTGTTTTTAGCTTAGCACCCCTGCTTCGGTTTAGGCTTTTATAAGTAATTTTGACGTCAGCCTTAGTTTCATGACTATACGCTACTTGACACCTACGGTTCTATAAAACCAGTGAAAGACTTTTCTCGTTCGAACGGCTGAACGATGCCACGCGAACGGGGCGCCGTTCTATTTTTCCCCGAAGGCATGAGCTTTCGATTTGGAAAGCACGAAGGCCGAGCTTCTGAGTCCGTTTTGCCCCCCGAAGGAGCCCTCGCGCTTTGGGGTGGTGAGGCGTTTTACCATTAGGGAGTGGAGTTGACAATTTCTGCTGGCACAGGTAGGTAGACAGTATGTATATCGTGAACACAGTATAGGAAGGATTAAGTATAGAAGGTACTATAATATAAAGGGTCTCACAGCTATAACGTCATACGAACTTCCTCAAATTCTGTCTAGCCCATTTATCATATATAAATCTGTTTGTGTTTGTGCATGACTAATGTTAGTGATAGGGTGTATTTTTTTCCAGACCAAACCTCCCTCAAACTTTATCACGTTATGATCTTAGAACCCCCATAGTATTAATGCTAATGAAAATAAAAGCAGTTGTCAGACCGATTCAAAATATTTATGTATTTTAGTTGAGTGATTGAGTGTAAGTAGTTTGATGTAGTTATTTACAACGCATTTTTTTTGGGTAATGATTTTGACCATATTTTGCTTTTTCTACTATTTTTAATGTATAAGTTAATTTGAATAAAATCTTAAATAAAAAAAACATTAAAAAATAATAAAACAAAGGCTACAATTATTTTTTGTTGTTTTAGTTGTTGGAAATTGATAGTACATAGTAAATTACACACACAGTCATAAAATAAATTAAACTTATTAAACTCCATTGATATAACATCACAATTTGATAATTTATAGTATTCAAACATTTCATACTCATATCGTCTCATATAGCCCAGGCCCTGGTAGGCGGTGGGTAAGTAGGTAGTAGGTACTTAGGTACTTTTAGAGTGGAAAGTTGGAAAGGGAAAAAATCTACAGGTAGACAAAATATTATCCGTCCGTCAAGACGGCCGGGAGGTGGAAACGCGCTTTTATGAGCTTTCAGGGACCCACATGAGCCTTGAGTCCGTTTCAAAACGCCGAAAGCTCCATAAGTCCGTTTTTTGCGCCCAAAAATTGAACGAAGCTCATGCGAGGCGAAACAAACGATTATGAACTTTTTTCTTACACTGTATAAAACAAGCCACTGCTACAATTTTGATAATACTAGCACTTCAGTAGCCACTAAACACACTTAAACAGTAACTGTCACCAGCGTCAGTGCCAGTTGCAGTACTTAGTACACAACATCGTATTTTTACCTATAGTGGTACTTAGTGTCAGTGTCAGAGTGTTAGTACAGTGTACAGCACTCACAACGAGTATATTTTAAGTAATAAGGCAGTAGTGCATTTTAATTAGAGCAGCTAGTTGAGCTAGCAGTAGCAGCCTTCGCAGCTAAAACTCTACAGTAATGAGGAAAGTTAAACAGTTATTTAATATTGAATATTTTTGGTTTTTGTACCTGTAATTTGTCAAATTGGTATGCTGTTAGCTGTTAAAGTCGTTGCCGTGTGACATTACTGTGTGTTTGCCGTATTTACTAATTTCACAATGCACTCTGCTTATAGTTTGCATAAGCTAGACCTAAGCTAAGAGATTCAAAAGATTTCAATTTTGTAACCATCAATTAGTAGTCATGATAATTAGGCGATATTTAATATGCTAAATACTATTTATTGATCTAGGTGTCTTACTTGTTAAATTTTAAAATGTTGATACTTTTTAAGTACATGAGCAAATAAAATGCCCAAAATAAATGTTTGAGTTATTAAAATTATTAAAAATATATGCCTCCTAAAGTGCTTAAAGTATCATACCATGCATATACATTAAAAATAAATGTGCGGAATTTAACATTGTTACATAAATTTCAGTCAGATGTGGCGCAGTTGCAACGTAACTTTAGAGTAACTTCATTTTTACAATTATTTCGTCTCTGCTTCATTTTGTTGCAATACCACATTATGCACACAGTAATTAGTTGTTCAAATCAATATTATTAGTACACGTTCTAATACGTTGTGTGTCGTGCAATGCATACACATACATACGACGTGAATATCCTTTGGTTTCAATTTTCTTTTAATATATTTCAGTTAGTTTTTCAAAAGAAAATATTGAGTCGTAAGTCCTAAGAGGCAAAAAGTCACTTTTTAAAGCTTTTGACTTAATACCCCACTACGGAAACAAAATGCTCATGATATAATTTTAAGAGCTAATGGCTTTCGTCTTAACAAACTTAGAGAAGAAAAAATGAGTCGTTTCGGGCCCAAAAATCTTTTGTTTTACTGACCGGGAACGGAACACGGTTATGAACGTAATCGACATGCACTTGGGTTCTGTCTGACACTGGGTCCTTGTGATGCTTTTAAATACCCCTGTTTAGATATTCTTGGGGTTTTATTTACACTAGTTCTTTTATTATCCATGAAGCCTATAATTCTCAAGTTGTATTTTTACTTTTAAAGGGTTCGCATGTTAAGGGACACAGTTGCTCTGGATGAAGTTGGATGAAATTATTTATCTTATATTTGACATTTTTAATTTGATTATATGTTTGCATGTTTTTAATTTAAATATAATTCCCTATTGAGTAATAAAGTCGAAACATTGCTTAACTGTAAGTAGCTAATTACGTTGGACTGAACTAATTGGTTTCTGGAAGTCAATCCGAATAAACTACAAAGTTACGATAGGGTATTTGGTTTCAGTAAAACAGTTTGATTGTGGTGGCGTTTGCACATCGTTAATACACATATTTTCGTTAATAGCAATAAATGCATAATAATAATTTATTTATTGAGTCAATATGGCGTTAACCCATACAACATTGTTGAGTTTTTACATAGTAGCCTTTTTTAGAATAATAATAATTTTTTCGTTAATTAGCATAATGTGGTAAGCTCAAGATAATTATTTGACCTTCAAAAGTAGTAGTGGGCCCTATATGGTGTGGCAGGCATTTTATGGTAACTTAACTTATTCCAGACCCTGAATAAAAATAGGTACTGCTTAGAAAAAGCATCAATTTATGTACTTCCGGAATACTTTGCTTTACTTACCAGTTAAACTAAGCCATATAAACTGTAAATTGGGACATGCTCTTGAATTTATCGTTAGTTAAAATCACCTTCATATTAAATTTATTTTCACTATCTCTAAGAAAATTTAAAAAAAATTACAATTAAATTTCTTGAAGTGCCCTTTAAAAATTAAAAAGATGCCCTTTCAAAACTTTTTTCGCCTAGCTGCTGAGGCTTTAAATAATGCTTACCATCATGCGAATCTGTTAGTAATATTGTTAATTATTTAAATTGATTTCCACTGCTGCCGTTCGCAGGCGGCTTATCTTTTAAAAAAGAAATGCATAAATTAGGAACTCACTGTTTGCTCACTCAAAGATAATTGATCAATGCCAAAATCGCCTCCAAAAATAAGAGTAGCATTTTCGTTCAGACTCTTGTTCACAGGTTCGCACCGTCTGCTGTCATTTAGATCTTGAGCGTAGCCTTCTCTGCATTTGCACTTAGCGTCTCTGCCAACAGAAGCACACGTCTCAGGATACACACACTCGTTGTGGTCTGCAAATAAATAGGAAGCTGAAGTTATTAGTATAGTGTACATTAAGGCCGGTTAATTTTAGTACACCAAGGTCGAGTGTTGTGGTGATACATAACTTATAAATTCGCATCAATAGCGTGCAAAGCTTATTGAATAAGCGCACACTACAAATAACTTTTCGGAACGCCTAAATAAATTGTAGTGTTACGTGGAAAAGACGCGTGCGCTACAATATTAGGCAAATGAATTAACTAGGAGCTAAGATAAACATGCAGTTAACACTTCAATATAAAGCTTTGCTTTTTAAATTGTTTTCCAAATTGTTTTAAAATGATAATTTAAAGTGAAAGCCGGCTCACGTTCGCAGTTTTGTCCTAAAAATGCTTCTGCGCATGCGCAGGTAAAGCTGTTTGTGCCGTCCATGCAAGTCCCGCCATTTAGACAGCGACTATGTCCAGTGCAGTCATTGATGTTGATCTCGCAGCGATTTCCGGTGAAACCTTGTGCGCAGGCGCAGCTAAATTCAACAGTACCATTTTCGCAAGTACCTCCGTTTAAACAGTCGTCGTAGCATGTGCTGTTGCCTGCTTGAACTTGAACACTGCAGTTGAGAGATGAGACAATTGCCACAACTGATATTGAAAGAAGGACCTTAGGCATTTTTATTTTTAAAAGCTGTTGTCTTTTCATTGCGTTTTGCTTGGAAGGCGCTAAAGACTTGACAGAAAATTTGTAGAAACGGCCTTTTTTGTCACCAAATGTTAACTACTTGAAATGTACAATGCAAAACAGAAAAACAATTAACCTATTTAAATCACGATTGCCGTATTTTTGTTCCTCGAATTTCCCATTAAACATTCAAAATTCAAAACTCAACAAGTGTTGAGTTAAAGTTAATGAAAATATTCATGTTTAGGCTTACTAGAACATACAATAATGTTACTGGAATTAATAGTGACCTATAATTTTGAACCCGAGGTTAAAGTATCCAGTAATTTAGTAACTTAACTGTAGACGGTGAATAATACCAGTCAAAACACTGGATTTGTAACTCAGTGATTACAGGAGTTGTTTCTAACGAATAATAATTAATCGGGCGAATATCAATTTTCATTTTGTGACCCACTGGGAAGGAAAGCCCAAATTTTAAAATCACTTACAAGGGAATAGTTTCACATGAAACGCGTTAATTTTAAAAAGTTATATCTACAAAAATCAAGCTAATTCAAAATAGTGGGGATCCAAAGTAAATTGACTGCATTTTGCGTTGTTAGGTCAAAATTAAAATTTAAAAAATGTAAATAATATTTTGCCGCCCCGGTACTTTTGTGAAAGAATTAAGTATTACTCACTTATCTTTGTTTTAAAAACTTTAAAGTATGGTTCTAGTATTATTTATTTTAAAAACATTTTTAGTCTAAAAACGTCAGTTAGGCAAACGCAATTAACCAATAAATGCTTGCTTGATTGTTTGAGGTTTAATACGGGAACTTTTAGAAACTCGCCACTATATCGATTCACTGATGAATGGAATAATATTCCTGAGGACATTAAGGGGTGTGTGTCGCTTGAAAGTGGGGAATTTGAATTGTACAATATTGGTCCGTTCCGAAATAAGTTAATGGAGTATATAGTAGCAAGTAGGGAAGATTACATTTATAGCCCCTATATTCCGCCGTAGTATTTTCTTTGTTCCCTTATTGCTTTTACGCTTACAAACTATTATTTTCTTTGGAAGTGATGTATCTAATGTATCTGTATTAATTTATATTGTGTGTATTAATTTGTATTTGTGTGATAGTATTAATATAGTGTCCGTGATTTAATAACAGTATATATATACTGAATTGCCTGACACTTTAATAAAAATAAACTCAAACTCAAACTCAAACTCTTTTACAGTTCTTGTCTAATTTGGATGAAATTTTGGTTTTTCTGATCCTAAGGTTTTTTTAAACTAAAAATTTCTCATTTTTTCGAAAAATTGTTGAAACCCTATTTAATAAGTTATTTTTGGATTTTTAAAAATTCGAAAATTTAATTGTTTACAAGAAATATAGTACTAAAATAGGTGTTTTAAAAAAAAACTGAATTTTAGGAAATCTAGAAACAACTTTTTAAATGATACGTTAAAGAGAAAAAAAACTCAATATTTTAAAAAAATCGTTTAAGAGTTGTAGGAGCTATAGGGTGCCAAAAAGTCAAAAAATTTAATTTTTTAACTAAGGCGGGCAACTGTTAGCGAACAGCGCACAATTCAGCCTAGTTGCTTTATAGTTGTAGTAGACTAAGGTAAATAAATCGATTACACAAAGTGGTTTCAAAATCTGGGCGAGCCATGCGGTGCGCTTCCTGTATAAGAAGAAGTTAACTAATGAATATGTAACTGTATTTAAACAATATATCTACAGATTTTTAAATTGTTTTTTTCGCCTGGCTGCAGAGAAAAATAATTTAAACTAACAATTAAAAAAAATCATTTGAGTACGTTACCTCAAACTTGTGGATTAGGCTTAGAACTTTATTTAATTGAAGCGTTAATTTAATTAATTATACAAATAGGTAATTCTGTCCTCACTGTACAAACTAGGTGCAACCAAATCTCCTAAATGCAGTTAAAGCCTCAAGGCCAAGACGTAGGTGCAGATAAGAAAACAGTAGCAGTACAAAACTGTTAAATCAATATAATTCGGAAAATTCAAAAATCAAATTGTGAAATGAGATCTGGTTCTTCTTCCTACAACGCTCAGATTAAAGTGATGGGCTAGAAATTTCGTCTTTAGTTTTTAAAAGTGAATTGTAACATTTATTTAAGACGTTAAAGTCAGCAGGAGAATATACAATATATAATCGTATTGTGTAATAAAATAAGCCAAACAGGGTTTCGTTGAATTATTCTAGTAGAAGGGGGTGACATACATACATACACTTTATTATGTAATAGCGGTGGTAATAAAAATTTATTTAGCAACAGAAATCAAATAAAACCGGTTTTAGGGGTGTTGAACCCCATTTTTTTTTCCAGAAACTGCGTTTCACGTCATAAAGGCAAAGTGTCCCTTGCAGTGGAAAGCACTTCTTCGTAGATGTAAGGTATTATAATGGTAAGTAAGTTTGATTAAGAAAAAAATCTAAGCAAACAAGTTTAGTTGGGGCATTTGCGTGAAGCAGCCACCATAGTCGTGAAGTAGCAAAACAGCGGATAAGTTTTCATTTAAAATTAAAGGTTGTATTTACGGACATATTTTTCTTCCTAACTAGGCTACTTAAAAAGTATTTTATTACTGTTCAATTTTTTGTTGAATATTTAGATTAAATCATGCGCTATTAAATCTTAATTATAATTATAAAACGATGTTTAGGCATTAAAAAAATTAAGTTACAAATATTTTACGAATTAAAGTTATTTAAATTAACTTAAAAGACTTTTAAAAAAATATTAAATTGAATCATATTGATGTTTACAGACTTTTTTATGAAAAACCTGTTGCGACTTTCAGAATAATGCATATAATTAATTTTGCGCTATTAAAAAAAGTAATAGGAACGTTTAGAACTTTTAAAAATCGTGTGAATAGAACTTTTAGTACCCTGAAGAAGCATGTAGATTGTGCACCTTGCTATGTTTTAAAATTTGCTTAATGATGAAATCATCAAGCACTTATTATATGTGTGCAAAAAGAACCTTTTAAATTTTTGAATCTCTAGCGAACAGAATTTACAGACATAAATTGCAACCAAATCTTTTCGCTATTTTACGAAAGTTAACACTTTTCTATTTTGTGATTTCTAACGGAGATCATATTACATTGGCTGATTTTGATTCTTCTTTTAAAATACACAGTAAACACATACGAATCCAAAACCCTTTGAAACTGTGATAAAAAGCGAACGACTCCACAAGTGACGTGGATTCTCAGAATCGCGAGTTTGTTTTGCCAGTATAGTTGAATTCCATTGACCGCAGTGATAATCTTCTTTTTCCCCCGTGTCACGTTGATTGACAAGTGAGGATTAAAAAAACTATCAAATTTGATCTAAATAATAAGTATATAAATAATAACGTAATACCTAATGCGGTCTTATCATTATATCATCACTGTTAATAAAAAATACTGTTTGCATCTTTACTGACGTGGTAGTGCATACATATAATTATTGATTCGAAAATAACAAAAATACTAATAATATAATATGCAAACTAATTACTTCCATTTTGTTATGCACAATATTATTAATCGCAAGTAATGCATAATTCACCAATGTGATTTCCGTTGATATTGAAATTTACAGTGCTGTCCAGCAAATAACAGTTTATTGGCTGGTGAAAGAGCAAAACGAGCCATCTGTAACAATTAAGCTAAATAAATAAATTGCGTTTAAAATAGAGCACAGAATGCAGAAGATAATTAATTGTACGTATAACAAAAAAAAGTATGATACAAAATTTCAACTAGTTTATTCACAACAGGTTTTAAAAACAATAAAAACTGATTTCTGGTACGGTGTCTGAATGGCCCCTGATAGTAGTCCCCTAGCAATAGTCTCCTGAAAATCGGCCCCTGCTATTTGGGCCCCCCCCCCAAAATCAAAATCAAAGATGTAATGCACTTAAGTTAAATAAGTAAATTATAAATGGACGACCAAGATCAAAAAATAAAGTTAAATGTTAAAGGTTTCAACCACGGATTAAATATGCGTGTCTCCTGTGATCACCCTGATATTCATAAACCAATTCCCGTATTTCAGTCGGAGCAAGCAAAAAATGACCGCAATATGATTCGCAGAGCCACGGGGGAAACGCCAGCAGCTAGGGAGAAGCGCTATCTATTTTTGGGTCAACGGCTGATTCACGCAGTTGAAACAAGAACAATCATGAGTAAAATTGACTATTTGAAATGCGTGGCGTTTAACTTGGCCTTCGTGAAATCTAAACCACCGGCCGAACAGCTCAGGGTTTTACTGATACCGGCAGTTCCCGTGCCATTTGTTTCTGTGCCTACAGTCCAGTCAGTCACAGTCCAGTCGGTCACAGTCCAGTCGGTTACAGTCCAGTCAGACACAGTTGAAGCAGATAGTCCTCCTCCCATAGCAATACCTAAGCGTAAGCCCGGGCGACCCCGCAAAAGTCAACAGCCACCTCGACGACCTCCAGTAAATCCGGCACCAGCTGTACCAACACGGTCATCAAAGCGGAATTGTAACAAACATCAACAACGTAATGATCCCGAAGACGTTCACGATTGTCTCATTTAGGATTGCTAATTAATTCATTCCATCGTATTACAATGTAAAAATTAATGATTATACCTATGATATAATAATTCAAATAAACTAACTTAAGTGCATTACATCTTTGACTTTGATTTTGGGGGGCCTTAACAGCAGCGGCCGATTGCATAGCGGGCCCAAATAGCAGGGGCCGATTACATAGGGGCCCAAACAGCAGGGGCCGATTACATAGGGGCCCAAATAGCAGGGGCCGATTACATAGGGGCTTGAATAGCAGAGGCCGATTGCATAGCGGGCCCAAATAGCAGGCGCCGATTACATAGGGGCCCAAATAGCAGGGGCTGTTTACATAGCGGGTTCAAATAACCGGGGCCAATTTTCAGGGGACTATTGCCGGGGGACGACTTTTCGGGGGCCATTCAGCTACCCAACCCTAATTTCTGGCAGTATTTTAGATATGTACGAAACAAACAATCTACATGCTTACAAAAAAGCAATATTTTTTATTTTCTAGTATTCAGAAAAAGCAAACTTGTTTTTACATTGTACTTTGTAAAATGCAAAACGATTTGGTTAAGGGCTTTGTTAAAAAATTGCTAAATGTATTTCAAAATTGGAAATTAAACCTAAAAATGCTGATTAACAACCTTTAAGTATCATGAAATTCAAATATTTGTTAAGTGGGGCAATTTATCCTTGGCTTAAAATTATGTTTGGTTATTTTGCTTTATCGAGCACAGTGTATGTGCCTTAAGTAGTGCTCCACATTTTATAAAAAGGTTTTTTGAAAATATCGTGCGATATTAATGGCGACGGGTCATTCACAATAACATGACGCAAGGTAAATGTAGATTAAAGTTTAAGACATCTGATCTCACGAGCAACACGAACCAACGTATCCTTCCGGATTTTCCTCCCATATTTTTTTTTTAAAAGAGCATCCAAAATAGCTCAGATTTGCTTAAAAACATGGCGCGCTTTATGAGTTTTTTGTGATAAAATTATTTTTCGAAAAAACGAAAAGACCTTTAATTGTGTATGTAATGGTTTTTTTCATCCATATCATTAAATGTTATTCGCTACTACTAGTTAGGCGCTTGTAGTTCCTGCATGTAAAATGCAAATTTTTTTTAACTGAGTTTGGCAAATTTTACTTACAACTAAAAAGAACGCAGCTAATTAACATTTTACAGACTTTATAATTTGCTTTATTTATGTCATGCAATATGCAGGTCACAAAACTAAAAATATTTTAAAATTCGCAAAAATACAAAATTTTAGTTTTTGCGCATTAAACTTAAACAATTTGAGCACACTTGAACATGTAAAAAAGGTGTGCTGTATTTTTTGTTGAGATCACCCCAATCGACTTTTTAAGATCAATTAGTATATATTAAAATATGGTTTTTTGTTTAATAAATTGTTTTAAAATAGTGTAACTATTATGCTGTTTTAAATTTAATTTTCAACTTTATTTATGTATAATAGTCTTATAAAACAGCTTTTGGCTAAAAAAGTTAAAAGGTAAATTTTTAAAACAATGTCCTTATACCCTAGTGGCATTATCAAATAGGGCGGCCATATTTTCCATTTTTAGGCTATTACTATAATAAAATTAGTTAATTAATTTCATGTTTATATTTTTTATGCAAGCTGTGTTTACACGTTATCAATTAGTACTGAAACATTCGCTAAATCTAGTCAGTTAGTGGTCAAGTGAATGTAAAAATTGGACAAAAACTAAAAAAATTGAATTTTTTTAATCTTCAAAGCCTATGTCTGAAAAAACTATTAATGCTTTGACGATAGGTTCTTTTTGCTATGATGTACAATCTTACACAGTATTTTATATAAAAATGAAATTCCTAAAAGAGTTTTTAAAAAATTTTTTTAATTAAATTTCTGAAAAATGACTATTTTTTAGTAACTGGAGGATTTAATTTCAACTTTATACAGTCATCGCATAAGTTTCAAAACTTGATATTCTTACTTGCAGGGACATGTTGTACATGAATATCGAAAAACGTTTTTTTCGAAAAAGTGTACTGTCAAGCCACTTCAGCATGTGTCAGCATAGTAAAGAAGGCGACTAAAATAAGGATATCCCTAGGTAAGTTAAATTTAGTCTTTATTAATATTATATTTTTCAGGTTTCCTTTTCTCACCCAAGCACATACCCTACGCTTTTTTGTTTTTTAATTTAAATTATAGTTATTTTTTTGCCAAAATTTGAAATATGTAAAATCAATTGCAATAATGTTAGCATTTTTATGTAATAACAAGGTCTGGTTTTTGTTTAATATTTTAGAAATTGAACAAAAATCAAAAAACAAGTATAATAAGGTGTAAACTGTGTTGCAAATTTGTTAATGGGAAAAACAGAAGACAAGGTTTTTTAAAAAAGGTACGTTTAAGTTTTATTTGTATTTAAACAGTGTTTTTTTGCATATTGTTTCGTAAAAACGTTTTGAAAATTGTCAAATAAAAATAAAAGTTCAGCATTATTTTAAAATTAACGTTTACTTAAATTAGCAGACTAGTTTATCCACTGGAAATATTGATATAGCAAAAATCTGTGATGGTATTTTTGGCAATTTAAATCATTCTTTTCTTTAAAATTTCAAATTATTTTTGACAAAACCTGCACATTATTATAGAAATGTATACAAACTAGGTATTATTTATATTGTTCTAGCAAAAAGGGGCTAAATAAGGAATTAGAAAAGATTAATACTAACACAATTCTAAAGGTGTGCGAATAATTTGCTAAAAGTATTGTATACGCAAATTAACTAGCAATAAATATCTCCAAGGTTTGTTAATTTTTATATATTCAAATGTGTAAAATAGTGATAGAACATTTTTTAACGGATTTGTTGAAAATGTATGAAATATTGCTAACAACAAAATAATCATTTTTAGAATGCAATTATTTTTTAGATTTTAACAATTATTTATTGGTATTTACAATTTTTGTCTATAAAAGACAATAATAAGGCAAATGTTAATTTTTAAGCATAACTAAGTTTCTATTTTGTCGTACTGTTTTTTTGTTTCAAAATGCAATTTTTTCATTAAGTACTTAACCTTTGTTTTTGCACCCTTGCTTTTACAAAAACTTAGTGTTTTAAAATGATTTTTTTGTTTTTTAAAAGGCTGCTAATAAAGCTTTGAGTACAAAGGAGAAACAAAAGACTCCGAAAATTTGTAGGGATGAAGAATTTTTGGCCTGTATCAAATATCGGAAAGGGGGGTCAAAGTTCCGTCCACAAAGTAAGATTACCTTTTTAAACAATGCGTATGTTTTTTTATTCTAATTGTGAATGTTATTTCATCCTCAAGTTAAACTGGTGAATCGGCTTGGTGTTGGAAAGATGTTATGCATGAAGTTGATTCCAAAGCAGGAGGATATGGACTACAAATTATTACTAGAGAGAAGTTGAGGTGCAAAATCTAATTCACTGTACTTAACCAAGGTGCTGTTTGCGTTTACGACCTATAACTTTTACTATCTTGTCACAAAGATACAGAGATGTAAGTTTAATAATTTTAATTAGGCTATTTAGGTTTTAATCACCATGGTTTTAAAATCAATGCCTTACATGTATGTGCATTACATTGCATGATTAAATTCATTACAGACGATTTGTTGCTAGTAAAACAGGCTACATATTTGCAAGTTTGGAGTCTAGCTGGAAAGATGCTTGCTGGAATTTTTTTTCGCACGAGAATGGATTTCTACACACTGATTCCAAACCAGAAAACTTTCTGCTTACTTAAAATAATAATGTCAAGCTGTGCGATTTTATATCATGCCTCAAGCTTGTAAATGTAAGTGCCTATGATGTGCATTACTTTTAAATAAACACATTTATTCAATCATAGAAATGTGTAATTATATATCACAAGGTTGTTTTGTGTTATTAGGGAATTTCGTTTGTTAACTCAAGTTACATAAGAAGTTCTAGAGGTTATAATGCCCCAGAGACTTTTGACAAGATTCTGGTCGTGTACACACCTGCATGCGATTCTTGGGCATTGGGTGCTACTTTATTTTTTCTTTGCACTGGAAGTCGACTCATTCGCTACAACCAATTCCCGCTGCTATAAAAAATCAAGTTGCGGACTCAGAATGATGATAACATTGATTTTCAGTTGTCTTGTATTAACAACACTCTGCTAAGGAATTTTGTGAAAGCCTTTTTGGGACAAGATTCACACCAGCGTGCACTTGTGCTATCACCACCAGTATTTCCAGATGGGTACAAACTTCCTAAAGGATTAACACAAGGTATGATATAGCTAAGTTAATTCATTTGAGTAATTTTATTATGCTATGATTTTACAATATGCAATTAACTTATTAATTTTTTTTGTTTTAATTAGGATGAGTTTAATTCGTGGCACCCTTTGCAATTTTACGATGCGTGAGCTCTAGAGCAGGTTCCCTTTCCAGATACTCATGATGAAGATCAAGACTTGACTAAAGGATTATATCACGACTGCCGTCTTCATGGATCAAATTTTTATCTGCGTGTTAGTAAAGGAAGACACAAAGGCTAATTTTAATCATTGAAACAGTTTCAAACACATCATTTCGTAAAGCAGTTTCAGCTTAATTCAGAAATTTTAACATATGATCGGCACCTTAACTTCTCGGGCAAAAAACGTTTGCGATATAGCACTGTTCCAGAAGCTGACCTTGAGGCTTAAGATGACAGAGCCTACAAGCTAACGCGAAGGTTTAATAATCCAAAAATCGACTTGATCGCAACATTTTACGACAGCGAGTCTGAAGCCAATGCAGCGATGCAGTAAACTTTGAAATAATCAAGCAAGAATGATAAGTAGTGTGTCCCTACAATTTGATAAATACAGTACAATTATCTGTACAAAACATAAATTTGTGTTAGCATTAAACTAAATAATTGTGAAACAATAAAAAGGGCATGCGTGGGTTTAGTTTTTAAAAATGAATTATTTGTTAAGAGTTTATAATTTGGATGAATTTAGTTGTGAACATAAAACACGTTTTAGTTTATTTAATAATATAAATAATCAATTTTCATGTATAAGGATTTGTCAAATGCAGAACAATTGAAACAATATGTAATTTAGTAATTTAAAAGTATTGAAATGTATAATAATTATTACTAAAAATTTGACTTATCAATAATTGTTACTCGTGAAGAAACACCGCTTTATCTATACCATACATATGTAAGTAATTAATTTAATTAGTGTTAGGGCTTGTGTTTAGTAAGTTGTTTGAAAAGTAAAATTCATCATCTTGTTAATAACTAGTGAATGCATTTTATAGACTAAGGTAAAATCTTATGTATTTTATTATTTAATGTATATAGTTATACTACCTAATAAATTTGCAGTAATTGTATACAGCAGCTGCACACTACGTTGTTACAAAAATATTACTAATGAATTATAAGTATGTAAAGTATTATGGCATAAAGAGTGTTTTGATATAAAATTTTACTGTTAAATAAATGAAATCTTGTGAAACACATTTGCAAATTTGCTAATTAATAAAATCAAATTTGTGTTAAATGCTATGTGATTTAGAAGTAAACAAATCAATAGTAAATATCATATATATAAATATCATTTATTCATCTAGTTGATTTATGGCCTTAGCCCTTACAACCTTATCCAGTTACGTTCAATATTTGATACATTTTGTTATATAAAATAGATCCTTATTTCAATAATTACTGTCTTGCACTTGTTATTGGTGTGAGTGATGTCATTAAAATATAATAATTTGTGTTAAGTTCTTATAGATTAAAAATAAATAAGTTCAAGACTAAATTTGTGTCATGATAATGGAAAATGATGTCAGTTTGCTTGTAGCTTGTTTCTTTTTTGTAGCACTTGAATCCATAAGTTGAAGTTTTTTGTCATTTAAACTTTATTAAAGTTTTTATCTTTCAGCAGTTCCTGTATGTAGTTTAATTCAGTAAGCTCTTGGATTTGGATTTCCAGTTTTACCCTTTCGCTTGTGTACTCTGGGCATCGAAACATCACGTGGAAAATGTTTTCGTCTGCGTAGTTGCAGTGCATACAATTATTTGTTTCTTTGCTCTTTCAAATTTTATTCATTCTTCCTGATTTAATAGTCTGATTTTGTATTTTGATTATTAAATGGCCAAATCTTAGTTGCTGATTCAATTTAATTATTTCCCAGGAGACGTTTTGATCTTATAACTTGCTTATTGTTGCATGTGTTTTCAGTAGTTTAAAATGTTTCATGGATAGGCTGCTCACCATGGCTTTCACGTCCTGATTGATGGAATTCTGTTTTATGATTCCGATTATTTTATTTGCGTTTTTTGAGACGTCTGCTAAATTCAGTAATCCGAATTCGGTAGCCATATCGTATGATAGAAACAGATTTTTCCAGTTATATTTTGAGTTGTCATCTTTTATGTTTTTTAATTCCATAAAGCAGTTGTAGTTGATGCTTGTGTCGCCTTTTCCAAATATACATTTTTGTAGAAATCTTACAGTATTTTTAAATATATAAAATTTTACTGGCAGGACTCCCATTTCTAGTCTTAGTATGTAGGCCGGTGTCATGTTAATTGTGTTAACCAGGGACCTAAGAAACTGTGTTTGTAGCTGCTTTAGTTCTTCTGTGAAGTCCAAGGCCTATATTGGAGCTGAGTATGAAACGATGGATTTTATTAACGCATTAAAAAGTTTGAGTCTAGTCTGCAACTGATTATTTTGTGTGTTTTTCAGAAGCGTATAGAATTGCGGCAGTGCACTTTTTGCTTTTTTAATAAAGTGATTTTTGGATAATTCAAAAGTACCATTAGCTGCCATGGGAATACCTAGGTACGTGTAATGGTTGACTTGCTCGATGTTTTTTTCTCTCCATTTAAGTTTGATGTTTTTCACTTCCTTTTTTACTTCAGTTCCTTTTTGAAAAATCATAAATTTAGTTTTTGAGAGGTTTAATTTCAGCATGTTCGATTTAAAGAATGTTTTGACGACATTTAATTGTTTTTGTTACTCCCCTTAGTTGGAGCTGAGAGAATAATATCGTCGGCGTACAATAAGATCAGGATTGTAAGTGCTTTAATTTTAATTTCTAAAGCCCCCGACTCTGATAGTTCTTGTACTAAGTTGTCTAGGTACAGATTAAAAAGATTTCGCGAGAGAGTTTCTATCTGCAGCACTCCGATCAGAACATCAATCCAATCAGTAAATCTGAATTCGGTACGACCTTTTGTTCTTACTTCGTTGTATAATTCCATTTTAATTTAAATAAATGACAAGCTGACCCCTTTTTGTTCGAGTTTTTCCCAGAGTTTACTATGTATTATGCTGTCGAACGCTCAGCTTAGGTCAATGAAGAGTGCAAACATGTAATTAAAATTAGGTTTAACTAGGGACTTTTGAATTATTGCCATTGGCCTGAAAATGTTGTCATGGCAGCCAGTTTGTTTTTGATAAGCGGCTTGATTTTCTGCAAGCTTTGAATTTAATTTCCACCACTTTTGAAGTCGCTGTGATTCAATTAATGTAAAGAGCTTGGTGCATGTGTTTACTAGGCTCACTGGTCTGGAGTTGAAAGAATTATCTCTATCACCTTTCTTGAAAATTAAGATTATAATAATCTTGTGCCATCGTTCTAGGACCTTCTTATTTGTCAGAATTTTATTAAATACATTTGTCAGTGACACTATAAAGTTGTTATCTACATTTTTCCATACCTCATTAGGTATTCCGTCGCTTCCGGGTGACTTGTTGTTCGCGAGCTTCATTACTTAGTTTCTGACTTCTTTGATTGTAATTAAAGCGTCAAGAATGTGATTTTGAACTTGCTCCGAATTTGGAAGTGGGATGAACTTTGTATCTTTAAAATCAAAGAGAGCTGTATAGTGCATTTTTCAATTGCTTTGGGTAATGTTGTTAGTTGTACGGGAAAACTTGCTTGGCCTGAGTGTGTTCACAGCCTCCCAGAATTGCTTTGAAGTCTTCGAGTTGGATATATTATCTCTCACATTCTCATAGTACTTGTTTCGTTTGCTTTTAATAGCGGTATTGTAATCCTCACGTGCGTTGTGGTATTGAATGATTGCATCGGTAATTTCCTATTCGTTAGCATTCCGTTTTATAGTTCTAAGTTTTCTGACTTTGGTGTTGCAGTTGTGTTTGCTGTTGTGACATTACGAATCGAACCACGTTGGTCCTCTGGGCTCGTACAAAAACGGGATTTTTTTTAAGCATTTTTGTTTTCTTTGCTGCTCCTATTATTGCCTTTTCTATTGCTTCGTATGTCTCAAGAGGTTTGCAGTTTATGTTCTAAAGTTCCTTTTAAAATTGCAGGTTGTGTTGCTGGTTCCATTTGATTCGATCGTAGCATCCGAATTCGGAATGCTTTTGGTTTTGTTTACCGCTAAACTGTATTATTATGTAGCAGTGATCTGAATGTGGATCTGGTTTGACACTAAAATCAAAAATAGTAGGTACTAGCGGCTGTGTTAATAGGCACAGGTCTACTTGACTTGCTCCTTTTCCTTTTATGTACGTCACGTCTCCGTATATGTCAGATTTTGATTGGCCATTCAATATAACGAGTTTGTTTTTTGTAATAAGTTTTGCTAATAATTCACCTCTCCGATTTTTATCCCTTTCCTAAGAAAGTCTTTTTGTGTTTAGATTAGGATGCTTATGCTTAGTTCCGATTCTATCACACTCAATATTCCCGCATCTTGCGTTCATGTCACCGATAATTAAAGTTCTAAGTCCCATGTTCTTGATTATGTTTAGGAGGTACGTATCGTATTGTGATGAAAGTGGGATATATGTTAGAATGAACTCGGTATTTCCAGATCTGGATTTGATTTTAGATGCATATTCATTGTTTGTAATTTTCCATAGTTGATGTAATTTGTTTTGTATTCCGGTTATTATTCGTCTACCAGCTATTCCAAATTTGGATGTTTTAGTTCCATGCTGTTGGTATATATAGTAATTGTCAGCTATTTCATTTTTGAATTTTATATTTTGCTTTAACCAAGTTTCTGTAAAGCAGAATATGCTAGGCTTTAATTTATCAATGACTTGTTGTTTTTGTATAAGATTATTGCACAACCCGTTTACGTTCCAATATAATATGTTGTCGACTGTGTCAAGTTCATTATTGTATGGTGTATTCGTTCCTTTTCTTGTTTCGTCATTTTTACAGGCGTTACGGTATAATCAGTGAGATATTTCACACTTGTCAGTGTATAATTTAACGTTATTTACACTTTTACATCGGGGTTGTAATGAGCAGCCAATTTCCTATGTTCCTGTATTCGGATTGTCAATTTCAATTTCCTTAACTTCCTCATCTGATTGTGCTTTCTTTGCTAATCGTTCTTCTTGTTTAATTTTCTGAATGCGTGGGAGCAGGTCCCTGCTCAGAAATATTTTCGAGAGTTTGGAATTCGATTTCAGTTTTGATTTTTGCGATGCCACTAACATCCGGTCACTGACTTTAACAAAATTGACGATCACTAGTCTTGGTTTTTTACTAATCTGTTTGCCTATTTTTCTAGTCACATCAATTTTAACATTCTGGAGCCCAAGTTGCTCGATTATTTTCTTTATTTTTTGATTTCGTTCCGTCCAAGATTCCTTGTTGCTTTCAAGGACTCCAAAAAATATCAAATTCTCTTTTCGAACCTCCAGCTGTAGCTGATCCAGTTCATGCTGCAGTTTGTCAACTTTGCTATGTAGCTCTGCATTCTCGAATTTGAGCATTTCGATTCTATCTTCTTGTTTGGTGACCTTACTCGTTAGACTGATCTTGATTTCGTTGACGGCTCGAAGAACATCTTTTAGTGTGACGTCATCCGCTTCGTCCTGTTTATTGTCTTGTACTTTAATATTGTTGTCATCTTCCATCCTTCGTTTTTTTGACGAGACGTCTGCAACCGGTGATCTTGGGAGTGTCATCATTCTTTTATCCCGGCTCAAAAAGATATAAAATATGTACGGTGTATGTAATTGTTGTTGTAATTCTTTTGCTAGCTCTATATTAATTTTTGTTGAATTCGAATACGAAATTCAAAGTTAAAGGTTAATTTTACTTGCCTTTAGAAACGCCCGCTGTGACTGATGCCTTTTTATATGTGAATTTCAGTGAAACAATAAATTTCTGTGTCACAGTACGGGCAATAATGTGTTAAGTGAAGACTCGATTTTTTACGATTGCTATCTTGGGCTGTTGGTAGCTATGATTGAATATGTTTTGTGGTACTTAGAACTTCGAAATGCGCTTTATGCTTTCACACAACTTCAAAGTTTGTGTGTTTTTGTTTTGTGTTTAGAATTTTGTATTTTGTTTTTTGAAATTTGGAGTTGACAGATTTTTGCTGTTTACGAACGTTCGCGCGAACTAAGGATTTTATATTATATCATATATACTATGGAGGGAATTCCACTCAACCAGTGGGTCCACAGCTGATCCGGTGTGCTGATGATGACAATGGAATGTCGAAACTCATATGGTTATACTTGTTTTTAGTAGTATTATTCAAAAGTCTACAATACAATCTGCTCGTTACGGTATTTAATGCATGTGTTGGATACATTGCATACGACTACTTGCACCTTGGTTTTTGAAATTACCTAATTAAGTCAAATTCAAAATCTGTGAAAATATGAGACAACTATTTTACTCTACTGATGAGTAAAAAAATAAATTAGGTTAGTAAGTTAGTCATTTAGATAATTATCTAATAAATTTGCATTAATTTGATTTTTACGAGCTCTACTATTGTGCCAAATATCATGCGGAACTAAATATTTAGGGCGAAAGAAATTACTTGAACTATCTAATGCTGGAGTATCTAACAATTTGTGTCTAAATACATGCATTATTTATGAATTACCAGCTTACAAATGCGATATGGATGTGCTGTATAGTTTTCGTGTTCTATATTTTTAGCACGTTTTTCACATTAGGCAGTAAGGTAGATCAACTCTTGAGATTTCCTACTCTTAGTTTTGGCCACATTTAAAAAAAATTTATTGTCTGTTTCTGCATTTGCCAGATAGTCTAAAACTGAACGCTGCATTTTTGAAATAATTCAACTAGACTTACATTTATACACTTGAAAATGCAAACGAGGTGCGCTGTGGTATTATTTGTTGTGATCGCACTAGTCGTTATGTACACTCTCTGGGTATATAAAGGAACTTTAAAAGTGGCTGAAAGGTAGTATCATACCTGCAGTAAACTGCCAACGGGCAGTTGCCAGCAGGCAGTTTCTAATTGGCAGTAGTCACAAGGCAATGTCAAATAGCAATGACAGTTATGCAGTTGTCAAGTGAAAGTGGCTGAGAGGTAAGATAATTGAGTGAGTAACCTGCAAAAATCTGACAATAGGCATTTGCCAGCAGGCAGTAGCTATTTTGCAGTAGTTTGTGGGCAATAATAAATAAGCTAGTCATGTTTTTTCTAAAATACATAGTTTATAAATCTACAGCTGACATTTGCGATGTAGATGTCTTGTATCTTTTTTTTAGTATTAAATATTGTTTCGCCAAGCTATTGCTTTTACATTACTAGTTAGTTAGATTCATGTTAACATTTCTAGTAGAGATTGACAACAAAAACAACAAAACAAGCTAAACATGCATAACGTCATTCAAATTCACAAATTTGTTGACTCACCCACCCACCTTATCAACCTGTTAAATGTAGCTTTAGCTGCTTTATCTTAACTTAAGTGTTTTATCTGCTCGTTTCATCGATAGATGTTGAAGGCTTTAGGTGTTTCTTAAATTAGTGATAGAAAGTGAGCTTTTGATGTTGCTTAAAAAGTGATTAGCAACATTCGTTTAAAAGTTTGATAAGAAATGTTCATCTTGGCTACCAAATTTCCTTTTTTAAAGGATGAACGGCGGGCCTTTAGGGTTTATCAAAACATTATAAGAAAGTTACCGTTGAAAAAATCAAAGTTAGGAAAACCCGTGAAAAATGTGTGTAAATAAAGCACAACAGTAAATAAATAAGAACTTGCATATGTGAGTATGTGTGCCCTACTAAAAACCCAGAAATAACCAACACTACCCGCCTTCGCTCACAACAAAAGGTAAATTATCACAACACGCTAACATTTGTAATTATGTTTAGTGTATACATTATTTTTGTGGCTTGTTGCGATAGCATAACTTTCGAAAAAAGCAGTGAAGGGTTGGGTGTGGTGGCGTAGGACGGCGTTATTTTCGAGTTTTCTAAGGGCATTGATACAAACATACAAACGTATGCAGGTTCATGCTGCAATATAAACACAATTTTTAAATGTTTGCCTGGGTTTAGTTAATTAAAACTCAAACATTTTGTTAGTCATTGTTAATAATTTAATTTTAAAAAGTGCAGGGGCTAGAGGTGCGGGGTGGGGTTATTTCTTTGTTTATCAAGCGCATATACAAGTAATGCATATATACACACATACATACATACAAACATAAAAACACACATACATACATACATACATACATACATACATACATACATACATACAACAAGAAACCTACAGGTCTTCTTAGGTTTTAAATTTTATATATAATGTTCAAGGTAATGTAGAAGTAATGGTTTAATTTTGTTTAAACTTTGTGTGAGTATATTTTTTGTTTTTAAAGTCGTTGCTGGTCACACTGGAATTTAAATTTCTTGGTCTTAGTTCATTTAGTGGAATTTTCGCTGCTGGCCCTGCCATTCGGGATGCCTAAGCTTTGCTGCATTAAAATATTTAAAAAAGTATGAGCTTTGCAAACGTGCCTTCAGCCAAATCGTAATTGAATTACTAATGTAATGATTATTAAAACCTACTAACAAGGCATAGTATGCAAAATTTAAATTAACATTTGGCATCATGTTTTGTTGATTGCGTAGCATATTATAATTACATACTTTTGACGATGATTGATCTTATTCTGGACAAAGGTCTCCAAGTTGAGCATTCAACGACCATAGTTTTTATTTATCGCGTCCATCTGTTGCTTAAGGACAGACGTTTTCTCGTCTGTGTACCTTTTGTTTAAATAAGGTAAGCTTTGCTGATTCTGTACGTGTTGCTGCATTTTTCCATTTATTCGAACCTGTTCTGCCTGGAGATTTTTAAATAAGACTTTTCTCTTACTATGTCATGATTAACGTTTGATCGTGAACGTACCTGCGCTGCACACATATACGATACTATCAATGAGCGACTGTGAAGTGAATGGCAATGCTTTGTCATTAGCGGACTGGAATTTATTACGTCTACCAGGTTCAGAATTAGTAGAACAACAAGAAATAGATGCACCAACGTTTGTAGGCCCTTTAGATTCTGTTTTTTACCATGACGTGGCCTGTATGCATATCTTTAGGGAGATTTGGAGAATAAAAAACTTGTAAGTTAACCTGAAAGGGTATATTTTTTAATTTTTATAAATACAACTCACGTTAATGTAGAAGTAATGGTTAGTATGTGTTTATACTTTTTGTGTGTATGCCAGGTTGTGTTAGAAGATGAAATCAAGAACAAAATTTTACATTGGGCCCTCGCGGGCCATCGCGGGTTATCGCGGAATAGGCAGGACATGGTGCTGTATATTTACCATGGTGTTAATAGTTAACTTTTAGGATGTTTAAGAAATTTATCATGTTTTATTTTTTGAAATTAGTACGAGCCACCATATTATGTTTGACAGGACAAAAAACATTGTTTAACCATTTTTTCTTCACACAAAAAATATAAATTTATATGGTGCCTGCGTATGGAACAACAAAAAAAAAGCACTAACAATTTTATGCTCCTTAGATTCTGTTTTTACAATGAAATGACATGTATGTAAAGAAAGTAAAATTTGAAATTAATTATCTTTTTATGGAACATTTGCAATTATAAAAGTCTAGTTTTTTTGCACGGAACTAGTTTCACAATGAATTTAGGCCTAAAAGCTGAATTTTAAAATTAAATCAAAACCTATTTTGATAAAAGGTTTTCTGTTGGATTAAATATAGATATTTTCAGAAATTTATATTTATTTACCTGAAACTCACAAGCATTATTGTCGTTCTTACTTTCTAAGATGGCAATAAATGTTGTTTGTGCTGCTGTGCTTGTAGATTTATTTTGTTCTGTATCTGCTGTTAGGTAAATGTTTAATAAACTGTGCTTTGATTTGCAATTTGCAGTAAAATTTTGCAAGTTTAATGTGGTAATAATAATTTTTAAAGCTGTGACGTAAGGTAAACCTCATGTTTTGATGCACTTTTTGTAGAATTACAAATAGTATTTGCTAGTTTAAATCCCTTAAACATTGTCGTGTCATCTAGTAACGCAATAATACTCGTGCTGTAGGTGTTTTACACTAAAAATAAATCTAAAAATTTTAAGGTATTTATTTATTAAAAAACTAATATAGACTTATATAAGTGGTAACCTATTTGTCAAGATTTAATAATAAGTCATAGGGCAGTATAATAAAAGGTCATGAATTTTTGTAATTAATGCCCCTTTCAACTTAAAATCAGCAAAACAGATGGCTTCTATAGACAGCCAAATTGATAACGAGGATAGTATGTTGATAGATATTCCAAGTCACGTGTTAGACGCTGAGACATATAGTAACAAATCTAAGGTATATATTTATTTCAAAACAGACACAATTCCATACAGTTAATTGTTTATTATCATATAATGTCACGTGAATATTGTTCATAAATATGTCATTTTAAGATGCGTATGGGCACTGCAGCGGCATTACATAATGTCTTTGAATATAAAAAAGATGATGACAAAGACAATCTGATTAGGAGCGTCTTAACTCAGGTTTTTAACACAGATGTCAGTGTTAATAGTTCCAAGGTAATTTTTTGATAAAAAACAAGCACAAGTCTAAGAATTTTTAGGAATTGATGTAACATTTTATTATGATTGTGCGTTATGTATTTGTATATTTAAGGCGTGCATGAGCACTGTGACGATAAAACTATTTTTTTCCAAAGACGGTCAACATAAACAAAACAACAGTAGAATTACCACAGTCCTAGGTCAAACGTTTTACATTCAGACGGAAAGTAGCATAAATAAGGTACACATTTGTTAAAAAGCATATAAAAGTTACAACGTTCTAGTTTTTTATTTTTAAACTACAAAATGTTAAAACATGTTTTGTTTTAATAATGTAAGGTGCTGTAAAAAATTGTAAAAGCAATAATTGTGGCCACTAAAGACATCGAAGACGATAGCTTTGACAGTCTGATCATGGCAGTTCCGAGTCAAGTTTTTCTTGCTAAGGTTAAAAGTTTGAATTTTAATATCTCTAATTATTCTATAAATAGTGTCTTGTAAGCTATGTAAAGCGTTACACGTTGTTTTATATGTTGCTTTTAGGCGAATCCAACAAGTAATTCCATAAAAACTGACGCAGATAAAACAAAAGATCTTGACGACGACTGCGATAAAATGTTTTGTAATATTACAACATGAAATATCATTGCCTGCTGCAAGAACAAGTCCGTTAGCAAAATAATTAGAATCAAGTTTGTTTTATGTTTTTGGGTTATTGTCTTCTCCCACGTACATGTTTCTAACTACATTTTTTGTAAATCGTGAAAAGCATAAAAAAAATATGCTAACAAACAATTGTGTACGCACAATCACATAATTACAAAAAAATATAATTGTATTAAGTGCATGCATATGTAAATGTGGCTTTAGGGGAAAGATAACTGGTAATTCCAATAGTGTTGATATATTACGCTTTTTTATAAAATACAACACCTATAGATTAACTTCATTGATATATGCATGACCAATTAAATTTATCAAATAATCATGCTTTCAATTCATTTGTTATTTTTCACACTGTCTACCTATTAATTCAAACTGAAAATTGTGCAAAAAGTGTTACAGAAATAAATTATTGCAAAAATCAGATTTGTTGATTTGTCTGCTTTTTTTTCTTGAACTAGTGTTGCGGACAATAACTGCAATAATTTTATTCTAGCCTTTTTTCATGACCAAAGTTTTAAACTCATTAAGACAATTAACTGTGACCTCAGCATCTACTTTGTTGCCCATGTTTTGCAGTAGATACATACTATGAATATTTGTGTGAGATAAATCTGTAGTACCTGTTTAACTTTATTTTTTAAAATTAGAACGAAGCCTAGTCAATGACCTGTTGAACTAATTATCCATTTGTATCATTGCTTTACCACGAAAAAAATCCAATTGCATATGGTGCATGCATATATATGGGTTGATTTTAAGGAGAAATACCTAGTAATTCCGAACGTTAACGTTTTGTTTTTTATTTTTTTCAAAATACTACACATATATCGTAAAGTTATTAGTGAATGCGAAATAAATTATATGCATTACCTCATTATGATAATAATATATTTAGTAATTGTCATCCAGTTTACTTATTTTATTTAAACCAAGCGAGTTGTGCAAACAAAGCCGCCTGCAGGCAGTGGCGTACAAGCAGTCGCCGCTAAGCAATAGTTAAAAGGCAATGTTGTATATTCAGCAAATAACATAAAATAGCCTAAATGCGTTGTACGACATGCATTAGTTAGCAGACAAAAGCTAACATGCAGTATGCACTAGGCAATGACTAACATTTAATGACCAATAGGCAGTAGTTCAAAGGCAAAGGGCAAACGTAAATGATCAGCAGGCAACCAGTAGCAGACAGTCGGCTACACACAGTATGTTACAGGCAGAGCCTAACAGCTATGACTGCAGTTAATAACTAGCCAATAAGCAGTACCCATCAGAAAATAGCCAACAAACAGTAGTTGAATGGCAATATTTAGTTAATAACGACTGAAATATTGTAGCCTACAGGCAAAAGCTAATACGCAGTAGTCACTAATTAATGTTAAAAATTCAATGACAGTCATGCAGTGGTCGACCTAAAGTGGCTAACAGGCAGTATTATTTAGTAAGTGACCTGCAGTAATATGCCGTCAGGCAGTCGCCAGCAGTCCGTCGCTAATTAGCAGTAGTCACCAGGCATTATTAAATAGGCTGGCAATTTTGTCGTTTAAATGCATAGTTTATATGTATTAAGATGTTTTATTGTTATTGAAATAAGCTTGCTCGCCCACTTCGCAAGTTAGCCTACCAATCTTTTACGATTAAAAGTCGCAGCAGCTACCTGCAGAGTGAATCGTAAAGATATGTTGATTTGACTTATTGTGAGGGCGTTACACAGCCCTTACCTGCATTTGGTCATAACTAGACAGTGGGCATTTGTCGTCTTTCCAATTTCAACTTATTGTCCATTAGTTAATGTTGACAAGTAAGTGTGAGTTGCAATGGCTGTGGATTAGTATTTTATTTCAACCACAACCTATATCATGTCTATAGTTTGGACATGCTTTCAATAAAGGCGAAAAAACTTGAGCGCCACGTTTGTATTTCTATCCAATCAATACAATCTAAATAATAACAATTAAGGGTGGTCCATAAACTGTGTAATCTAAAACTCTTAATTTTTGGAACCTTGTGCATAATCTTAAGTATTGCACATTGCTATCTTTAACACAGCATGTCACAAGTGTCTAACTACACCTACTTACTCCACCAATGACATCATATAAGGACAATCCCCTGTCATGTTTATTTAACAGCGTGGAGTAAACAATATACAGCCGCAAACGAAATACTGAGGTGGGTTGTGTTCTTCTAATAATAAATTTGTGTGTATCATTCCCTTCTAATTTTACGCCTTACGCTAGTTAAATATCATTAAACCAATCATATTGCAATCAAGTGTTTGGAGTTGCTAATTGGTTGATTAGTAAGACATTTTTATTGTACTGTTGCTTGCAAAATAAACACAACCCAAGTAACTAGTTTGTTTGCTGCTAGTTATTAAATTGCGAACAAAATATAACAGAAACAGAGACAGTACAAAACTCCCGCTGTGCTCATTAGTAAATTATTATGCTATTGGAAATTTGACTTTTGAACACATTCAGATTGTTTTGGACACCTAACTTACTACTCGTTTTATTATGATTTTAATCAGCTTATTCGAAAACCTAGAAATAACTACTAACCGGGAAGCCGGTAATACTGGTAAAGACGGGAGGAGGAGAATAATTTCATGCGCTCGAAAAACCCAGAAATAACCCTTCCTCCATCACTTTTAATTGGAAAATTTTTTGCCTATAACCACTAGCGGCATCAAAGTACAATTCATTTTACACTGACAACAAATTATTGAATTGTACATTGATGCTGTAAGTAGTTATAGGCAAATATTTTTCAATTGAAAAAAAAGGAAGAAGGGTTATTTCTTGGTTTTTTGAGCGCATGACATCCTTCTATTCCTCAAAAGATAAAACCGGCTTCCCTGTTAGTAGTTATTATGTTGATGGTGCAGCTCGACACTGAGCAGACTAATGTCGTCTATGATCGCTATCGTATACGTCGATATTAGTATTTTAGACTGATACAGATAAACAAAAGCAAACTCTATCCCTTAAACATGCATCCAAAACTCAAACTCCCCCTCCCGCAAGCCAAGTATTACTACTGTGTCATTCTTGTGCGAAAGGGTCTAAAATGGCTACTGGCAAGAGTTTTTCTTACACATTTAAAAAATCTGGCAATGATTATTCAGGACATAGCAAACTCTCTCAAGCCACGAAGCCGGGTTATATGAGATGATTAAGGGGTATAAAACTGATATTTCGAACAGTAGCGGTATATTTGCTCATCTTTTAAAATACAAAATTTACATATCAACGTTATTTTCAAATAAAAAAGAAATCCTATCCATTACCTCATTATGCTTTCAATTTATTGAATAATTGACATCTAGTCGACCTGATCAATTTAATCTGCCAAATTTGTGCAAAAACTGTTGCAAAACGCAACACAATTGGTGAAGTTCTTGTCTAAATACATGCATTCTTTATGAATTAACAGCTCACAAATGCGATATGGATGTGCTGTATAGTTTTTGTGTTCCATTCTTGTAGCAGTTTTTTCGCAATTAGCAGTTGGGTGGACCTACTCTCTAAATATTCTACTCTGAATTTTAAACATGTTTAAAAAGTAACCTAATTTATATTTCAGCATTTGCCAATTAGACTCCCACTAAACTTTATATTTCTAAAATTATTTAACAAGACCAACATAAACAAACGTGCAAATGCAGGCAAGGTGTGCTGTAATATTATTTCTTGTGAAGCTGCATGCTTTTGTCAATAACCCAATATGAAAAAAAAAACAAGTCTTAAGTAAATTATTTGATGATTAATAAACAGTAAACATGTAGGTATTTATTTATAAGGTTGTTGACAAAGCGCATGTGGTAGTTTCTTAAATATACAATAGCCTTCATGAAATGTTTTATAAAAATCGGCAAAAGCCTGTGGGGGTTCATTCGATGAGTGGTGCTTTGCAATCCTTTAAATGTTTTAATTAAAAGTGGCAGGTGCCTATATTTATAATTAAAACTGGCGTATTTAGAAAGTAAAGTTAGAATTCATGCTTACATATATACAACTATGAACTAAATGAAAATTACAAGGTACAAAATACTTAAAACAAGGCCATGAATTATTTATTCTACAACAAAAATAAACGCATAAGTTCAGTCCTGAGTAACAATTACATGCAATTTTAACATACACGTTTTGTAAAGCTAAAAAAAAATAATAAAATAGAACCGATTAATAAAAGATTATATCAAAAAACTAATACTGCCTAGATTTTTAACAATCGTTTAAATTCAAATATTAACCAGAACTTTTCAAAACAATAAACTCTGTTGCTTTCATACAGTGCAATATTAATTTGTTGGTTAAGCAAAACAAAAAACTCAATAGTTAATCTATATAAACATATCTCAGGCAACTTCTTGAACTTGAAAAAATATATAGCAAAACATCTTGCAATATAAGAAGTAACTAATCTAATAAAACATAAAATAGGTAATATCAATTATAGGCAAATAGCTGAAAGGCGAATGCTAAATTCATCTGACTTGATAGTAAACGTGTGCAAACGATATTGTCTCCAACAATTATATTTTCAGTGAATTTAAAACTCAAATCTTTACAGTCCTAGCTTTTTTTTTTTCGTGCCAGTCTTTTTAATTAACACCTAAGAAAATAAATAAATTATTAGTGCTCCAAGATCGGACAGGGTTTTAATTATTTATTAAAAAATAAGTTTATATATTTCTGTTGTTCTATTTGTTTTTTTCTACTTGTTAGTACTTGAGCCTCTCATAAAAAATGCTAACGTAGGGTTTAAGGGGTCCGAAGAATAATTCTTCGTATTTTGCTACTTTGTCATCTCTTGTGTTGACGCTCACGATTGCAGGGCTAATATTCCTATGATTTGGATTCCATTTGTCGTCATTTTTGTCTAAAAAAAAGAACAGCACGTCAGTTAATAAATTATCAGGTATGAAAAGATGGTCATACTGAAGCGAAATATAAAAAACCTTTTAAACAAGCGACAAGCAGGTTACAGTTTTTGTAACTCGATTATGTTTTTTAAAATATTTCAATTCCGTTATTTCAATTTATGTAATATCTTATACTTTGCTATGTACAAACACAAACAATAGCTTTAAAGTTGTTTATTGCTTATAGGATACGTAATTCATTATTTAATTATAGTTCAAATACCTGTAGAAGTGGGTCAACGCTCTTCTGCATCGTGGTCGTACGAAAAAATACATTTTGTATTTTTTATTTTTGAGAGTGCAAAAAGACCAGTCACGGTAGATGCAAATGGATAAGACCATTGTCCAACAAACTTAAGCTTCAGCTCTGTCAGATCTGGAAAAACACAAGGTATAAAACAATCAAATAATAAACTGTTTTAAGCGCTTGGTTTATCAATCTTATAAAATGTAAACTAATTTTTCTAATTCAATAATCAACTAATCTTAAACATTAATAAATGTATATTAAAAAGTCGTACGCCTTAAACTACAAATTTTTGGCTGTAATCCAAAGTCGTCAAAGTCATCTGCTTCTAACCAATTCTTTGATCCTAGCAACTTTTGTAACGTTGCGTCTGAAGACCTAGTAAAAAATTTGTCCACAAAATGACAAATCGTTACGTCATTTCCTTGACTGGAGCTACACGATATTCCTGAGATGGTTGAAAATTCTACATTTAGACACAAAGTCCACAAATCACTCGACTAATTGCTCACATCACTACTAGGTAATTACATAATTCTGATATTATAGTAAACACATCTTGATATATCGAAGTTGTGGAAGAAACGTTACAATTTTCAGCAGGTATGGGATTAGACAAAACATCTATTCGATTAATATCCAAAATGTCAACTTTGGAAAAGTAACCCGACAGCGCAAGTGAGCCATCTGCATAATTTGAATTTGAGTTGAACAGAAAGAAGCTCATGGGGCTAACTTTAGTGAATGTGGAATAATTAGAGTGTAATCTGGCGTATTGCAAGCTCGAAAAATAATCTTGTGCCAATATAGCACCTTTAAAATCCCAAATAGTTCTTCTTATACTCACAAACATTTAGGACTGTTTAACTTGACACGTGAGACAGTCAGAAACTGCATGGCCCCATCTTCTATTTCCACACGAAGTACGACGCTTTAAAGAAAACGATTTGAGATTCTTTATGGGTGAAATGTGGAGTAGTTGGTCCCGAACACGTTGGTAATAGGTACAAAGAAGCTTTAAACTTTTAACAGTGTCCTTGAAATAGTCAATAAATTTATTAAGTGAATTTATTACTTAATCAGTAGCAAAGGGCCACTGATTTTGCAAGTCCAAAATGATTTCTGTCAGTTGCGGTTTTGGAGTCGGTGAAACAAGTTTTGATAGTTTAAGAACATGCATCAAATGAAAATCATTTAAATAGTACCGAAAGCTTCGGATGAGGTGCCTTTTTTCTTTTGTTAGAACTATTTGAAGGGCTCTAAGGGTCACGTTTTTTATAGAGCTCAATTTAAAACACGATGTCAGAAGGCAATGAGTAATAATAGTTTCGTAAAGTTAATTGCATTGGCTAGCAGCATGCGAGTCACTCCCAGAATCATTGTCCTTGTCAGAGATGCAGTAGTTATTTTAGAGTCCGAGAGTTGGAGATTTTAGTTCAACAACATTTGAAGTCCATTGTACAGCATTTGCACTGCTGCTGTCTACTTGGTCTGACTTGAAGATTTTTGCTCCGCTGAAATCAAGATTTTCAAGACCACGTGCGTAGATCTTAAAAATATCCTGTAAGCATCTTGCAGTTATTTCACTTTTGTGACAAAGTGATTTTATTTTGTCTTCGTGCATCTTGAAGAATTCTAATAAATTGAAAAAAAATGATATAGGGTGAAATTTTTGAACAGGACATGAAATTAAAAGCTGGTCGCAGAAAACGTTTCTATAAAATGCATCAAGTTGGTCAGTTGACTGAGTTGATCTTCGTTTTTCCTTCTGCCTGTGCCTTTTCGAATGCACAAATGATGATTTTCGGAATCAGCTGACAATTTAACAGTGCACGCGTTGCTCCGACGTACAACTGTTGCAGCCGCGTCACGCCAACTTTTGCTTACGAGTCTGAAGTTGAGAAGGCCTGTACCACTAAGCCAAGAATAGTTAAATATGGATTTCAGAACCTGCTAAAAAACAATTAAAAATTATGACATTGTGAAAAACTATATTGTAGTTTGAACTAGATTCTTGAAACATTTAAAAAAAGTATAGTTTAGGTCTTACGTCTTCGCTTAATCTGTCCTCTGGTGATAGCCTCACTTTTAAATCATCATTCTTAGATTTTTCGAAATCCAAATCTTCCGCTTTTAATTTCTTACCTGATGCTAGTTCTGGATTAACGTCAGACGTCCTTTTAAATCAGGAAGAAGTAGACGTCATTTCTTAATTCTCCATGGTTGATTAATTAAGTCTAAGATAAATATTTTAAACACAAGTTTAAAAAAAGTGTTCACATGACTTCACATAATTTGGTAATAATTACACAGTATGTGTGTCTTAAACACTAAATAGCATTATTTTAACTGAACCCACTGATTATCCTATTTGCAAAAAATTATTAAAAATAATATTATTTGCTTTCCTAATTTACTAATTTAATATAATGCAAACCTGTTTAGATTATAGACAATCAACCAACTAAGTTACTGTTTTGAACAATCACTATGGTTGAAAATGAGACTACAGGTGTACGGCTAAAATACAAAAAGCTTCAATTTTAATATATAATTCAAGTTAACGAGTACAATATTTGTGTGCAGAGAGCCACCTAATTAATTGTAGCAACTAACACTAAAATTTTTAAATATTGCTCACTCGATTACGTAATATTAAAACTGCAAATAGCTTTAACTACAAATAAATTCCAGAAAAAAAATTCCTTAAAGCGACGTCTACTAAGCTTTAACTAGCTGCAGACGGACGGTTGTTTAATTACAGTAACTGCTTCAACAAATTTTGTTCAATTTACGATTAGCTAATCACGTCTGGTTTAACTCATGAGCAACGTTTCCTTCATACCGACAAATTTATCAAAATCCATTAAATAATAATATACTTTTATTAAAATTCAAGCCAACAATTTACAGTTATAATAAAAATTGCTATTTTTAAAGAAAAACTCAACTTTAAAATAAATTATACAAAAAATTGGAGCAGAGACTTGTTCTTTTTCGGTAACTGTTTGTGTGGACACTAGTGCTCATTTTTTTGACACGCTGTCCTTGTATTTACTATTTTCTAACAAAGACGTCGTCAGCTGATTTGTGTTAGTCGCGACTGATGAAACAGTTAATTGGAAAATACCCCAAAAATCCACACTAGAAAAAACAACTAGCTAAAATTTCTTTGCCCCTTCCTCGCATTTATTATTTAAATTAAAACGTTTTCACAATGATGTTTTTTGATTTGTGAGAAGTGCAATAATTACATATAAACGATGCGTTGGCAATTCAAGTAACTGATACTGACGTCTACTCAAAATGTAACTTTTTAAAAATCACGTGTACATTTCATGGGTTCAAGTTAATTTAAAACAAATACCCGAAACAATATATGGACTAACCTGAATAACATAATATGACTAAGCCTACGCAAATACTTAATACAAAAGCTGAAACGATGCGAAAAATTTGACAAAAACCCAGACCGATGCAACAAACAGAAATCAAATACAGGACTAATGCGAATAACTTTAAAGATAAATTGACTACTGCAAATAATACAAAAATCAAACCGATGCGGATAACCAAAAATAATATTAACGCCTATGCAAAAAAGAAAACCGTCTAGTGAACTGATGCTAGAAAACCAAACAGTTGATCATACCTAAACGAATAACTATAATTTCAATTAAACAGATGCAAGTAACAAACCCGTTAAATACTGCAATGCCAAACACTTACACGATAATTAGGCCGATGCAAACACTGAAACAGTGACGAGGCCGATGCTAGTAAAACAATATTGAACAAAGCGAACCTAAATAGGAAAACTGCACATATAATAGGCAAACTAATTTGTGTTCGTATAAATCGCAATGTCGGTTGTCGCTTCTAGTTCTTGGCAACAATCAAGTTATCGTTTTTAGTATTTCTAATCATTATTGCCGTTTATCGAACTTCTTAGAATTTAATAATGCTCCTATTAATTAAAATTTTTACGTCTGCATGACTGTTTATGCCATGTTTGTCGGTAAATCATGCTCTACAGGTCACTTTTAGGATCTTTATCAAACTACTTTTAAATTTTGGTAAACACAATACACACAAATTCTTTCGATTTAAAGGTAAGTCAAACTAACAGCTTTGTTCAACTCACAATGGCAGTGACCAAATTTTTTAAATCTCGGTACCAACCTATGGCTTAAATATTTGACAGTCCCCACTAACTCTGCATACCAAACATCTTAATGATAAACAAGTTCCTGCAAACTTTGACCTTGTCCTTATTAAAATTTTTGAATTAGCTTTAAGACATGGACAAGAAGTCAATTCCAAATCATTATACTTTCAATGTTCTGAAAAATAATATAAATTGGATAACTGTGTGATCTAGACTAACAACTAACTACGTAACGTGTTTTAACCAAACAAATTATGGTAATGGTGCGACCGTCAGTAAAAAGCTAATATAAAAACAGATGGACACCAATATAATAATGAATGCTTGAGCTTAGCATCAACAAAATTTTTAAGCAGAAAGAGTTATTAAATGTAGCAACTGATAACGTCGATATACTGACTAATCTGATATGCCTATTTTTAATAATGCAGACAGTTTAAACCTCTTAAATTGGTCTTCTACACGTAATTAATTATTGAAGTCTTGCCTAATTTGGTATGAAAGAAGTGACACATAAATACACAAACAAGATTTTACCTGAAATCCGGATTTGATTATTCAGCCTGGAAAACAGTGACTCTACATCGAAGAATATTTAGCTTCGGCTTGCTTCAGATAAACAGTCCTCGGACCACAATGGCTAATTCCACAAGTTTTGATCTAATAACTGTTACACTGTTAACGCCTTGTTTAATTTAATATCAACTGTTTATTTACATTAACAATTCACTTGCAATTTCATAACTTGTCATTTCTGAATATTCAAAATTGTAGTATACAAATAACAACACTTTTACAAAATACAACTTTCTAACAAACCAAAACTTAAATTAAACTTTAAAGTGACTAAAAGTTCTTTAGCAGAAGTTCCTATCGAGACAGATCGACGTTCTAGGCAAACTGTCTTATCTAAACACATACAAGTAGGACGCCCACTTCGTCCGCCGTGTTTCGTTTGTCGCCACAGTAAATATTAGCACTTAAAAATATCGTGAAAAACTTTTTAATCTGCTTCTACAAATTTTATTCCAATTGCAATTCGCATGTTACTGTCTTGTTCACCATAAGCTTTATCGTTTACTGTTAATTACAAAATATTGACGTAAAAAACTTTAATTTTCTTTGACTGATCTACACTTTAAACAAGGAACTTTTAACTGAAACTTTTCCAAGGCAAAATGTCAGAGCTATTATTAGTTCTTCTTTAGCTGCTGGTCGTCTGGATAGTGATCGACGTTTTGAAAATGCTCTGCCCTTCTGTGCCATACTGTAAAACTTAAACGTCGTTGACCGATTTTCGTTTGTCGCCACCAACGACATAGGTACTTGAACAATACCGCGAAAAACCCTTTAAGCAAGCACGACTAGCCACGACGTTTTTGCTCGTTCCTAAAGTTGACTGTTTAACATTTACTACACATACAACGTTATTTTCAAACAGTGAGCTGTGCAGTGATCCCACAATAACATATTATTGGCGATCTAATTAACTGGACAAAAAGTTTGACATTAAATATAATATTAAAAGTAAGAAACGTGAGTCCTTATTCTATTTTATTATAATATCCAAGAGCTTTAATTTATAACCTAATTTCTGCTATTTCAAATCATTTTATTTGTGATTTTTAAAAGGCACGAAACAGGACTTAACCAAGTTGAGCAACCTCCTTGCCTGGTTATCGCGTAAAAGTACCAGCCCATTAGCTCGAGGTCCATTTTGCGGACAGGTAAAGAGATTGTCTATTTCCTAGTACTTTTATGTTTGCTTGAATATTGTAAGAGAAAGTCAAAATATGTGTAGTTTATGCATTTGTGCCTAGATAAATAATAATAATAATAATTTATTCATTTGGTCGATTTGGCCTCAGCCCATACAACATTCATTATTTACAGATTGATTATTCGAGATAAATTAATCCTTGGTTTAAAATATGTTTGTATAATAATGCATAATAAGTAATGTGATTGCGTGTAGAATTATTCCTGGTTTTTTCGTACCTATACAGATAGAGCATAAAACATTAAAAGCATTGGATTAAGCAATTTTTAACCTTTCATTGTACTAAGTGCGAATTACAAAAATTACAAAAAGGGGTTGCGCTAATAATATTCTAGCTGTTTGCGGTGATAAGATAGGTGATAGAAAATAGTGTATTAATATGATAATATTCGTCAGTTGATATTCTTTAGGGAGGGGCAGGGGGGTAGTTTGTCCTCTGATAGGTAGTCAGCTCATCCTTCTTTGGTACATTTGTAGTAGAAGTTTCTAATCCTCAAGGCTTCATCCCAGAAATTAAAAAGTTGTTCAAATCCTCTTGCATCAGGGTAGCAGCTAAATATTTCGTGGGTAAGACTGCTTCTAGAAGGTCCTTTCTTAGTCAGTTCTTTAAGAAACTTAGTTCTTGGTGGTATATAATGCGGGCAGTTAAGCATTATATGCTGTGTGTCTTCCGCCTCCCTCCCACACAGGTCGCAGTCTGAGTTTCCCTCTTGTTTCCAGATTTTGTTCATTTTGTTGAGGTTGGTGGTTTTTCCTCTCAAGACGATTCTTCGTAAGCCAGATTTTAGATTCAGTACAAACTTCACCATGTTCCAGGCCAAGCCCATTTCAAAGTATTCTGATCTCAGGGCATGTGTCTTCAGTTGGGCATAGTGTTTTAAAGAGCTGCAGCTCTGCATTTGTTGGACGTCCATGTTGATGCAGTTAAGTCAATATTTTTCCAGAATCTCTGTTTCATGCTGTGCTATGTATTCCTTGCTTAGGTTCTCAAAAATTTCCCCAAGAGCTGCGTCAGTAAAGATCTTTTTGACTTGTAGCATCCAGTTGTATTGAGTGTCTTTGGTTTTGATCTGCTTGACCTCTTCATAAGAACTAAATGCTATGCTCCCTTCTTTGGAGTTCACGGTCTTCTTTAGAAATTTAAGCAGTGCTTTAAATAATTGCATCTTTATGTTCTGCGCTCCTGTCTCCAGTCGAAGGTAGTATCCTGGCGTGCTGTTGGATGTGCCTGTGAGTCGTCTGAGAAACATAGTTTGGAATGTTACTAGCTCTTCGGTATATCGTAGTCCCCACACCGGCGCGGCATACATCAAGATAGAACTGACAAGAGAATTAAACAGTCTAATGTGGATGGTTATGTCTTTTAGCTTGGCTCGAAAAAATAGCTCAAACAACTTTGATTGTGCCGCTTTTGCTTTACTAAAGAAATGGTATTTGGCAATGTTAAAAATACCGCTCTGTGAAAAAGGCACGCCTTGATAGACGTACTGGTTAACTATGTCCAACGGATTGCTTTCCCAGTAGAACTTAGTGCGTTTGCTGATTTTGTTTCCTTTTCTAAAAATAACTACCTTCGTCTTAGAGAGGTTAACTATTAGGTCATTTTCTTAAAAGAAACTGCTCAGTGTAGTTATTTGCCGTTGGAGATCCAGTTCGTTTGATGCGAGAAGGATGATATCATCAGCGTATAGAAGGATAAGTATTTCGAGGGTGAACATTTTAATGCCTTGTATGTTGCTTCTCCTTAGTATTTCTGTAATCTTGTCGATATAGATTGTGAACAGTGTTGGAGATAATGTTTCACCTTGTAGTACTCCCCCCATTATTTCTATCATTTCCGTATATCCTTCTACGCACCTGACTTTACTTTTTGCTTGGTCGTAAAGTTCTTTGACTTTTCCAATAAAACAATCACTTAAGCCCGCTTCTTTGAGTCTTATCTATAGCTTTTACCTTCTGATGGAGTCAAAGGCTTGACTAAGGTCTACAAATAGGGCAAACAGTTTTCCTTTCTTTCGGACGGCTGGTCTGTTAAGCTGCTTTAGAATGCATGTGTAAAGTGCAAATATATGATCTGTACACCCTCGCTCTTTTCTGTATGCTGCTTGATTTTCTGATATTATGTTGTTTGTGGAGCAGAAGGAGTTAAGCCTGCTTGACATAATACAGGTATATAACTTAGTTATAGTATTGATTAGCGCTATAGGCCTATAGTTACTTGGTTGTTCAGAGTCTCCTTTTTTGTATATTGGTGCAGTCATGATTTCAGCCCAGCTGCTTGGAATTTGCTCAACTCTGACGGTGTTCAGAAGTTGAAGTAAGTAGTCTGATGTTAAGCAATCCAGGTGTTTCCATATTTCGTTTGGTATTCCATCTGCTCCAGGAGACTTATTATTTGCAAGAGTTTTGGTTGCTTTAGATAGTTCTGTTGCTGAGATTTCTGAGTCAAGTAACTCGAAGTCATAAGTAGGGCCTACAACTTCTGTATCAGATGTTTCTGACAAATCGGTGTCCACAGTCTCAAACACTTTGCGGAAGTGGGTATCCCATTCAGATTTGATAATGTTATTATCTTTGAAGCTGTGTTTTTTGTCTCTTAGCATATTCACTGCTTTTCAGTAGCCTGTAGAGTTCTTACTGAGATGTATTTCGTTCTGCACTTTTTCAAAAAATGTTTTCTTTTTGTCTATACAAAGTTTCCGATAGTCTTTCTTGGCTTGTAGGAGGCTTTCGAGGCTATCAGTGGATATGCGACTGTGTAATTGATCTTTTCTGTATTTGTGTAGAAGAAAGAGTGCGTGTCTCTTAGCAGTGCTACATTCCTTGTCAAACCATTTGGGCCCATAGTTTTTTCTTTTGTCTTTCTTTGTTTCGGTTTTCATACCAGCTTTATTTGCGGCTTTGTAAATAATATTGCTGAGGGTAGTAAAGTCACAGTGGTCAAAGTCCAGGTCTTTACTTTTATCTTTTAGTAGCATCGTAAAGTTAGTAGCGCATTCTTTGTTCCACTGTATACGGTTCTCAGTGACAGAGTTTTTGTGTAATTGTTTCTGTCTACGTTGTGCCTAGATAAAAGAGAAATATGAAGATGGTAAACATGTTGGTAATTAATAATTGAAGCATTGTTGATTGTGAGTCGGAGTCAGAAGTAATTATTAATAACGGTTGACCACTTTACATTTTTCAACGCCTAAAAATTAGGTAGTTTTGCAGCTTGAAGTCACTTGGCCAATTTTCTGAACACGTATTCAGAGACCGAGACTGTATTTAACTTTACAGTATTTGATATTGTAAAGAATGCCTATAGTTAGTTTTAATCAGTTTTGTTTAAATGCACACTCAATTTAAGCTGCACTAGTTTTTAAATATGGTGGTAACAATAATTACGAGCATTTACAAATGAATAAATTTTTTATACCGAGCATTTACTAATGAACCCAGCAAACCACGTTAGGCAAATAATAGTTGAATAATGGTTGTAACACTGGTCACGATTTGAAGAGGCCGACAGTTGGAAATGTCGCCGCGAACACTGGTGGCCGGACTATCTTACAATACTAGCGGCCCACCGGTGGAACGACTTTAAAACGCCAATGGGGCGATTGTTATCATACACCGCTTAGTCCTTATGCCATCAATTATCTGCTATATACTCGACTGCTACCCATCTAATACCCACCCTACTTCAGACATTAACCCACTCAAGTACATATTTTTACCGGACTCGTAGCCACTTATTTCTCCAATCCCCTTTAAACCCTCCTAGATATCATAAAAAATCATAAATTCATCTATACACATCAAGCATTAGTTTAATACTCTTGCATAAACATTTTTGAGTGTTTATAACAACCCAGGTGTGATTCTAAAATATCCGTTTAGCAAAAACTTCGACGAGTGTGGTACATGGCGCACAATAATAGTGGTTTGCGAACGAATGACATTAATTTCGATTTAAATGACGAGTGCCGCACATAGAATAAAACATAGCAAGTTCCTAAATTTCTAAACCTAAGAAAATCACTAATTGCTTTGGTAGTTTGGATGATTTAAATTTAAAATTCACTAAACTTTAGGATGAAATATAGTATAGCCGTGTCCGACATGCCGAATTTTTAAAGTGCAGTGTTGTATTCTGTGCAAGGCCTATTTTGTTTCTATGTTGTAGTATTTAACACTTGAGTCAACAACTAAATGAACTTCACAATTTGACTTAAAACTTTTCCACAATGTTACATGCCATAAGATAAAGAACATGCTGTGCACAGAACACGACATTGCACTAAATGATTAAATAAAGATAACAGTAAAAAATATATATTCACTTATTTGTTTGATTTAGTAGTCAAGAAGTAGTGAAAAATCACACCAATCACGCAAATAACTGGAGTATAAGCAAAGTGAACCCTTAGGTTTTATTTCGTCTCCAGTAATCACAAAATAACTTAATTTGTACTGAAAGAATGTATTTTGTCGGTTACAGTTTTGTTGCGTTGCGGCTGCGAGGCATTCTACACTGTCTCTGAGCTGAACTTCGGCACGCTGCTTCTGCTCTCAGCAGTGAGCCGTTTAGCGATAAAACTACTGTCAGTCCACCCGCGGCCACCAACTTAAATCCACCTGTTATTCCTGACTGAAAAACTCTGGTGGCTTATATGCAGATTTTGAGTGGAAAATGCTGCCTTTTCCACGGACTAGTGCCGTAATATTGTAAAACTATTGTAAGAATAATATTGTATTGTATTGTAAATTAATATTGTGTTGTAATTGTAATTGTAAATTACAATACAATTACAATATACAATTGTAATTTATACTTCTGGAACCTTAATTAGACCCCTAATTAGGATTAAATTACTGACTTGATATTTACCATGATAACTATTATGTAGATACACGATTTTAGCGTAACAAAAGCTCAGAACACACTGCAGAAAATAAATTTGATATTGTATTGTAATTGTATTTACAATTACAATTGTAATTGTAATTTTATAAAAAATACAATTACAATTACAATTAACAATATTACGGCACTACCACGGACACTTTTCGGACGATGGGCCAACAGAATAAGAATCCTCAGGGCCACATGACGTCTTATAATGTCAGGCCTCTAGTGTTTGGAAGTTTGGACTTTATAACTAGACTTTTATCCATGGCCAACCGTGTTCCGACAAGCCACTCATTATCTGACCAAAAACGTACTTTAATTTGCCTTCTGTGGTTTGCTGGGAATAATTTTTTAATTAGTTTGATTAGCACGGTGGAGGTGAAATCTTTGGTACATGTTTTTAGTTAATGCTGGTATCAGTGGACCTTTGCAATTAGTCAGTGGACTCATGTTTTTCTTTTAGTACCTCAAGATTACCAAATACTGTAAGTCCTAATGATTAAAAGAAATATGGATTTATTTTATCATGAAACATCATTACAAATTACAAATCTTGCATGTGAGTACATCTATTTAGCTTGCGTTGATATTAAATTGAATTTTGAGTCCTCAGCAAATTGCACAGGATTACTCACATGCAATTAGACAATAGTTGTGGAACGTACTTATAAGTAACCTTTAATTTATGCTTACATTATTTTAATTTGGATTCGACTTTGTTGATTACAGGAAAGCATCAAGTGCAGAAATATCACTAGTCAAGGTGCAGAAAATCAAGAAGAAAGAAATTATTCAGTCTGTGTTAATATAAAATAGTTAACGTCAACAAATGAGTAAATACTGTAGAAGTAAAAAATATGCATCACTTTCGTTTTTAAAAATATTACTCGATTAAATGGTATATGTAGATTTTTTTACAATTTTCGACAGACATAATTTTAAACGAATTGGAAATCTATAATTCACTGTCTTTAATCCTTGGAACTCATCTAAATTATAAAAGCAGAATAAAAATTGGAATATAAATTTTAAACTTAGACAAATAAACAAATATCCTGTGTCAGTTACTGTTTATAAATTGACTAACTTGTGCCCCTGTTACCTGATTTATTAATGTCTTCCTTTCGAGACCGGTAGTCCCGCACTTAAAAAGCTCGTGCTTTCAACTCCTGAATTCGGTTTCTGGGATTGGTCTGCGTCCGTTGTTGATCATTCCGACAACTGTCTGCTCGCCTATAAAACCGAGTCTGATCTTCTCTCAATCTCCGGGCTTGGTCCTAATGGCAAAGATAGGCCCTCTGGCCTAAGGTTCGTCAAGAGTCACTTATTGCAAAATCGATTCGAAACTCGAATTAAACCGCAAATTATCGAGTCTTAATCACGAAATCGAATGGATGTCGAAAAATTATCGAGTTACATTTTAGAAAATCATATCAACTCGAAACTTAAACAGTCAAAATCAATCCGAATCGAAAAAATCAAAAAAAATCAACATTGTTGTTTCTGTTTAAACGTACTAAACTCTTGAAATGCAACAAAGTCATTGGCATTGTACACATATTTATTTTTACTATTTTATATTTTAATGAACGACAATGTAATGTTTACGTTTACGCGATATCTATATTTTCTCTCAGGTCTAATATGATTATTGGACCGAATATTCGTTAAAGTTACAGTTCCTGCTCAATAAAAAGCAACTCATGTAACGAATATCACTAGTAATAAATAATAAAAACTAATTTAATAGTATTGTTGCTTCTGTGGACTTTATCGAACCCTTAGGTACATTAGTCTACTATAATAGTGTTCTAAATTCATCACTGTAGGAAGTGTAAAATAAACCTCATCAGATAATGAATTCGCCAAAAAAGATGAAAAACCTCTCTGAATAAAACTTAAATTCGGATAATTAAACACAATAGTCTTAAAAGTGTGTTACGGAAGTTGTATTTTCGTGTTAATTGATGTTGTAACTGCAGTTAAGATCGTTTGTTTGAAATCGAAAAAATCGAACGATTTTCGGCTTGAAATCGATTCGATATCAATTTTTTTTGGCGAAACATCATGATATATTTTTTTTCTAATACTATATGATCTGAAAATAACGTGGACAATATTTTTTTAAAATATGCACACAATTTTGGCGGCAAAAAATTTTTGAATTTTCAATTTTAGTATAGGATAAACGAGAAAATGGAACATATTCACATAAAAAGATGTATGTCAATTTTTTTCGAAATTTCGAAAATTATTTTTTTTACGTAGTCTATAATATTCCATTATACAGAAATGCTCGGTTTTTTTGATACGATCGAAATTTGATACTATATGCATTTTCAAATATTTGCTTAAAAAGTAGGATAAATTCAATATAAATATTGATTGATAGGAGTTAAAACTAGTTTATACCAAACTTGAACTTTAATCACGTTTAAATCTTCAAAAACGAGAGAAAATGAAACTAATTTTACAGCCTACGACTACTCTGCGCACATATCTAAACTGCACTGAAGTCATTGAAACGATAAGGGACATTCCATACATTATGCTCCAAAAAAATTCTAAACTCGGAAACCCCACCCCCTATTACGACTAACGTTATTATGCATAAAACTTTTAAATCTCAATCCTCTCAACCCCTCCTCCCCACCCCCCTCCCCCTAATAATTTTTTTTTACTAGTTTATTAAGAATTCCACCTTTCCTGGTCGGTATAGTATATCAGGGCACTGTATGAACTTTCCAGTTTTTTTGTTTTACAACAGGGTGATACGGGACATAGACCATTCCAGTGTACATTGTGTAGCTATAAAACGACATTGCAAAGGAACCTTATTCGACATTCTAGGACGCACACAAATGAAAAGCCATATAAATGTTCGCACTGTGACTATAGAACAAGAGTAAAGTCTAACATAAAAAGTCACGCAAAGCAGCGTCATGGCAAATTCTAAAGAAATTTAATTCTTTAAAACACGAAATAACAACGACAGCGTTTTTTGTCTTGGTTTTGCGAAATGGTCAATTTTGCAATTATGAATATACGTTTTACTGATAAAGCAACTATTTACTATTAACTTGTATTTATCAAACCTCCATTTTATATATTATTTATTCTACATTATACAAACATAGCGAGCATTGTTATTATTGGTTTTGAATAAAATGTTTTGTCATGCATGTCAATTTCTTTTAACTTTAGACCATATATTGGATAGACATATTTAATATGGTATATATATTTACTCCTAGATTTATGTAAAGCGTTTGATCTCGTGGATCATAACGTAATAATTAACGAGTTAATTAAGTTAGATGTAGATAATTTTGATGTAAAGTGGCTTGAAGACTTTCTACATAACACAAGTCAATGTGTAAAAGATGGAGATGATGTATCTGGGCTTAAATTAATATCCAATGGAACCCCCCAGGGGACGAAATTAGCACCTTTATTATTTATTATACTAATAAATAGACTTATTACAAATTTTAATGAAAAGTATAATAATGTATCAATTAACTGTAAAAATAGCATAAATGGATTTGTGGATGATATTACTTTAGCAGAAAAGGTTAAATATACTGATGCCCCTAGTATGCAAAATTATTTAAATGATGTTAATTTATGGGCCAGTGAGCTTAAAATGAAGATGAATCCTATTAAATGTAGCGCCATGGTATTGGACTTTAGTATAGGTAAGAGGTTTAGCAAAAATGAATTAGAAATTAACAATATAGTAGTCCCAGTTGTTAAAGTTGCAAAACTGTTGGGCGTGATTATTAATGATAAGGCTAATTTGGATGACACGGTTGAATCCGCGATCAAGAAAGCGTCCAAAAAATATTTATACTTAGAAAGTTAAGACATTATGGATTTAATGAATCACAACTGTTAACTGGATATACAACCTATATAAGGCCTAGTTTACAGTATGCATCCACATTATGGAGCAGTAGTATATCTAATAAATTACGGAAACAATTGAAATCAATAGAAAAAAAATGTCTTAGGGTTATAGTTAATACTTATGTTAGTGAAAAAAACTATATATTAACATGTAAAAAATTAAAACTCGATAATATTGAACTTCGGTATGTAAAATTACTGCATAAGTTGGAAAAAAAATTGATAAGTCTAGTAGGTACTCTAACTGGCTAAGTCTTTATGAAAGGAAAAATAGTAGACCTGATAGATTAGGAAATAAATACAATATTATACCATGTAGGACTGAAAGGTACAGGAGGTCAACAATACCTTCTTTAATTAAATAACTTATGGAAAAGAATGTCTAATGACTCTATAATTTGTTACTCTTTTACCACTGCGCTTGTTATATGTCGCGTGAACTTCTTCATATTTTTCCTTTATAAATTGTGTGATTTCTTAATATTTGTATCTACGTAATTGTTTAGATAGTCAAAATTGTCATTGGGTTAATGCTGTACACTAAATTATTTATACTATTTTCGGTCTAGTTTAAACAGCCTCTGTGACTAAACTGTGTATGTATAATTGAATATGACCTACTGAATGAATAAAACCCAGAATAATAATAATAATAATAATAATATTTAATTGCTTCTATTTTGTAATTATAAATTTGTTAGTATAGTTTCAAGTTAATACTGCTACAGCAAAAATTGAACCCCTACAATATGAAAATAAACTAAATACCCAAACTCGTCAGTTTCAACATTGCGTCCAGAAGTAATCATTAAAAATTATGCAAATGCATACTTTGTATTACGTTCGAGTATACTTAACGATCCCCAGTGACACAATGTGTTTCAAATTACAATTTATTTTATAAACGTATTTTGTGATAGTTATCAGGTATCACGTATACCATGCCCAACAATCCAAATTTTTTGAAGCAACAAACAGATTCATTAAACTAATTTAGATAGCACATAATTTTTGTGTTAAACATTTCTTATAATGCCAACACCTCAGAGTGGTGAATTACACTGCATTAAATCCGCTCTGCTTGGCGCAGGTTCGAATCCCATGCAGTACATTTAGTTTTGTTCTATTTTTTAGAACTTGCTTGTGCGTATTAGTCAAACAAATTCATAAATAGGAATATACATATTTATTATATAGCTAATCTAATTGTGAGTTCAAACTCAAGAGGCCTCGGATTGGAAACTCACACTTGAATCTCTTAAGCCATTGTTTCTATGGCTACTTAGGGAGCAAATAGTTTTAAATTATAGTACTCAACAGCCCACACAAGTAAACAACAACAAATTATAAATAATGGGAAATTCATTGTCGTAACTAATAATAATAATAATCTTGAAAACAAACTCTGAAATTTAATCCCTACCATCTCAACATGTTTCAAATTTACATTTATGTAGGGCGAAATTGCCTTGTTGTGGCCGGGTATATTAAAGTTAAACGTTCAAAAATTTAAAAATTTTGTTAAGCATCACTAATTTGAGTTTAGCTTCCTAAATATAAATGTAGCTAGTACACACGAGTATCTTTCTATGCATTGAGTTAAATTGTCCATGATGTGACATGCGCGTCAAATATAGCGGGTGGCCACAATTAGGGCATGGCCACCCTTAGGCACTGCTACCCTATTTGAATTTAAATTATTGCTGCATATTAAAAATATCTTTGTCCTACCTATATGAAGCAATAAACCGATTTGAATTAGCCGACTAACATTTTTTTTTTATCAGTTAACACTCAAAAATAGAATTTCATCAAGTGGTTAAGTACTACGCGGGAAGTCCAAGAGAAACTGAGGTGTTTTAATATTGATCACTGCTGAACATTTATATATAAACTTTGCCATCAATCACGTGTCTAGGCTTATATTAAAATCATTCAAACACTGAAATATATCCACTCAATAATTGCTAATAAAATTTGCAATCTACAAATATTTTCAAAGATAATTATTCTTCGTCGGTCAGACACTTCAATGCAGGGGGTGATCGGTATAAAACCACGAGAGATTGTAAAGTTATTATTTAAAAAGACAGAAATAGTTTTGTAGAGAAAAAGAAATTGTATAATCAAGTATTTAAAGTTGTATGTATTTTTGGGGATAAGATTTTTGAAATTGATTTTTAAATTTAACACATTTACAAAAAAAAATGAAATTCTTTATTTGCGCCTTTGCTGCTGCAGTGACTTTGTTGTCGTTGACAACAGCTGCTGCTGTGCTTCCACATTCTACCTACCATCTCAAGGACCTTGTGGGCTTGCGCACTAAGGGTAAGAAATAATGTAATAAAACTATTTTTTTACTTCTTAATTTTCTGACATTTTTTTGTATTTGCAGAAGCAAGATTGGAAAGCGAAGATACTGCAGATTATTATAAATACTGGGACCTTTTTGGCCTCGCCCTTAGTGTAATCTTCACTAAACAAGTTCACAGTTTTGATCTTGTTCATGAACTAGTAAGCTCAACCCAAAACTTTGACTCTACTGTGGCTGATGAGATTGGTCTGAAAGAAGCCGTTGTGAACGATGCTGTGTTATCTTTGGCCCGTGAATATGGAGCGAATGAAACTCCGTATGACCCAATGTCAGAAGTAGGAACGAAATTTCATAAGTTCGTTGCTATGGAAAGAGAGGTAATTGTGGCTGCGCAACGGAGCATCCTGCTCCTTGTGAAAGAGGAGAAGCCCGCGTTGGTCCCACGTATTCAGATAAACTTCACCTTGACTGACATAGCTATGACTGTGGCTTGGACTCCTACTGTTGCTTTCCTCCATCAATTTCCTCCCAAACAGTGATCCTCTCCTGTTGCTGTTAATTCTTAAACATTTTTGGTTTAATTTTAAATCATTTTTGAATTGCATTTGGTTTCTTGTGCGGTATTCCGTGTAAAGCTTGTCAAGAATCATATAAAACCCATATCTAGAATAATTAGTAATTTGTTGAAATTAAATAAAATTAATAAAATTAGTTGTTAGACGTTTCAAATAAACTATTAATCGAAAATTAAATATTTATTAATAAATATTTGCATATGGTGCACCTCATATTGAATGTTATTTGCCACTAATTCACATGGAAAGCAATGTGTACCACTGTAATTGCATTGTTTTTACTCAAAAATTTATTTCACTTAATTTCTACTGTGATTGCTAACTGTACGATAATATTATATAATTCCGCACCTACTGCATTTTACCAAGGAAACCTGACACGATTAAAACTTATGTCAGCGCAATAAAATTGACTGCATGTCTTTAATGCTATACAAAAAATTAAATTAGAACCTGGTGATTTGCAAATATTTCATTTGCTGACTAGAATTCCTAGTTAATCAGTTAAGCATGAGCGCACTTTAAAAAAATTGAGTGTGTTAAACATATTTTTATTTTTCTAGATTGTGTTGCGTTTATGAAATGATTAATTAAATAATTATAAAATGTGTGATTTTCAAAGTGACAATCTGGAAAGTAATTTTCAGATATAATTATTGAAGTTCTAATATTATGAAATTCTACAATTTAAAACGGCTTGAAAAGGATCTAAAACATTTTAGATTATATTTTTGTTTTAGTGCGATATTTAGAAATTTATTTTTACCTAATAAATCGTCATAGTATCTAAAAAAATGTAAAAATTTCCATAATTTCATGAAGTAGGGATCTCTCATTAGAATTTAATCTATGCTAATAATTAATTAGAGCATGCCTAACTAAATTAATTCTTGACTAAGTCAGAACTTTTAAATTGACAGGAAGTTCTATGTGAGTTAAATAAGTTCAATTTCTTAAATTATTCTAGAACAGGAAACTAATTAACACTTTTGAAGTCTTGTTAAAATTAACAATTGTTATGGTTTTCTGTCCACGGAATATTTCGAACTTACAGTTTATTTTTTCATTTTTTTTACCTACCCTTAGGTAGGCAGATTTAAAACTCCCTGGGAGTTTGGGAGTTTTGAAAGGGAGGGAACTATGGGAGTTTTAGGTGTTTTGACGGCAGAGAGTTTTGGGAAAACTCCCTCTCAAAATCAATTTATGTTGGATATACAGGTCGACATACATGCATTTCTACATTTAGTTTCAGTGGCTATGAAAATTTATTTAGCAAAAGTAATGAATTAAAACCGGTTTCAAGAGTCTTAAACTCTAAACTTAATAATATATAAAAACTGCGCTCTGCGTCACTGAGACGAAACATTACTTGCAGTGTAAAGCCCAGCTATATCAATGCAAGGTATTATTATGATTGCAAGAAAGTTAGATAAAAAGTCAATTTTGACGCAAAAAAGCTTGTGCTTAAAAAACTGTGGGTTGTAGCTGCATCAGTCGTCTAAGATCAGCGATTTAATGCATACATGAGGTAGCAAAATTGCATACAAGTGTTTTTTTAAAATTTAAACGCTGCATCTGTGGAGATATGTGCATAACTACGCTATAACCACGGTATTTTATTGCTCTTCACAATCGTTTAAACTTGTAGATTAAATATTGTGCTATCAGAAGCCATATAAAATATGTTTAGGCACCTGAAAAAACTTAATTAAAAACATATTAATTATTCAAGGTATTTAAATAAACTAATATGAAATTTTAGAAAAATATTTAAATAAATCGTTTTGACTTTTGAAGAATTTTGCACATAAAAATGTTTGGCACTTTCGAAAGAATGCAAATAGAAAAAAGGGTATCTATAAAAAATCCGGCGCTTTGCGCCGGATTTGTGTACCGTGGGCCCGATGTAAATGCTGAGCTTTCAGCAAATATTTGATTTAATAAATAGGTAGGTCCTTATTGTAGCAACTATCGATAATAATCTAGAAGACATCGGTATTTTATAATCAGCGGCAGCTATTTTTTAATTGAAATTGCGCAAATTTTAATCGGAATCATTGTCAACAGTTATCTTTTGAACCATACGGTTCACGGACTAACCTAATAATATAGTAATTTAGGCGACGTAATTTATTGACCATAACAATTAGGTAGTATCTTGAGCTCCAACCAAAAGTATAATAATGTGGGCAACGTCATTTACCGACCATCCCAATGTAAGAATAGTTATATCGGTACCGTCAATAATGTAGTATCCCTATTAGAGAATTAAACTTTACACGACGTCATTTTTGGACCAACCCAATAATAAAGTGATTTAAGAAGCGTCATATATAGACCATCACAGTATAGTTGTGACTGAAGCGACGGCAGCTTCAGATTTTAGACCATCCAAATATAAGAATAATAATTTGGCGACGTCACTAGTCACTAATGGGCTATCAAAATGTAAAAAAAGTAATTGGGTAACGTCATTAATACACCACCTTTATAGGAGAAAAAAAATTTAGGCGACGTCAATAATAAACCATCCCAATAAACAAATGATTATTTGGTTGACGTTCTTTGAGTAACACCCCACGCATCCCCAACTAGGGATGTCAGCACCTAAAACCCAAAACCCAAGAATTTCCGCCATCTTACCCAAGAGTAACCCAAGAGTCTTGGGTTGTAAAAAAAATTTAAACTTACGATTTTTGGGGTATTTTGTTGTTAATAACACGTTTTAGAATGAAATACAGCTTTACTTGGGCAAGACTCTTGGGGTACCCAAAGAATTTGAGTATTTGGGTACCCAAGACATTTGGGGTACCCAAATAATTTGAGTATTTGGGTACCCAAAGAATTTGAGTATTTGGGTACCCAAGACTTTTGGGGTACCCAAAGAATTTGAGTATTTGGGTACCCAAGACATTTGGGGTACCCAAATAATTTGAGTATTTGGATACAAAAAGAATTTAAGTATTTGGGTACCCAAGACTTTTGGGGTACCCAAATATTTTGAGTATTTGGGTACCCAAGGATAGCTACACTTCATACTGTTGCTATTTATCTAACAATTATATTTTCTGGACTGGATCCTTCGCGGAAACGAAAAACCCCCAACCTATCTTTATCGTATTTAGGATTGAATTTGTTAATACCAATAGTGTTAGTTATACTTGTACTTCAGTAGCGCGTAAACAAAAATCGTAGTTTCACCTTCCGGTTCTATAAATATGTATGTACGCTAATGTTTATTACCTCCTTTTTTAATCGTCTCCTTTCAATGCGTATAGGATAGACCTATTCATATTCATTTATAGAAAACTGGTTAGTTCGATCATTCCCACCAGCAATGTCGCAGTTTGCCCTTTTATTTGTAGTCCTTTAATGAGTTGTACATTTTTAGTACGTTTTGACATAGGCCAATTTAACAGTTATTTATGAAATACTGGTTAGTTTGATAATTTCCAAAAACAATGTGGCAGTTTGTTTTTTATTTGTAGCCATTTGAAAAGTTGTACTTTTTTAGTGCGTTTCGACATTAGTCCATTGAACAGTTATTTATAGAAAACTGAGTAGTTAAAAAGTGTAGAATGTCTTATTTACATTTTTTTTTAAAGTGTAAAATATCGTATTTACATGCTTCTGTAAATTGTAAAATTTCCTATTTAAATGCCTTTAAGGCATGATTTAATTCTATTGTTGATAGTAGAACTTGGTTTTAGCTACAAATGGATATGAGGTATTTTATTTCTTCACAGACAATTTGTTACTTCAGCGGAATGTAGGAATATTTTATGCAATAAATAAATGATGGACTTGGGTTGATGGTACTACATTATTCTTTAAAGAAAATTGACATGAAAAATATCCTATAATTTTAAGTTTCAGCAATTTATTTCCTGACAAACACTTTTTATGCCAGCACAGGTTAGTCTGGTGGTTAACTAGAAGGGTGATTCCTTCTGGTTAAGCAACAGTCCAAGCGCATTCTGAAATGGATGGGTGACCTGTGCTTGGTAATCCTGCAAGGCTCGGTGATATGAACGTTGCAGGACCTAGAGTTATCCTCTAAGCTTTCTAGAGTTCCCTTCTCTAGAAAAAGTAGTCAGAAATAATAAAACCAAATACAAAAGTTACGACTATAGTGAGTAGTATTGTGGCAAAAAACTGTCTTTCCCCGAAAATCAGTGAAAAATTCGCTGTGTGGTTATGACGTTAAAGCCATTACATTTACATTTACTTTACCTTGTCAGGACTCTACCTACTGACAAGCTTAAATTTGTATAAAAATAAATACTTATATGACCGAGAGAAGAAGCTATAGAATAAAAGTTTGCTGACAACTGCTTAATATATAATTACTATTATGTCCACTTTTTGGATCCGAGAAAACAAGTTTGGAAAGTGGTTATTATTAATTAAAATTATTTCCGTAAAATTTTATTGGAAGTGCCTTACATTTTTTAATTAAATCTATTTCCAGGAATTAGGATTTTAAATTTACAAAATTACTTAATAATAAGTGCGAGCGATTTATTTTATCAATATTACCCTTTAATTAATTATTTTTCAAATTCAGGTGAAAATTAAACATCACAATTAAAGTTTTTTTTTATCAATTGTAATTACTTGAAATTTTTAAACGCTAAAATACTGCGAAGTACTGCAGAATGACTTTATCTTACCCTGTTGACTCACAGAAAATTTTGAATTTTTAATTAGTACATCGCAATAAAGAGGTAATAACGCCTTATTAATTCACACTACTGTTAATCCACACAGTTTATACATACTAAAATATTCTGTCAAGAAACATGTCAAAATATTTTTTTCTAGGAAAAGATTGGTAGAGTCTCCCTTCTATTTTACACTTAAATGGAAAACCAGTACCTATACAGTTTCATATGCATTAAAATACTAACAGATGCAGATACAGATCCAAATTCATTCTTATTCCTATTTAATATGATGCAGATGCATTCGCTTAACGACTTACAAGTGAAATGAATGAATGAAAGGGCGAGATATGTGAGGCATGCTGATGTTGTTTGTGAAGGCTGTCCCAGTAATTATAATTTTTTTTAACTTTAGTTCTTGATATTTCTGTCCACTTTGCTACTTGTAGATGCAAACCAGCTTATCTCGTTTGCGTGCCTAGCATAGCTAACTCAATACGTTTTTGTAATATTCACAGTCCATTTATTAAAAAGGGGATGAACCTGTTCACTATATGTGCCTACACATACTTCTGATTGTGATAAAAAACTGTCGTCTGATGCAATCCAGTAGTGGATTTACTATGACTTTGACTTGACTTTTAAATTGTGGGTTAACATGTCATATGCCGTTTGTACATATATACTACAATATTTAAAAACAGAAAATTACAACTTGTTAGTTGTTTATATCTTGTTAAGTGCCGGTCATTATCCTCTTTTAATAAAATGCGCATCTTTTCTTGTACGTAGAATGAAGCAGATTCACTCTACCCAGTAGTGAAATAAATATAATTGAAAAAGTCTGTGACATGTTTAGACTTATATATAATAATTGGTTCCTTTTTTGTCAATCCATAAATATTTGTATGATTACAGTTTAAAATAAATTTGCTTGCGTATCGTCGGCAAAGAATCAAAATGACCCATATCTTATTTGTGCTAGAATTAGACTGAGCTTTGTCAAAAAAATACAGGATTTATACTAATAATGCTAATCACGAGTTTGTAAAACGTGCAAAATGTCTTACCTACTTATTTTTTTTTAAATTGCAAAATATTTTATCCACTTGTTTTTTTCAATGCAAAATATTCTATTTACATGTTTTTTAAAAGAATTACATTGTTCTATTAACATGTTTTTCTAAAAATCAAAATGTTCTATTTACATGTTTTTTTAATTAGATTAAAATGTTTATTTGCATGTTTTTTTTAATGCAAAATATTATATTTACATGTTTTTTAAAATAATCTAAATGTTATATTTGCATGTGTTTTTGAGAAGATCATAGTGTATTATGTACACTTTTTTTCAAAAGACTAAAATGTTTTAGTTACACGTTTTTTAAAAAGTGCGAAATTTTTTATGTACAAGTTTTATTCTATGCTCTAAATGTTCCATTTAAATGTTTTTAATAAGATCAAAATTTTTATTTTCATGTTTTTTTTTAAATACAAAACACCCTATTTACGTGTATCTTGAAAATATATAAATGTCAAAACATGTTTTTTTAAAAGATGAAAGTGTTCAATGTACAGATTTTTTAAAAAGACAAAAATGTTCTAGTTACACGTTTTTTGAAAAGTGCATAATATTTTATGTACATGCTTTATGGAAAGATTATGCTGCTTTTATATGCACGTTTTTCGCAATATAATTGATAAAGGATCGTACATAACTGATGTCATCTTTAGTGTAAGTGTAACTTACTGGGCATTAGCAACATACCGTGTTGAGCTGCTGCTGTTTAAGGTTGCGTTCACAAAATGCGTTATGTGATTCATATAATTGCTACAATTAGGTTATGTTTCCCATCACTACACAAAAACGAAGTTGCGGATTAGGGCATCAAGATAAAAATTCGTTTACCACGTATTTTGTGCACGCTCTCATTGTAAAGAATCTTAAACCGACATTTATTACCAAAACCACTTATTTCGTTGATTATAAATTTTTAGCAAAGTTACGTAACAAAACTGCACGGCATTTAGCAGGAATTTTATCATTTTTATCTACGGTCTGCATTTACAATTACGACAAATCTGCAAAAAAAATAATTAATTGGAACGTAAACGTGCGATTTGGTGATGATACGAGCTTAGCTGGAATTATAAACGACCATACATTTGATAGTTCATTATGAATTGAACGATGAATGGTAGGTACGTAATAATCGGTTAGGGTAGGACGTAGGAAAAGCAATACATGCATATGTTTGGATTTAGTATGCAAATGCGGCTATTTATCATCCTTGTAGGACTCTAGGGTAAGATGTGCTTTGCCTTCTTCTTTAAAAGTAAGGGGTCGTCCATAAATTCTTTCATAAATAGCATATTGTTTTATCAGATAGAACTCCCTGTCTCACAAACAGAATGGAAACTATTTGAGCATAGTTAGCAAAGCAAAAATGTATTTTGTACATATATTTACCTATTTACAGTTGAAGTTTACAGTAACTAATTTTTATTTTTATTTTACTTGCAACAATGTTTGTAGAAATTTAAAATAATGGCGCCATCATTCAAACATTCACTTAGTGTGGAAAATACGGAAATCGTAAAACCCGAATTGCCAAGTTCAACATTTAAGGTAACAGTGGATTTATTTTACAGACAATTTAAAATATATGGAAAAATAATTGCAAATTTTCTTAGAATACGGATATGGTCGTCCACAGATATCGCCTTTTCACGATTTAAAAATTCATCCAGCTGCCAAAGTGTTTCATTACGCTGTAGAGGTAATTGGCGATCCTATTTAAATTAACGAAAATTCATTATTTTAAGAGTAAGATCTATTCACATATTACGTCCCGTTAACAAATGCAAACTAGGTGCGGGGTACATAGTATACAACTTAAATTTTCTCATACCTTAATTTGTGCACGCATCACTTGTGATTTAATACTTGCAAAAGTAGTTACAAATATTTAAATAATTGTGTAACTTATGTATAACAGTTGTACGAAGGAATGAAAGCCTACAGAGGCGCAGACAGTAAAGTGCGACTATTTTGCCCGGATCTGAATATGAAAAGATTGCATCGTGGAGCGGATCGGTTGCTGCCATTACAGTTTGAAACCAAAGAATTTATTAAGTGCTTGAAAAAAAACTAATTAGAATTGAACAAGAATGGATTCCACACTTAGAAACATTCAGTTTGTACATTGGGCCAACTTTTATTGGAACAGATGTAAGTAATTGCATACTTGTGTACCACACCAGTATTTCTGCTTTCAATTTATAGTTTTTTGGTACTGCAAAAATGCCTATTTGTTTCTACTAGATTGTATTACTGTTTTTAGTCATTATACATGGGTAATAATCATTTTTTTTTCTCGTATTATAGAAAAAGAATTAATAACTCCATCTTTAAGTGGACTTATTCTCCCTGGTGTCACTCAACGAAGTCTGCTTGACATGACACATGCGTGAGCTGAATTCAAAAACGAACTGAACGTTCGATAAATATAGCAGAGTTGGTTCAGCTTCACGACCAGAAAAGAATAAATAAAATTTTAAAAAATGATAAATGCAACTAATTCTTAAATTTTATCTAACTACAAAAGAAAATCTAAAAAACGTGTAGATATCATGAAATAATTTAATAATTTTTGTTTTTACCAGCTACTGGAAATTTTCGGCGTAGGAACTGCCTGCATAGTCTGCCCAATTAGTAATGTTCCCTACCTTGGTCAAAACTTAGGGGTGCCTACAGCTGAGCAGGAAACACATGTTTATTTACTAATCCTCAAAAACTTGTCGGACATCTACTATGGACGAATCCAGCACCCGTGGTCGCTTCTTATTGAGTAGCATTGTGAAGTTAGTCTATGTATGTAGAAAGGGCCCAGTTTATGGAGCTTACTAATTTTATTTAATAACTATTTGTTGATTTCGACGCCTTTTTTTATTGACCTTACGAATTTCCTTTACGTATAGGTTACTATGCAGTCATTACCTATGGAACGTGTGCTATTTTTAAAATTAATTTTTGTAAATACTTTTATAGAAGTTTTAAAGCGACATTACTATAATGTACATGCTATTTACATATTTTTGGTACCATTCGTCTAATCGCAGTTATATCTAAAGTTAAATATAATAAATACGTACATAAAGTATCTATACCTAAGTAACTATGTCAATTATTACTGGTTTCTAATTTTAATCGCCATGTTTCTATGAAATAAATTATTAATAATTTGAACATTTAAAAAAATTTATAATTGATATTGTAAAGGGATTTTATTTTGTGAAAATAATTAGGTTTATTTACAAGTTAAATAGGGATTTTTAGTACATTTAAATGCACTCATGAGGCAGTGCTTTGCACGAAACCTAGGTAAATAGAACTTAATGCTCCTATTAGAAGATATTACATTTTGCACGAGGCACTAAATATTTACAAAAACAATTACACCTCACTATAACGAACGTCTTTGTTATTTTTTGTTGTCGTTCTGTCTAAGCCATCAAGTTCTTTGCGGTGCACAATATCAGTTCAATACACAGGCACAATGTAAAGATATCCCATTCTGCACGTTAAAGAAGCCAGACGGCCGTAGACAACAAACACAATAATGGTCAGCGAAGATTTAAATCTGACTATCTCCTTTTGGTGCTAAAAGCGAAGCTGACTGTTACCATTTTTTGCTAAAAGCGAAAATGACTATCTCCGTTTTTATCAAAATACTAATAAAAGAAGGCAAAAAAACTATATGCACCAATGTAGCATGTTTATCACAGACCTAAAGTAACTTGACTGCATTTTGCGTTGTTAAGTTACAGTTTTAATAAATTTTAATTTTAATATTTTGCCACACTATGGTTATGGTACTTGTACAGCTCTGATCTGATTTTTAAGAAATTTGGATTTTTGTGATCCTTGTATATATTTAAGGCTCAAATTTTAAACGTCGTTTGTTCAAATAAATAAAAAAATTGGAATGTGTATGAATCTTAAAATAACGTTTCCAAATGAATGTCCGCACTGCAACTTTACTGCAAATTGCAAGTCACGAGTTGAGGACCACGTTGAACGCCATCATCGTAAACGTTAGAGCTTAAACTGCGTGCAATTAAATACAAGTGGACACATTTTTCTAATGTTTAATATCATTGCATTCGAAATAATTACTAAAAACAATGTTTGTAATTAAATATTGTAAGGACAACATCTCGTACAACAAACGTTGCGAAAATAAGTTTAGTTCTCTAACTTTGTACTTTACTTATAAATTGTAATGAGACAAACCCTTATTTTGACTTGGCCTAATCTAGATAAATGCAAAACTGTAGACATAGAATATTGCCAGGAATGTTTCCGGAAATAATAAAATCCTTCCTTATATATAGTAAGTTATTAGGAATGGGGGACATTCAATATTTATCCAATTACATCCTCAGAATTAAGACTGTAGAATTTTCATATACAAATGTGACATTGTATTTAATTACACAATATGTAGTTAGTTGTATTGGGTTATAGTAAATTATTCCCAGTAATCTAAGTTCTTTTATAACCAAGGCGGCTCTACTTACCACAAGACAGCTATTAAGCTCCAACATAAATTATAATTATGCACTACTTATACATTACTTATTACATAGTCGCAGGCAAGAAGTCGTATTTACTCAGTCCATGGCAAGGGAATTCTTATTTTTAGTATTTGGTAATTATATGATAATTTAATGGAGCACATCTGTCAATATGTATGTTTTAATCGTTGCTCAATAATTAACTCGTCGCAAGGCCAAAACAGGGACAGTTCATCACTGTGGTTAATTCTGCAAAAACATGGAATCAATAGAGATTAGTAGAATTGCAAAAAAAAATCCTGATTCTTGGAATCCGCACGTCACATAAATAATTAATAAAAAATGCCGCATCTGCTTCTTATCAAAGTTTTAACTAGAATCTGGTTCTGTAACATTTTGCATAGTTATTATGTACTGCCATGCTATAAATATTTGTATTTTGTTTATACTAAATATCATTAGAGAGAAGTATCAAAACATCTAATGTCAAACCAAAATTTACATAACAAAATGCTCTGTTAAAATGCAATGAATACAAAAATAGGGGAAATATTTGATTTGCATGAATCTTAAAAGTGTCAAATGTCCTATTTACATGCATTTTAAAAATTCCAAATATTTCATTTACATAATTTTTTAAAATTTTCCATTTACATACTTTTTGAAAAATGCAAAATGTTGTATTTATGTACTTTTTGAAAAGTGTAAAATGTTCTATTTATATACTTTTTGGAAAGTGCAAAATGTTCTATTTATATACTTTTTGAAAAGTGTAAAATGTTCCATCTACATAATTTTTGAAAAGTGCAAAATGTTCTATTTATATACTTTTTGAAAAGTGTAAAATGTTCCATTTACATGCATTTTAAAAGTGCAAAATGTTCCATTTACATAATTTTTGAAAAGTGCAAAATGTTTCATTTACATACTTTTAAAAAGTGCAAAATGTTCTAATTACATACTTTTTAAAAAGTGTAAAATGTTCCATTTACATAATTTTTGAAAAGTGCAAAATTTTCCATTTACATACTTTTGAAAAGTGCAAAATGTTCTAATTACATACTTTTTAAAAAGTGTAAAATGTTCCATTTACATGCATTTTAAAAGTGCAAAATATTCCATTTACATACTTTTTGAAAACTGTAAAATGTTCCATTTACATGCATTTTAAAAGTGCAAAATGTCCTATTTACATGCATCATAAAAGAGCAAAATGTCCTATTTGCCTGAATTTTAAAAGTACAAAATGTCCTATTTACATGCCTACTAAATATGCTGTGGACTGTGGATTATTTTGCTTTAATTTTTTTAAGTGCTAACACATACATTTGAGTAATCTTCACATTTACAAAAAGCGCACATTACTGAAACAGCGTGTAGTTGGGATAATAATTATGTCATCACACAAATATCTTTGTAGGAACTACAATTTGGATTTAGCTAAAAATAGATATGGTTTCTTTTGCGACTTCAATGACGACGACGTCCTAATCTGTTATTACTGCCTATAGATCTCATACCAATGTTAGAGCTGTTATATCACGTAGCCCCTCAGTTCATGTTATTTGTATGGTAATTTTAACTTTTAATCCAATTTCATTACATTTACCATGTTGTGCTGTTATGTATCTATACTTAACGTTTTTTTTAATTCCAGCCAAGCGTAATTCCTTGAAATAATTAAGATTTGGATTAAATTGTTAATGAATCTGGGTAATCTTATTTCCTGCTAATTAATTTTTAATTCCTAGTAATTCATTTTTTTATTCACGTTTATTTTAGCCAGCTTCTAATAGTGCTCTAGATAAATTACATGTTGTCCAGTTCATTTATGTTGACGTAGGTATATTACATATTCATGTGATTACACAATTCGAATGCTTCCCCAACTGTCTAAACTACGTGTCACATCCACCGTTAAAAACCCTAAGATGAGATCTCCACTTCATCACTTCATACTGAACGCTGTGGAAAGAGGAACGTAATTCCAATCTTTAATTCCATTTTCCATATTTTTCTGTGTTTATTTTTATTATAAATTTTATTTAAAGTTTTTACTGTCGCTGCTTTTTAATACAAATCTCTGTGTTTGGGCTTCGGCTACATTTGCCCCTCAGTAAACGAATTTGGTTTATACGCATTTCTTGTTCAAAGAAGAAACAAAAACAAGTTTAAAACGTCGTTAACAAGCTCACAATCTAATTCTGAAAATCAAAGGTAACCTACTCACGCTTAAATTTTAGTCTTACTTAAGTAAAGAATTGAAATAGTTCACATTAAACATTAAAAACTATATGTTTTAATTTATAAATTTTATTATAAAAAAATGCTTCAAAAATCTGTAAATTGGATTTATGAAGTACATTTAAATACCGTCTGCAAAGAACTAAAATCGGTTATGTCAATTTTTAGCTAAAACCAATATCTACTATTAACAAAACCATTAAAATAAGTCTTAAACGCATTTAAAAAATATAACATTTTGCACTATCAAAATACATAGAATTAGAACATTTTACACTTAAAAAAAAATGCAAATAAAACATTTCACAATTTTTCCAAACATGCAAATAAAAACGTTTTGCACTTTTAAAATATATGGAGTAAGAACAATTTAAACTTTTATATAAATATGTACTTACAAAATTTTATACTTTTTTAACATAATTAAGGATTGAAATATTTTGCAACTTTTCAAAAACATAAAATTATAATATTTTGCTTATGCCAAAAACATGTAAATAGAACATTTTTGCACTTTTTAAAAACTCCGAATTAACATTTAACGCATGTTCCTCTTTTTGTTTTTACGACATAGCTCATTTTGATTCTTGCTTAAATTGGAAATGTGCCATTTTGGTTTTTCACATACAATATTTATATGTAATTATTCTACGTTAAAAATTTCGTATAATTTTGAGGTTGTTGTTTTATTCTCGTGACATGCCTGTAGGTCATTTAATTTGAGTTTAACTTTTATCTTTCTGCCAATTTCCGTGGTTTGAGGTTAAGTTGTTGAATCTAATAAATCGTAATTAGTTTATTTCCTTGGTACCTATTTACAAATTCAATACTCGGAGTCAGTAATTACCGAAATATGGCGGTGTAACGTTAACTTGCACGGCAACGCACAATTATTAATTTTGATTGATTTCATGATTCTTTTCAGAATTTTACCTTTTGCCGTCCGTCCAAGTGGAAAAATAACTGAACTTTCTTCGACTGACATCTCTGTGAAGCTTTAGAAGACTGTGCAAAATAAAAAGTAAGCAAAACCTTTATTCTATTTTATTAGGAACTGCATATCACTGAAATTATTTAAACCTCCAAAATTCATATACCTGTACTCATTATGTACAATGGCAGTTCTACACGTTTGAGTAATTAGGGAACTAACAACTAATTTAGTTTATGGACCCCTACTAAATGAAAAGGAGATTTAATTTGTATTTTAAAAATTATTATGAACGTAGTAGGTAATAAGTGTGGTGAATACATTTTAGCTAGTGTGATATATTATACTAAAATTCTATAGTCTATCTCCATAGCAGTTTAAACTACTACCAGTTGGCAGTGTTTTTTCATAAATTTGCTTTATCTCAACATATTAGTACATAGCAAAGAACATAACAACTCTTATCATTCTTGTCCAGAAAAAAGCAAAAAGAAGGAAATACAAAATTTACTGGTAACATTGAAGCAGACAGTACTGCCATTTTCAAGGAAAAAGTAAATAGAAAATGAAACAATTTGCCTTTCTTATGAAAAAGTAAAGTTATGCATTTTGCATATTTAAAAAGTGTCGTCAGTGAAGAACCATTCTGTCGTAAGTCCAGTGCATAGCTAAAATCTTTTTGTTCCAAGTCCATACGATTCCTAAAGTCATCCTGTCCGCTGTCCCAAGTCGATTTAATTAGTAGCTGCAACTGCGGTCGCTTGCACGTTGTCCTTTGCATTAGATGGGAGTAGTATGCTACTGATTGTATTTTACCTATACTTACTCATAACGTACACTTAGGGGTCGTCCACAAAAGACGTAATAAAAATTTCAGTTCCACAACATTTTGCGCTTTTGAAAAACATGTAAATAGAACATTTTACAATTTAAAAAAATATGTAGATAGAACATTTTGCACTTTTAAAAAACATGTAGATACAAAATTATACACTTTTGAAAAACATGTACATAGTAAATTTTACACTCTTGAAAAACATGTAAATAGAACATTTTACACTGTTAAAACAAATGTAAACAGAACATTTTAAACTTTTTAAAAACATGTTGATAGAACACTTTACACTTTAAAAATATGTAGATGGAACATTTTGAACTTTTGAAAGACATGTTAATACGACATTTTTGACTTTAAAAAATATGTAGATAGATCATTTTGCACATTTTAAAAATATGAAAATAGAACATTTTACACTTTTGAAAAATGTGGAAATAGAACATTTTGCACTTTTTAAAGTTTTTGAAAATCTTCTGGAAGTAGAATTTTGCTTTTGTTTAGTTTGGACGACCCCTAAATGTGAGTTATGAGTACAATACAGTCAGTAACATAACATAGTATACCACCACCTAATGATTACATACGACAACACGTAGGCGACCTCGGCAGCAGCTACCAATTGAATGGACTTACGGCAAATTGATTTTTTACTGACCATATATATGTTAGTTTGAAAATTTTCAGTTTTTAAACAGAGATAAATAAAGCATAATTTTATTTGAATTTGTAATGATAGGTACCTACATAGGACAATTTGCACATTTAAATTCAAACATAATTATTTAAACATTGCAAAATTTAAAAAAAATTAGTTCTGCATTTTTAAAAAACAAAATAGCATTTTGTAACTTTCAAAAATTGGTAGGAAAAATAACTTGCTGGATCGTAACAAATCGTGAATTCAACATTGTGCACACTGAAATAACATGTAACTAGTATAGAAAATTTTTAAATTAAAAAAAAGAAAAATTAAGTAATTTGCACTTTTAAAAATAAACAACACACCACTTCAGAATTTTAATTTTAAAAAAATAGATTACTGAATCCCTTTGTATGCTTTATATCTAATTACATAAAATATGATGAAAAATATATACCACTTGCTTTCTTAAAATACTAAAATTAACGCAATCAAACATTATAAGTGAATATGAAATTTTGCAATTTATAAACATAGGTAATTTGAACTTGTTGTAATTTTAAAAAGTAGGTTAATAGAACATTTTGAACTTTTAAAAAGTAGGAAGTGAGAATTAAGTGTGTCTCAAAATTTTAAACTTATTGTTAGGCTGATTTTCAATAGTTTATTTTTATCTAATGTTTTGTTTAATAGCAACCCAATTTAAATTAAGATTCGACACTGATTGAACATTTGGGGTGATGGGTTTCTCATGTAGACAGTTAAAACCCGCAAATCAAGTGTCTTCTAATTTTAAACTCACTTCAGGATTTAAAAAATTAAAATAGCAATATCTGCAGGCTACAATTCTAGAAGAATTGTCCTGGTGGTCGAGTGGTGCCGGGCGAGACATAGCGTCTGAGGCTCTCCATTACTGTCGACTCGGCGGGGGTTCGATTCCCACTTGCCTCGGATCTCTTTCGTGAGAAAGTTGATCTTAAACGCCGGGCTCTCCACATGTGTGGCGATCTTTATCTTTAAAGGCTTACTTGGCTCTGTGTTAGTACGGGGTAAGCTAGTCACACGGGGGTCCGTGTTGGAAGAACAGATCTTAAATGATTTGAAACACTTGACTCCTTAAAACTAAAGCTACTTTTTTAGAAATTAAGAAACCTGGGATGCGCACTCTCACATTTATTACCTATGACTAGAATTATTAACTTTGGTCATCGGGTCACTGTAAGTCATACGTGATATATCGTCTGTACTGTAAAGCAGTGGCTGCGAAATGTCAATATTTCAGGGGGGGACAAGCCTATGTTAAGCATAGGTACATATTGAAGAATTTACACATTAAATAATATTTGTAAATAATTTTTTCAAGGGGGGACAATGGGACCTTGTCCCCCGTGCCTCCGCAGCCACTGCTGTAAAGAACCAAAATGGCCTTACTCCAATTTTGGCTAGAATAAAAATGAGCTATGTCCTAAAAAAATTCTTGAACTAATGACAAATAGGATTTCTGAAGTGGTAATTTTTAAATAAAGTCATATATGAACAATACCTATATGCACATTTTATGATTCTATGTTAAATAAATCCGATTGCTTAGTTATTGAACAAATGAGAAAGAGGATCTCTAAAGTAGTGTTTTCTAAATAACGTTATTTACGAGCGATCCCCGTATGCATAGTAGTAAAATCTTATGTCAAATATATAGTTACGCCCTTGTTCGTAGTGGCTGCATTCGTAGTGTGTTGTTTCGTCGAAATTTTTTCGTAGTTGACAGCAATCGTTGTCAAGCTGTGTTCGTAGTTGACATTATTCGTTGTATGAATTTTTTGCTCTTTGGAGACAGTGATGGCTCTTAGAAGGGCCGTTGGTTAATGAGGTTTAACGTATGAATTTAAGAATCATGATCAAATATTTGTAAAAACAGTACAGATAAAAATAATGTAAAGTATTTAAAAAATTCAAATATTATTATTCCACCTATAAAAGGTGTTTTCTTTTAATTCGTTTAAATATTTAGTCTTTGTGTGCTCAACACATGACAGTATGTGTCCCATATGGTCGTTAGTCACAGTGACAGTCTTATTAGTGTGAAGTATAAGTAGCCCGGGATAAGCACGACCATTAATCTGGCGGCACCATAGTACCAGCTTCCATTTTCTGCTTCTCTTTCTTTATATTCAAAACCATTAAACGTACCAACCTCATGACCCCGCGTTTCGTTTTTCCAATAACTTCGAATTTAATTCCGTCAACACTTACATTGTCTTCACAATAACCCGATTTTTCGAACTCAAAATCACTGGTTACAAGAGAGGATTCCATTTTACAAACAATATTTTACCACAACGTGTAAGAAGAGAGATATCAGAGCAGAAAAAATTGTTACAACTAATAATGTCAACTACAAATACAGCTTGACAACGAATGCTGGCAACTACGAAAAAAGTTCGACGAAACAACACACTACGAATGCAGCCACTACGAACTATGGTCGATCTAAATATATCCGATTACTTAATTCTTAAACTGATGACAAAGGGGATTTTTCAAGTAGTAATTTTTTAATAACGTCATTTATGGACGATCCCCGTATGCATACTAGTAAGATCTCATGTCAAATATATCTGATTACTTCATTCTTAAACAAATGACAAAGGGGATCTCTAAAATGGTAATTTTTTAATAACGTCATTTATGAACGATCCTTGTATGCATACTAGTAAGATCCCATGTCAAATATATCCGATTACTTAATTGTTGAACTAATGACAAAGCAAATTTCAAAAGTGATAATTTTTAGATAACGTCATTTAGGTACGGACCCCGTATGCATATTAGTATGATCCCATGTTAAATATATCTGATTTACTAATTTTTAGGATAATGACATAGGGGATCTTTAAAGTAGTTATTTTTATATAACGTCATTTATGGACGATCCCCGTATGCAAATTAGTATAATGGTATGTTAACGTATGTATACTAGTAAGATCCCATGTTAAATAAATCCAATTACTTAATTTTTGAACTAATGACAAAGCAAATTTCTAAAGTAGTAATTTTTAGATAACGTCATTTACGTACGATCCCCGAAGCTGGCTGGAAATGGTGCTATGTATTGCGTTTCATAGCTGGGCATATGTCTTGCGCTCAGCTATGTTTATCGCCACCCCTGTTTTTATGGTGCTTACTTGTAAATTTCTTGACCTTTGTCAGTTTAACATTTAATTGCTAAGCAATGGTCAGTTCGATTACAGTGAAAAAACAATACAGACCTGCCGGCTCGCTTTTGTGATTGTTTTAAAAAAGTTCTAAGACAATAGTGTAAACGGTTTGACCTGTAGCGTGCGGCCAACAGACGGACGGACAGACGGACAGACGGACATGACCATTTCACTAGATGCTTGCTCAGCATCTAAAAATTAGGAAACATACGTTAAATTTTAATGAGGAGTTTTCAAAGGGGCAAAGTTTTCACCTTAGGTGGTTTTGAACAGTTCTAGTTGTTCTAGTTTACATGTTTTTGAAAAATGCAAAATATTCTATTTACTTGTTTTTAAAAAAATTGCAAAATGCATGATTTGCATATTTGGAAAGTGTAAAATGTTCTAAATACACGTTTTTGAAAAACAAAAAATGTTCTATTTACACGTTTTTAAAATACTGCAAAATTTTTGATTTCCATATTTTGGAAAGTCTAACATATTATATTTAAATGCATTTAAGATATATCTCATTTTTTTGTGGATAATCGATATTGCTTTTAGCTAAAGATAGATATCGGTCATTTTGGCTCTTTATAGACGATATGTGAGTGTACGCATACCAATTTTTTTAATTTTTAGAAGTTTAGCTAGGGGTAATTGTTATTTAAACTTTTATAATCGTGAAGTGAGCTTACAATTATGACAAATCTGATTTTACGTTTTTAATTAATTGAATTTGAACCCTCGGGGTCAATCAGAGCGTCGAATTATAATTAAAAGCGGTTTTTTATCTAAAACTAAATATCTTGCCAGAAAATTTCTTCTTGAAAGAAATTGAACACCTAAAACCGGGTTGAGTTTAAAATTTTAAGACTCACTTTAGTAGTCTCAAAACAATTTTATGCTTTTATTAATCGGTAAATATAACTAAAACCTGAATATAATATTAAATGAAGTCTAGTATTTGTAGTTGTACGTCACGCGTACTATGTAAATCAGAGTTCTATAACGGAGCCGCGTCGTATCCCTAAAAACCTACGCAATACAATTTCAGAGTGTGATTAGTGTGATACACGTTTCAGGTTACTAAGCAATTTACTGGGCAGATTAAATATTCATTATCGCAATTTTGAGGTTAAAAAAAACATAATTACTTGTCTTTAAAAAACCTAATTAGTCCTATATACTTTTATGCCATGTACAATCATCTTTTTGATCGTTGATAGTACATTTTAAAAGCACCTTCGATGCTAATGCAAATTTCAATAAGCTCTGTTTAATTCCTATATCGATGCCGTTTACCCGCTACTTTTATTTCGTGTTTTAGTTTAAATAGTTTACGCGTAATTAAATTAAACTACAAATATCTTTTTAGTATTGTTAATTAATTACATTTTTTCCTTTTGAATTCTGTCCGTCTAACAGTCAACTTCTGGGGTCAAAATAGTGACACAATTTCCACGGGGATGCCTTTTTCGATGCCATCAGCGTCTTCCAAAGGAAACAAAATGAATGGAAACCTCCGCTTAAAAATGACCATCCATAAACTGCTGGCAGCAGTAGTACTTCTAGCATTTGCCTTTCTGCCCTGCTGCAGCGCTTCAACAGAGCGCCAAATTCAAGTTCCAGCGCTAAAACGAATTGCCAGTTTAGGCGATATCTACAATGCCAACGTTGACTACATTATTAACGTCGGTGTATTTAGGCGCCAAATCCCTACTGAACACAAAAGCGAAACCCAAAATCCTATCAAACGAACAGAAGCTGGAATTCTAAATTCGTTAGAGAAGCAATTTAAATTTTTTAATATTGATCCAAACGAAGCAGTAAATATTTTAACTGGCATCACGACTGCACGTGGAGCAGCAAGAATTTTGAACCAAAGCAAGCAATCGTCACAACTGCGCGGCACTCTAATTTACAAATACCAAACGGTGGCAACAAGCCTCTGGGCATTTCACGAAGAACTCAAACATTTGTACAACGAAGATATTTTGGGCCACATTGAGGCGACCCACGTGGTTACATCCATCACGTGGGGTGCCACAGTTGCAGTGACGTTAGACGCAAATTTATCTGAAACCCACGATATTCGAAAAATTCAGAATTCCTTAAACAAAGAGCTTCGGAATCTGAGAGGGAAGCTTTTGCCATCTGACGAAAGTAATTCAAACTTTTCAATGTCAATCACCAGCGACGTTCCACTACCCAATGAAATCCCCACAACCGCAAAAGAAGTAAAAGAAATTTTGAACCAAGTTCCAACCCTAATTGCAGGTATAAACCAAGGCAAAGGAATCCCCCTTCAGTACACTCTTACACCAATTAACATGATTAGGAAACACATGGGCGTAAATATGCAAAACACGACCGGCCACAAAATAAATGATTTCATACTTAGCGAAATTATTGACGCCTTTCAAGATCTGCGCTCTGCTGAGGATCGAGCTCATAAAATTAAACAGCAAATAAATGGTCATTTAAATTGTGTCGGTCCACAAACTGCAGCAACAATAAATTCCATCGTTTCCAACTTTCAAACTTTCAAAAATAATTTTACTACAACATTAAAAAAATCTGTAGTTGATGTCCGCTTAGGTTTAGAAGAAAACCAAATTCTGTCAGATTTATTGCAAGATTTCAGAAACTCTGAATTCAGTTTGGAAAACCTAAATTACAAATTCTTGAACTTGTCTGGTACAATAGAAAACATTGCCCTTTGCAACACAATTCAAAATGAATACAGTCAAATACAATACATTGGAGCTGGCGATGATTTTATTTCAAAACTAACAACACTTCAAAAATCTAACACATCAGTTCTTGTTATGTTCACAAACTCAGAGTTCATTCGAAATCAGCCAGAAACTTGCTTTAAATCTCTGAACTTACTTTTGGAGAAACAAAAAGAAAGAACGAACGTGTGCCTATTTGTTAACTGCGACTTCTCAAATTCCCGCCTGTGTAATGATTTGAACGACACGGTTGTTTTTGAATATGCAAATGAAAATTTTAGCAACTCTTTTCAAAAGCGGAAAACTGAGGAAAATATTAGAATTTTGGAATTGGAAGCAACAGTCGTGGACTTAAGGGAGGAAATGTTAAATCTGCGAAACTTTGGAAGTAAGTTATAACTAATTACCTTTGCAACTTATTTTAATAATTATTTTAACGTCGATAATTTATTTACTTGCCTTCATTATTTTTTAAACTTTTTTTGTAGTTGACTAAAGCCAAAAGCAATATTAAATTGTACTTATGATAATATTGTGTTAGATTTTAATACATAAATATCATTAAAAAAGTTAAAACTAGTATTTCTTGTGACTACCTAGGTATTCTTGAACACAAGTTGGTCTGTGGCCTAAACCCATGTTTAAACAGCGGCAATTGCACTTTTAGAAATAATGAGCGGCAGTGCGAGTGCTTAGCAGGATTCTCGGGTGATAACTGCGACACTAATGTTGACGACTGCGCGGGGCACAGCAGCTGTTTGAACGGGGCTACTTGCGTGGACGGCACAAGTAATTTTAGCTGCGCCTGCGCAACAGGTTTCACTGGGAATTACTGCGAGACTAACATAGATGACTGCGCGATGCACAACAGCTGTTTGAACGGGGCGACTTGCGTGGACGGCACAAGTATTTTTAGCTGCGCCTGCGCAACAGGTTTCACTGGGAATTACTGCGAGACCAACATTGATGACTGCGCGGGGCACAGCAGCTGTCTGAATGAAGGGACTTGCGTTGACGGCACAAATAGCTTTAGCTGCGTTTGCACTGAGGAATATTTTGGAAACCATTGCGAACGTGAGTATAGCTTCTTTTGATAAGTCGTTTAGAGTAACTTTAAATGCATTTCGAATCACAAGATTAGGTTGGTACTCTGCTAAAAATGTGTGCACATTGTATCAAGTGCTCAGCCTACACGTGCCATTAAGCAACGTTCAACTTGAAATGTTTTTTAGTTTCTGCATTTTACTTTGAAAGGATTACACGATTTTATTACACAATCTCAAGATTTACACAACTTTACAGACAAGAACGAGTGCATGCATCCCGGAACTTGTGCTTCTGTGAACAGAAACGCTAAGTGCAGATGCCGTGATGGCTACGTTCAAGATCCAGTTGACATCAGCAAATGTAAATTAGAAAACGAAAATGCTACTCTTATTTTTGGGAGCATCGGCAGCAGCGGAGGCATTGAACAATTTTCCTTATCACGAAACAATGTAAGACAAGCGTTTTTATATTCTTTTTAATCATGCACGGTTAGGTACCTTTACTCGTTTGTCAAATTAAAAAAAACGTTCTAATTTCAATTTTTTTACGCATATTGGAAAAAAAACTTGAATGAAATAGTAAACCGTGACATTTGGCTTAAACGCAGGTGACCAGAATTCAGAGTCGTGGATTTATAAATCGAGCGCTGGACTTGTTGTATCGAACAAATTCCATGTTTTGGAGTGATAAAAGCGGAAAGATTTACACAGCATCTATTCGTCCTGGAGCTCCAAAAACAGTTGTTGTAGATGAACCTAGATCCGACATTAGATGTTTAGCAGTTGACTGGATCTTTGGTCACGTTTACTATGCGGATAGCAATAAAGAAAGAATCAGTGTTGCCAATTTGGATGGGACCATGAAAAAGGTTCTTTTTACCACTGGAGTCACTGAGGTACTTTCAATTGTTGTGGACCCATTGAACGGGTGAGTAAAATAGGTACCAAAGAAAAATCGTGATATGTACGTGAAAAGTTGTTTCTATAGGTTATAACACATTTAAAAAAAACAATGGTCATTAAACATTTTCAAGTGCCTCATGTGACACTATTTTCAGAGGAACGAATAAGGTACTGTCACTAACTATTTGAACAGAATTGGTTGTTGAAATATTTTGTAATATTAAGAGTGTCAAGAAACTTTAAACAAATCACAACTTAAAAAACTATTAAACAACTTCCGTACAGACATTTTTTTTAAATTTTGTTTATCGTCAGAATTAATAGAGGGAATATTTTTTTAAATACAACACAATTTGAAAGGTGGATGTACTGGGTGGATCACAATACTAACGTAATTGAAAGAGCTGGAATGGATGGATCCCAGCGGAAAGTTCTTGCAACATTTTTAACTTCAAAACATCCTTATCACCTTGCGTTAGATATGACACAGAATCGACTTTACTGGACAATGCACAACCATCCTTCTGCAATACACTCGATAAAACCAGATGGAACTGACACAAAAATAGTTTACCAAGCAACTCAACCCACGTTTTCTAATAGCGAATTCGGTTCCATAACAACATTCGGGGATTACGTGTACTGGGGAGACTACTCAACAAGAGCAGTGTACACAACTAACAAGTGTGGTGGCGGAGAAGTGACAAAAATACATTCATTTACTGACTGGGTAAGAATAAGACAAAGCTAGATTGCATTTTTTGGTATCCTTAGTATTTAATGTAATTGTATACCTACTTTATTATGTAGCTTTTTGTAATTACATTTGCAATAACTAATATAAATTCACTGAATGTTATATTTGCAATTTTCAGAATGATGCGTATTACACTCTTCATGCTTATCACTTTTCGAAGCAACCGGAGGGAGTCAATTATTGTGAAAACCGGATCGGTGGTCAATGCTCGCATCTCTGCTTTCCTTCTCCGTCCACTGGGAACCAGGCCGTGGTCACAAAATGTGACTGTCCAGATGGCCGCACACTTTCTTCTAACCAACAAACTTGCACATAGGCAACGTGTCGTCAATTTTAATTTCCTGCAATCACTTTGATACAATTACGTTGTTAGTCAATTGTCAATTTGTAGTTTAACCTCATGAGGAAATTATGGGCTCTTTCAACACTTATTTCTCTAACATATTTTATTGATCCTCCTTTGGGAAATAATACACTTGCAAAAATGTCTATTAAAATTAAAATTTTTAATTATGTTATTCTGTGATAAATAGTTTTCAATTACAGGTACTGCATTACAGATATAATAGTTAAAGCAGTTTTTAAAATAAAATTCCTATTAGGTTCTTTAAAATTGTTTGTAAGCTCCTATTGATAAGATAAACAGAGATTCAACATGTTATGAAATAAATAAATCATTCAAATGCATTATATTTTAGGATCCCGAATATACCCAATTTATTATTTGACTATACTAACAACTATTTAAATAAATCATAAGCATAAATTATAGAATGATTACAATATTAGATGAAGGTCATTTAGTCTCAACGCTTTCCAAAATTCTGTACTAATAATAGTGAAAAGAAAGAGAGCGAGGCTACATTGAAATTTTATAAATAAAATTATTTTATTTTGTCGATAAAACTAATATCACGTAGAATATTTTGAGCGGAACGATTTGCAAAGGTACGAATTAGAAAAGGGAATCGCTAGGGTCTGTATTGATAGAGTACAAATGAAATAAGTAGGGTACGACTGTTAAAGTAGGGTACTAGAGGCCACTGGGCGAATATTTAACACACAGGCATCATAGTTGTATTTACTAAAGAGTGCCAAAATAAAAGAAACTGAAATGAAAGTTAACAAATTTCTAGAAATAAATTTCTTATTTAATCAGAACATTAATTAAAAATACTTAAGGAATGACAGTTTGCAACTGATTTTACTCAATTTATGTAATATCCTGATTATAATTTTATAAACTGGCATAATGCTACATTTGAATTTTGAGAATTTTGAGAATTTTTAGGACGGTAAACTAAACTTATAATAAATTGAAAATCATAACGGCTTAGATTTTTGAACAAATATGGCAAGCTGGTTTTTCTCAAATTTTTCATTTTATTTATATGTTAAAAATTTTTGTACTCTAATTTCTACTTATATTTGGAATTTATTGATCCAAATAACAAGACATGATTGAATTTTAGAATGTTTATGCCTAGTTGAGTATAATTTAATGGACTGACTGCGACTCCTGTTATTCAGAATTTAGTGTTTACTAACATCGCCAGACAAGAAAGCGATTCAAGACACGCTGGCAAAAGATAAAAGATAAATATTTCTGCTCATTGGTTTTGAAGCAAAACTGATTCTGAAATCTTAATATATACTTACTGCTTTCTATGATAAATCACTTAATTATTATTATTATTATTATTATTATTATTATGCTGGGTTTTATTCATTCGAGATCACCAAATAGTTACATACATACTCAGGATGGCCACAGAGACTGTTTAAACCAACCCAATTAGTTAATAAGTGGTTAGTAAGTCAAATCTGCTACTAAATGCAAACTATCTATAACAACCACTACCCCTGCCTATCAAGTTTTTACCTTTTCTTACAGTAATTTATTATTTACTTTGTACCTCATACTTTTTTTGTAATTTATGGTAAGAATTTTTTACAAGTTTTGCTAATACTTCTTAAAAACATTCTGAAACATTTTGCAAGTAGTGTATACATTTGCATGGAATTTTAATTTCGCCCAATCTAAATAACTGCAAAAATGTGTACATGGAATATTGAAAACTAAAAATTGAATTCAGTTTGAAAAACTAAAAACGGGAGCGAGAAGTATTAAAACAGCCAATGTCAAACTCACATTGCTAATGAGCTCTGTTAAAATGCTATAAATAGAAAAATGTGGAAAATGTTCGATTTGCGTAATTTTATACTGTGCGTTGACCTAATTTTGCAAGCGTTATAAAAACTATATACTTTTTGTAATTGTATCATTTTGAACTGCAAATTGTTCAGCGTGCATATATTTTATTAGTGCAAAATGCTCTTTTCACCTCCTTCTGAAATTGTACGAAATAAACTACGTATTAGCATGTATTTTGAAAGTGCAAAACGTCCAATTTGCATGCATTTTAAAAGTGCAAAATATCCTATTTGTACGAATTTAAGAAGTGTAAAATTTTCTATTTGCACGAATTTTAAAAGTGCAAAATATCCCCTTTTCATGTATTTTGAAAGTGCAAAATATCATATTTGCATGCATTTTTAAATTGCAAAATATCCTATTCGCATGAATTTTAAACCTGCAAAATGTCCTATTGACATGAATTTAAAAAATGCCTAATTTCATATTTACATGCATTTCATAATTCCAAAAAATCCTATTTAAATGCATTTCAAAACTGCAAAATAGTTTATTTAAATTTAGCAGCTTCTACTAAAGTGCTCTAAATAAATTACACTGTGTCCAGTTGATCTATTTTGACGTACGTATATTACATTATCATGTAATTATGCATTTCGACTGCTTCCCCATCGGTCTAGAATACGTGTCACATTCGCCGTTAAAAACCTCAAGATGAGATCTCCAATTGATCACTTTATTATTACTGAACGCTGTGGGAAGCCGAACTTAATTAAAATCGTCAAATTCGTTTTCTCAATTTTTTCTGTTTTTATTTTTAATTTAAATTTAATTTAAAGTTTATATACCGTCACTGCTTTTCAATTCGCATCTCTGTCTTGTGTGGCTTTTGCTGCATTTGTACCCTTTTAAACAAATTTGGTTCACGCATTTCCTGTACAGTGAGAAAACAAAAATAAGTTCAGTACTTGATTGAATTACTTACAAGCTAAATCTACAAGTTGAAGAGGTAACCTAATTATTTGTAAATTTTAGTCTTGAGCAAACCATCAAAATAATCAACCCTAAAAAATTTTAAACGATATAAATGTTTTATTGTACAAAGTACAATACTGAACAAATGGATCAGAAAACTGTACATTAGAATATGGGTTTTTTAAATATATTTACCTACATATCGTCTGCGAAGAACCAAAAGGGCTTATATCGATGTTGAGCTTAATATGATTTACACTATTTACAAAAATGTAATCATTTTGATTTTATTAAGTGCTTTCTATGGTGAACAAAAGTGTTGTATTTACATTTTTTTTTAAAAAAGATTCAAATTTTTTATTCACATATTTTTCGTTTACACAGTGGGAACTGCCTATGCGCTGGCCGTATTATCCGGATCCGGCCCTTTACACAAATGTCTTTGAAAACAAATCGGTAGAAGATTGATGATATGTCTTAAGATGGAAGTTGTAACGTGATCAAGATTCTATTAAATTCCAAGTGGAAAGACTGGTATTTTGGATCAAAAATTGAAAAATGCACTGAATGACTGGCAAGCGCCTCTTTTTGCTTTTTTTTTCAAAATCATTTGTATAGCCAGAATTTACTCAAGCATTACGTTCAAATCCAGATAAAAGTTTACTCTCTCACAAAAGAATATTTTTCCCTTCCCAACTCGATATATTGCCTGTGAAGAACCAAAATCACCCATATCCATTTGTAGCTAAAAACAATATCCACTATCTACAAAAATATTCCAGTATGTCTTGAGACCATGGTAATAGAACATTTTGCTCTTTTTAATAACATAAAAGTAGAATTTTTTGCACCTTTACATAAACATTGAATAAGAAAATTTTGCAACTTTTCATAAACATGGAATTAGACATTTTTGCACATTTTTGAAAACTTTGATTGAGAAAATTGTGCACTTTTTCACGCTTTTAAAAAACTTTTAATTAACATTTTACGCATTTTTCTCATTTTGTTTTGATGACATAGCTCATTTAGATTGTAGGTACAATTGGATATGGTTTATTTTGGTTCTTTACAGACGATATTCATAATGATACTTGCAGGTTTTTGGAGTCGTCCTCACGTACTTCATTGTAGTTTATCAATACATATACAGGTATATGCTTTTAAGTACTTCAGTAGGTAATGACACAATACTAAAGGCTGTAATTCAACAGTAGAATTAATCGTGAGTGTAGAATCAAAACAAGCCATTTGTAATTTATGCAAAAAATAAAATATGGCAATTAAAACAAACAGTAAGATTAAAGGAGCAAAATGTATTATGTAAAAAGTTCTGGAAAAACTCGATTTTATTTTATGTACCTGTTTTTACGAAAGTGCAAAATATGTTAATATTATATTTTTGAAAAGTGCGAAATATCTTGTTTCCAAGTATTGAGAAACAGGAAATTGTTTGAATTTGTTGTATTGGAAAAATGCACAACATTTTGCTTAGATTTTTTGAAAAGTGAAAAATGTTATATTTGAATGTTTAAGAAAGTGCGAAATGATCTAGGCTCTCAGAATTTTTTTAAATTGCAAATTATTTAATTTACTTTTTTGTTAAGTACAAAACGTTTGATAAATTTACTTGTTTTGGGGAAATGTAAATGATTTATTTTTTTTTAAAGTGCAAATAATTTTATTGGCTTGTTTTAAAACATTTTATAGTGTTATTGAATATTAAATATTTTTTAAAAAGTACATTGCTCTGTGTTAACGTGTTTAAAAAGTGTAAAACAGGCTGTTTAGGTAGTGTTTTTAAATATTTACAAGTTTCGCAGGTAGGTTATGCAATTTTTACGTCCGAAAATTAAATCTGTTTGTTTTGATTCTTCACTCGTGATTTGTCCTATAATTCATTATTTTACAAGAAAGAAAATAAAAAGTAACTATAAGGATCAAGGTGCAGTGTATGAAAAGTATTTGAATTAATACGAAATAATTACATAGGCTCTGCATACACACCAAAGGCCAATTACCTTTAATTATATACTCACGTACACATACATCGTGTGTTGATACCCTATTTTTATGTTAGGCTTGAAGCAAAAGAAATTATATATGGTGTATAGACCTGTATGTACATAGTACGTCACGCCATGTTTCTAAGGGTCTTAAAAAACACCTTGAAATTTTATGAGGATTTTGGATAAAGAAGCAAAACATTTATTTTTATGTTGAGAAATTTTCAATTTTCATGAATCGTATTGGACAGTAGTAATTATATTAAAATCTTGTTTATTTAAAAATTGTAATGTTGTTGTTGTTGTGCTTAAAAAATGAGAATAAATAGAAGCCACAAAGGTGCAACGTAGTAACTAGTCACAATAACAATAAATTTTATTTTTAGATACAAAACCAAAACACAAGTTTTTGCAATATTAAGATATCTACGTTAACCTTGGGTGCTACAACGCCTTAACGTATTAAAATGCTCTATTTTTAGCTTTCTAGAAACTAATGAAATATTTTAAATTTTGTAAAGTCTTATTTTTTTAAGTTAATCCATGATAGTTTTTAAAAACGTGCAAATCACCTAATTTACTTTTGATAGAAAATTTAAAAAAATTAAATAAATATTTGTTGACAGCTTTACAACAAAATTCTCTTTTTGAAGAAATTAAACACTAACATCTAAAATACTTATCGTTAGAACCATGATTTGTGTTCACAAAGCAGACTTATCTACAGAAAAAATTGAATTCTATAATTTAACATTTACAACTTTTTGAAAGTGCAAAACAAGCTATCTCAAAGTTTTTAAAATTTAAACTTATTGCTGCAGCTCTAATTACCTATTGAAATAATGTTGTATGGAAACTGGACGTTGTCATTAAAATCAACAGGCAAACAATCTGATGGCTTTATTCTTCACAAAATACATAGAAGCAATGACTTTTACATAGAAAATAAATTGTGTATATTCTCGTTACCTGTAGAATTGTAACCTATTGTAGACAAAGATATTAGAACTTGAACTTACAATAGAAGTAATTGCTGTAGTTGCACAATTCACAATCAGAATTTTCAGGAAAATCTGTAAATACTAAGCTTGTTTGAACTACAAAAGTCAGAATGTTGGCTAGAATAACTACTTACAAGGGAATGACGCAACATGACACAACAATATTCCAAAGAGACCCATTTCAAAAAATCTGGTTACTTCTCAATAGCACAGATCCAAAGTAACTCAAGTGAATTTTGCGTTGTTTGGTTACAGCGGCCCGCCAAAGTTTAGAAACATTACAATATTAAAACTTTGCCGCCCTATAACTTCTACAGTTCTCATCTGATTTTGATGAAATTTGATTTTTTTTGATCTTCAATCTTTATTTTATAAAGAAATTTCAAGATTTTGAAAAATTCAAAAATTTACATTTTTTGGAGAAAATTGGCTTAAAAATTGGGCCTTATAGGTATACATTTTTTGTAATTTTTTAAGAAAACTAAAAATTTTTGAATTTTTCAAAACCTTGAAATTTTATCATGGAATAAAGACTGAAGATCTCAAAAAATGAAATTTCATTACAATCGGATGAAAACTGTAGAAGCTATAGGGCGGTAAAGTTTTAAAATTTGAATTTTTTTTAACTTTGGCGGGCCGCTGTGACTGAGCAACGCAAAATGTACTCGAGTTACTTTGGATCTGTACTATTTTAAAGTAGTCTAATTTTGTGAAATGAGTCTCTGTAAAATCTGGGTGTTGCATGTCGCGTCATTCCCTTGTTAGTATTATTCAATACCTTACTGCCTCAGTGTTCATTTCACAGCTGTTTTATCATAACAAAAATGGTCAAATTTTCCGTCAGTTGTTCCGTGTCATTGAATCAAATGCTTTGATATTTCAATACATTTTTGCTTATGTAGATGGCAGACAAAAGTATTATCTGTCGTTTAATACAAACTGTGATCTTTAGAACGCAATTGTGGGTGGAAAATGCTCAAAGTAGATTCTCAGTGCAGGAAAAATGTATAATTACCTATTTATGCACGTATTTTACAATCAGGATATTTTAATTTTGTTGTACATTACGCATTCTGATTTGTTAGAAAATATTCTATGGGCTGTTTTGATCATTTAAAAAAAACATCGAGTTTAGCGTTATAGTACAATTGTTAAACTTTGAATAAGCTTGCATGTTTCCATTTAACTCGACCTTTTATTCAGAAATAACAACTACTTGCAATTAGGGTTGTGGAGAAAACCTGCAAATTACAAAAGCTTGCTTAAACAACAGAAATCGATTGAGTTAGCATTAAATAGCTTACCAGCTACTATTTATTCACTACCTTTATTTTCAACTCTCAAATTTTCTATTTTTTTCCTTACATATTTCTGACTTCTGTCTTTTTTCTGTGTAATTTAATGAAAGCTTCTGACAAATCTTTTGTCCATAATACATAATTGCTTTTTAGATGCTGAGCATCTGTTGAAATGATTTTAAAAGACGCTGAGCATCTATTGAAATTGTTTTGCCTGTATGTCTGTCCGTCCGTCCGTCTGTTAGGGTTGCTCTACAGGTCACAGTTTTTTAATGATTACTTTAAAAATAATTTTGAACTCCCAGGAATGCGAGCAAGACGTGCCTTATTGTTTTGGAGGATGATCGGATTAACCACTTATTCACAATTAACAGTTGAGTGGACCCATGTCAAAAATCAGGAAAGTGAGCTTCTAAAAACGACTGGAATGTGTGTAAACGCATACAAAAAAAAATGACGAGTTATATGGCAAAACGGGATAAGTCCATCAAAGCAAATTTTACAGGAAGAACGAAAAACGAATAAAGGGTTTCAGGTTGAGTTTTTGTAACTAAATTTTTTTCCACAGGTGCTGAATCTAACGAAGCGTAATTACAAGTAATTTCATAATTCTAGGCCTATGAATGTTTTAGAACATTGTCAAAATTTTAAATTTGTGTACTTATCCTGTTTTGCCAAAAATCAATAACTTAGCATAGGGTAAAAAGTCGGTGACATAAAATTTAAATCGTTTTAAATGAAGCTAAACTTTTTTTTTACTCTTTGTCTTTCTTTGCATAAAAACATTAACGCACGGCAACTGTCTTCTACAAACTACAAAAACACTCAAAAACCAAATTTAAATCAAAAATACATGTTTTAGGTGGACTTATCTCATTTTGCCAAAAATAATTTAATGGACTTATCCCGTTTTGCCAAAAATCGAAATTTGGGCTATTTTTTAAAATTACTTTGGTTGAACTTTGACCTTTACCGTTCAACACCGTAATGTATCTGGCTGAATACAACAAATAACACAAACAATCTCATTTTTGAAAAAAATGGACTTATCCCGTTTTGCCAAAAAAACTCTTCAAATGCAGAAAACAAAATACATACCATTGTGTTTACACTTTGCCGGGCAAACACAGGTATTCTAATATATGCTACAGTGCAGTGCAGGCAGTGGTCAATTTGTCTCTCACTTCAGGCACGCAAGGAATATCGTTCTGGAGGCATAGGGGTTACGAACAAATGATGTCCCGTAAATAATAATTCACGTTTATATATTGCTGTAGTATGCATGCAGGGGTCGTCCATAAATGACGTCATACAAATTATACTATTAAAGGGATCCCTACTTTTATTAGTTTGGAAATTAGATTGACATATATTTTTAAAATAGGATTTTACTAGTATGCATGCTGGGATCGTCCATAAATGACGTCATACAAATTTTACCATTTTAGAGATCCCCATTTTCCTAAAATTATAAATTAGATTGGCATATATCCTTAACATAGGGTTTTACCAGAATGCATGCAGGGGTCGGTTATAAATGACTTCATACAAATTTTACCATTTCAGGAATCCCCAATGTTATTAAATTAGAAATTAGATTGACATATATTCTTAACACAGGATTTCACTAATATGCAAGCAAGGATTGTCTTTAAATGACGCCATACAAATTTTACTAGTTTATAAGTTCCAATGCTATTTGTTTCAAAATTAGATTAACATCTTTAACGTTGAATTCTTCAAGCATACGTGCGGTGATCGTCCATAAATGGTGTTATTCAAATTACGCAATTTTAAAAATTGCTAATGCATTCACATTAAGATAACAGGCTAGGGGTGACGCGCATATGACGTCACGTGAAAATTTCTTCTAGACACCCCCACCCAGCTGCTATCGCATTCACATTAGGTAAGCAGGTTAGGGGTGACGTGCAGATGACGTTACATGAAAATTTCTTTTAGACACCCCCACCCAGCTGCTATCGCATTACCATTAGGTAAGCAGGCTAGGGGTGACGTGCAAATGACGTCACGCAAAAATTTCTGTTAGACAGCCCCACGCAGCTGCCTTTGAATTCACATTAGGTAAGCAGGCTAGGGTTGACGCGCAAATGAGGTCACGTGAAATTTTTCTTTAGACAGCCCCACTCAGCTGCTATTGCATTCACATAAAATAAGCAGGATAGGGGTTACCCGCAACTGACGTCAGGCAAAAAAATCTTTTAGATACCTCGACCCAGATGTTATCGCATTCTTATTAGGTAAGCAGGTTAAGGGTGACGCGCAAATGATTTCACGTGAAAATTTCTTCTACATGTCACGGACTGACCTATATGTGTTTTAGATGTTCAGAGATCGTCCATAATAACGTCTTTTAAATACCATAGTTTCTAGTACCCCACGTCCCAACTCTAAATTTTTTTGCATCCTATTTTAACTGCATGTCAAGTACCTACCTTTATGCGTAACAGATATTCAGGGTTTGTCCCTAATGACGTTATTTGTGAATGGTGCAATTTATACAACACATTTCAGCTATATGAGGCTACATGCTACGAACATTGGTACATGTCTTATTGATTGTAGGGGAGCTTCCATAAATCTTATATCATCTTCTAGCGTAACATAAATTGTTTTGCGCCTTTGTTGAAGCTCAGCATCTACTTCGGGCCAGCCCACGGTCGACAAATCCGGCGCGAAGCGCCAGATTTGTTTTTGTATGGTTCACAAAAGCCACATACCAGAGATTCTGTGAACGAACTAAAATTTACTTTGTAATGGAACATTAGACAGGAGCTATGCAATGTATTTTGAAAACTGCGACATATTATTGTAAAAATTCCACAAATTTGAGTTTGCAATAGAACCTTACAGAGTTTCAAGAGACATCTGCAAATTTTAATTATGTATTTACTTTTTGAGCAGTATTACGGCAGTATATAACTGCAGCAGTATTCAATTTGCTGCCTAATTTCTTGGCTTAGGCAATGATTGAAATTACTTCCTTATAAGGATTTACATTATTATTCTACTGCAATGTGTACAAAGCATTGTCAGCATTGTGAAATAGTAGTTGTATTCAATTACCAAGGAAGAAAATTTAAAATATTGTCTAAATTCTGCCTTTACTTTAAATATTAAATTTCCTTGTAGATTTGAGTATAAAAACATAAAGATTTGAACCATAGATCATCATACGACACTCAGAGAAGTGTATTTAAACTAACTCAGCTAGAGACGATCATTACCTCCAAACGAATACAAAAATTCATAAACCTCCAATTTCTTTGTTGACTACCTTGCTAGTTCACGTAAGTTTGTTAATAATTAGTTGTACATACAATTTAAAGCATAAACAATTATACTGCAATAGTATAAGAGTTTTACTGCATAAAGAAATATTTAAACATCCTTGATTTTTATGTTTTAGAAAATCTTTTTGTAAAATGAAAATCCTACTGTTAACTATCGTTTTTGCTGGAACTGTTTCAGCTGCCGTGGCAGCTGTTGGGGTGACAAAAAGCGTTACTTCTCCTGGTAACTAAGATTTGATATTAAGGCTACTTCTATACACTAAATTATTCTTAGAGGTTGTTTAAACTGTAGACAAATATTAATCACAAAATTAGAAATAACTACCAACAAAAGATTTTCATACAGTTATGTTATTTTACTTTAAAGCAACGCAATCTATGCATTTGATTAATAAATATGAAGCCTTGGATAAGTCAACATCATTTAATATGTCCAAATATTCTCAAGTGATATTAATTAGACTCCTTCAACACTGATTCAATAAGGTTTACTTACTAGGGAATGGTTTCACATGCAACCCGTCGATTTCAAAAAGTTATATCTAAAAAAATCAGGCTACTTTTAAATAGTGGGGATCCAAAGTAACTCGAGTGCATTTTGCGTTGTTCGGTCACAATAGCCCGCCAAAGTTTAAAAAAATTCAAATTTTGATATTTTGCGACCCTTGTACTTTTACAGTTCTTGTCCGATTTTGATGAAATTTCGTTTTTTGGAATCCTTACGCTTTTTACTGAAAAGTAATTTCAGGATTTTGAAAAATTCGAAAATTTTCATTTTTTTGAAAAAAAACCAAGTAATGAGTATATTTGAGGCCCAATTTTTTAACACCGTTTTTTTAAAAATATGAAAATTTTTGAATTTTTCAAAATCCTGAAATTACTTTTTAGTATAAAGCCTAAGGATCACAAAATCTGAAATTTCATTAAAATCGGATGAGAACTGTAGAAGCTACAGGGCGGCAAAGTATTAAAATTTGAATTTTTTTTAACTTTGGCGGGCTATTGTGACCGAACAACGCGAAACGCACTCGAGTAACTTTAGATCCCTACTATTCAAAAGTAGCCTGATTTTTGTAGATATAACTTTTTGTAATCGACGGGTTACATGTGTAACTATTTTCTTGTTAGACAAAAATCTGATATTTCCAAAATGTATAAAACTAAACCTTTTGGTCCTAGTTGTTAATTCCATTCAAGATGCTCAGATCTCCTCTAAATTGGACCCTGCACTAGTTACCAAGCTGTCGAAACCAATTCAGCTACTACAGGCGGATCCTATTATTGTTATGGTTAATATGGTCCAACCCACTAGGCCCGTCCTTAAAATGGTAAAAAGCAAAACATATGCTTCTCGGGAGGAACAAGCTTCGGCCATAAAAAGCGCGCTCCAAGAACTAACCATGTCTTCCCAAAAAGGTGCCATTGAATTATTATACTCTCCAACTGCAAAGTTTTTGTGCCCCAAGGCCACGTTTGAAACCTATTGGATCAAGAATGCATTTAGCATCAAAAACCCGTGCATGAGTTTGCTTAACTTCCTTCTAAACTTAATTCCAACTATATTGAATATAGTCGAACAAACCGTTGCTAAGATTCCTCCACTCATTGATGGCGGAAAGACAGATCCAGGAACACAGGATTATCAATGGGGAGTTAAACATATGCGAGCGGATAAAGCAAAGGAAGAGAATATCGTTGCAAATGAGATCTTTGTTTGCAGTATTGACACTGGAGCACGATATACTCACGAAGCCCTTGTAAACACTTGGAATGCAGATGTTGGATGGTACGACCCAGGATCAGGAACATCTGAGCCCGGTGACTCGAATGGTCACGGAACTCACACCATTTGCTCAGCAGTAGGGGACGTGCATGGTGTCGGAGTAGCCCCTGGAGCAACATGGGGAGTTTGCTTAGGTTGTCCAAGCGGTAGCTGTCCAGAGACGGATTTACTTAAATGCGGGCAATGGGTAGCTTGCCCAGGTGACCCAGAAGGCAAAAGAGACTGCGGCCGTATTTGTGATTTGGCTACTAATAGTTGGGGTGGCGGACAAGAAGATTCGTATTATGATGAAGTGATAGCTGCTTGGGAAGCAAATAATATTATCCCATTGTTTGCTATTGGAAATTCCGGTTCTACATGCGGAAGTGCCAACTCACCTGGAGACAGGTATAATGTTTTGGGTGTCGGTGCTTCCGATGAGAGCGACACGGTTGCTTCTTTTAGCAGCCGCGGACCAACTAAGTCTGATAATCGAATAAAGCCAGATGCTGTTGCCCCCGGGACGAATATCAGTAGAGGAGAGTAGTAGGTTTTACTCCATGTGGGGAGGGGTTTTGGGGTAGGGGTGAGGGGCAGTACCCCGTGGGGACAAGAGAGATGTGGGGAAGGATGTGGGCTACAGCATGGGAAGAGATGGGGAGCGTATGATGCTGATGGGGCTATGGAAAATGATGGGGAAGCGATCGGAAAATATAGCGTTTCACATTCCCCGTATACTCAGAGTGTGAGTGAGGAGAAAAAGACGAGAGCGGAAAACTGCATAAAAAATAAAATTTAAATAGGCCATAATGCTATTATGTAGTATGGCAAGGCCTGATGTGCTCTGTATGCTGTGGTAGTGGACGAATTGGTGAACGAGGCTGTGTGAGCGTGGACGAGAACCAAAAAGGGGTGAGTGTTAGATAAGGGCCCACTGTGTGTAGTATACGCCGTCTACTCAACACATCTTCTTGTTATCAGTGCTCCTCATTCACCTCTTCCTCTGCAATTCTGCTCCTCAGCAAAACTATATTATAGAGTTTAATATTTAAATGATGTCAGTGCTAGGAAGCACTGCCCGGCTCTCTCATCTCTCTTGCTGCCTACCTGCCTGCCTGCCTGCCTTCCTGCCTAGCCTGCCTGGATGGATGGATGGATGGACGGATGGATGGATGGATGGATGGACTCTAAGATGTGGACTCGTGGATTCTCACTCTCTCGTCATGGATTCCTCCTCTGGATTGAAACGACGATGCGGACTGGAGCTGGACCTCTACGCGGACTCTAGCGATGGACTTTGGATCACGTTTTTGTAACTTTTGGCGTGGACCACCGTCGACTTGAGGGAGGAAAAATGAAAATTGAGGACTGGACTTTGGATTATTGGAACCAGATGTCGGCGATCTCGTGTCCTAAACTTCTTGATGGTCTTGATGTTTCCCAAAATTCGTGATGTGGCCTGCCCAACTGTGTACACTTGCTGCTTAAATGTGTCTGGACTCTCTGGAAACTTCCGTGTGCTGCCGCGATGGATAATATAAACTTCTAAAACGTTTATATGTTGTCTGATGATATGATGTAGCTTGCCTAACTGTGTACACTTGTTGCCTAAATGTGTCTGGACTCTCTGGAAACTTCCGTGTGCTGCCGCGATGGATAATATAAACTTCTAAAACGTTTATATGTTTTCTGATGATATGATGTAGCCTGCCCAACTGTGTACACTTGCTGCTTAAATGTGTCTGGACTCTCTGGAAACTTCCGTGTGCTGCCGCGATGGATAATATGAACTTCTAAAATGTTTATATGTTGTCTGATGAAATGATGTGGCCTGCCTAACTGTGTACACTTGTTGCCTAAATGTGTCTGGACTCTCTGGAAACTTCCATGTGCTGCCGCGATGGGAAATATAAACTTCTAAAACGTTTATATGTTTTCTGATGATATGATGTAGCCTGCCCAACTGTGTACACTTGCTGCTTAAATGTGTCTGGACTCTCTGGAAACTTCCGTGTGCTGCCGCGATGGATAATATGAACTTCTAAAATGTTTATATGTTGCCTGATGAAATGATGTGGCCTGCCTAACTGTGTACACTTGTTGCCTTAATGTGTCTGGACTCTCTGGAAACTTCCATGTGCTGCCGCGATGGGAAATATAAACTTGTCAAACGTTTACATGTTGCCTAATATTATGATGTAGCCTGCCCAACTGTGCACACTTGCAGCGTAAATGTGTCTGCATCAGGTTGAAACGTGTCTAGCTATTTATAAATTGCAGTTTACAATACCTTACGAATACATCGTATCCACACACCATTTTACAATTTACATTTGTACAGTTTTATTTTTTGGCGCACTTTAAAATATTAAAATTCTGGAAATGCATTTTTCAAATGTTTTATATTTTCTTTAAATTAAAATTAAATTGAAACTTTAAAGAGTAAAACTAAATATTTTTAACAACATTCATTAAACTTCAACCAAGCTCACTGCAAACTTGCAATACAAAAGTTATTAAAAAAGAAACAAAAATTTTCTAATGTATTTTGTACATACTACAAAAAATAGGTAAGCACACAGCTAAATATATAAACTGAATTCAGTAGTTGTTGTCTACATCATCTTTATCGTCAGCATCATTGCCAGATTCTTCAGATACTCCTGATTCGTCGTCTGTAGATCCAGAATGACATTCCATAGACAAAGTAGGCGACTGTGGAAAACCAGAAAATATTTCTTGCCAATCGATCGTGAACACTGGTTTGACTGCTGGTGAATTCGGCGGTGGAACTGCCCCGCTGCCATGCATGTCAGTATTTGCTGCCACGTTTCCAGTGTCCAATGTACTTGGTTGTATTTGCTGAGGCACATTGTCCAAGCTGATGTTTTCCGCGTAGGCAGTACTCAGGTCTGGCAACGTCAACTGTGGTCCAGAAAATGCTTGTTCACTGAGAGGCGGGCCATAGGAGGGCTCCATTGCTGCTACTTGTGCGTTTGTTTGGGTGATGTAATGAACAAGCTCGTTCATTTCAATCAGCGTCAATGAAACAGTTGACCCACCATAGTTTGGAAACTGCTGAGCGTACTTCCCAGAAATGTTGTCATTGATCAACATTTTTATCGCCCCAGTAAAGTTGCTAAACGAAAACCGGACACGAACAGATCGAAGGGAAAAGTGTGGGTTTTTCCAAAACAGAAATTTCTTTAAACGATCCTTTGGCTCGTCCCACATGAACTCGGCAGGCTGTCCGTCAAAGTAGGGCAGGTGATCAGTTAACTTTCGTCCTGTTGTTGGATGGACCCTGTGTTCCTCAAGCAGCTGCGTAGCCCATTCAAGGATAGAATAGCTCTCAAACAAAGAAAACGAGACTTTTGAATGCTTGATATGTTCTCCATTTCGTTGTCCAATGTAGTAAAAATGTGTCCTCATCTCAGGGTTGTAAATGGCTCGAACCTTCTTTTCGTTTCCAATATTCTGAGCGTCTGATGTCTCAAAAAACTTCCAATTCTTGGATTTTAGATCAAGATTCTGCAAAACAGATACAAATGTTCTGTTAGATGTTCCAAGTGATGGTCCAGGTTGTGCGTCAGTTCTAGCAAATGACGTTGTTAATCGATGCAGATTCTGTTGTTTCCCAAGTCTAGGCTTTGAAATCCCAATGGTTAGAGCGGGAAGCAATTCAAGTCTTTTTCGTCCGTCCTCAAGCGCCAAATTTGCAATTGCAGGCTCCATGGTTCCTTCAGATGTGAGCTGGTCCTGAGTGTGTGTTTCCATCCTAGCTATGTCCTTATAACTTCAGTGGTTGGTCCAAGGTATTGCAAGAGGTAGAGAGGTGGTTCCAGTCCAAGTGTCAGCTCCAGAATGAATTTAAATTCACAAAGATCAAGAATATATTTCTAGAGCTGATACAGTTTCTGGCTCACCAAAATTTGCATTCCGCGCAACTCGAACATCACCTTTTCCCCTATGCGACTTGAGGCAGCATGTTTTGTAATGTATACTGAGGGGTTACTTTATTGCATGCATCCCATTGGTCTTTATTACGCTAAGCCCCGCCAAACTCCCACTTGTTCCATGTGCATCACTATTTCCTATTTTAAATTTATAACATGATGAATTTCAGTTTTATTCTTGTTGCTGCTCAGCATCCAAAGGACTCGGACCACTGGACTTGCCTCTACTCTGCCTGCCTGCCTGCCTGGATGGATGGATGGATGGACGGATGGATGGATGGATAGGTGAAACTTGGGATGTGGACTCGTGCATTTTTACTCTTTCTTCATGGATTTCTCAACTGGACAGGAAACGGCGATGCGGACTGGAGCTGGACCTCACTTGGCGCTGACGGACTAGAAAATTTACAACTTGAAACCTGATTCTGGATGGCGGATAAAATTAAAATCAAAACTTGGACTCTGGATGTTGGAACTTTTGCTCGGTCTGCCGAAACTTTGGACGACTTGGACCTGACAAACTGGAAAATCCGGAACTTGAAACCTCAATCTGGATGATGGATGAAACTAAAATCAAGACTTGGACTCTGGATGTTGAAAACTTTTACGCGGCCTGCTGAAACTTTGGACCTTACTTGGCGCTGGAGAACTGCAAACTTTACAACTTAAAACCTGACAAACTGGAAAATTTACAATTTAAAACCTTAATCTGGATGGCGGATGAAACTAAAATCAAGACTTGGACTCTGGATGTTGGAAACATTTACTCGGCCTGCTAAAACTTTGGACCTCACTTGGCGCTGACGGACTAGAAAATTTACAACTTGAAACCTCAATCTGGATGGCGGATGAAATTGAAGACTTGGACTCTAAATGTTGGGTTAAACTAAGCAATGGATAGTTCTTTGGATCCAGATCGCCAGGACGTCTAAAATGGTTTCTATTTTTATCCTTGCAGAATGTTTGCAATTGTTTACTGTCAATTCTGTGGCGCCATTATTGTTTAAAAAAGTTTGTGGAGCAAAATACCAGAGAAAAGTTATTTTAGCCGTAGCCTCATTGCAAGATGTCACACAAATAATTTTAGCCAGCTAAAGTTTTAAGTTAGACGTAGAGGTAGATGAGTTGCAGATATAACAAGATAGATGTAAAAACAAAACGGCATGTTAAAATTCAGGCGTTTCCGTTAGTGTTAAATTACAAAACTACAATGCACAAAGCTCAGGGACAAACGATAGAAAAAGGGTGTGTTTTTCTTGATACTCGGGAAATGTTTGCGTGTATAACATATGTAGCATTATCAATATTTAAAATTTTTCACAAAGTTAAGATTAAAGATAAAGAAATTATTCAGGCTTCGCGAATAATGACTATTCACCACCCAAGTGAGATGGCAGCTAGATGGAAAGAGGAAGACCGTTTAAAAGAACTTGAGAAAAGTAGCCGCGACGCTCGTAAAGCTGATACACAGTCACAAGTTAAAAGATTTATGTAAATGTTTATTTTTAAAGTTGTTGTATTTTGTAAATTATAATTTCTGTGACAACTTATCTACTAATACATATATATAAACGATTTTATGTGAATTTGGCAGAATAATTACAAAAAGATAGTGTTAATAAACTGTTATATTTGTAAATTGTATTTCCAGTATATAAGGTTCCTGATTAATTTAAACCATCTCACTTTAATTCTAAATTTGCTCAGTGGTAGTCGCAATTAAAAAGTTCTTATTAAAATGGCAGACATAAGAAAATCGTATCTTAATTCTAGATTAAAAAGATCTTTTTCTGGCTTAAGTGGTTACATAAAAAACAATAAAAAGTTTCACGACAAAGCTAAAGTTGATAGAGAACTAAGCCAGCTGCGTTCATACAGCTTACATAGGCCCAAACGAAAAATATTTAAACGTCGAAAAACTATAGTAAATATGACAGGAGAAATCTTTGCCGCGGATTTAAAAATTTTAGGGACTGATTTAAAAAATGCCAATTCAGGGTTTGCAAATATTCTTTTTTGTCTAGACGCATTTTCCAAGAAGCTCTTCTGCAGATTCATCAAAACAAAACAACCACAATCTATAATCAAAGCGTTTAAAAGTATTTTTCAAGAAGCTAAAATGACACCAATATATTTGTTTACAGACCAAGGTAGCCGTATCCGTAAAATCTTTAAAATACTTTTAAATACAATTACAAATTTTGCATAAAGCATAAAGTTTTATGAGCTTTTATTTTGATTAATGCAGGAACGGAGTTTCGAGCAGAGTCAGTGCGAATGTTCTTAAAATCTAAAGGAATCAAATACTATAATACTTATAGTGAGACTAAATCAAGTATGGTAGAAAGAGTAATACGGTTAGCTGCAAATACAATAACCAAACTAGTGTTTAACAACTACGTCAATCAGATGGTTTAATAGGTATAACAGAGATAGTATAGGCAATGTGTTCTTATCTTTTTTAGGACCATCTTTGAGAAGGTAGCTAGGTACATGACTGAGAAGAACACGCTACGCATCATTGAAATTTTTCCTGCATTTGTAAAGGTATACAACAACACATTCCACTCTACAATAAGGATGGCGCCAAACAATGTAAATCGTTCAAACGAAAATGAGGTCTGGAGAACCATGTATTCAGATTTAATTGACAGTACCCAGAAGCAGACACCCAAGTACAAGCCAGGGGATCGTGTTCGAATAAGCCGTGTGAAACTTACGTTTGACAAAGGTCGTAAAACTATTATATATTGTTTTTAAATTCACCTATTTGTTACCTACAATGTTTCCAAGTATTAGCTATATATAGTCCAGCGTTTCAAGTAAACATGTTATTACGTTTTTGACTGTTAAACAGGATACAACCAGAATTTCTCGGAAGAATTGTTCATTGTTAAAGCAGTTAACGTCGAGACAATACCTATAACCTACTATCTGGAAGATTTAAATCACGACAGCATTACTGGAGGATTTTATAAGGAAGAACTTAGCCGAGCTTAGCGTTTCAAAATGGATTCACCGTTTTTTCCGTATCTTTCCAATGCTATCAAACAGCAAATCAACAACAAACGCAGAAGACTTGACAGGCATTGCTGTTCCACCTTAGACAGAGATCCTACAAGTACAGAAAATATATATATAACTGTTACCAGTGACCAGCAAAGCAGTATATATTCAGACAATACCCCATCAAACTTTATTGCTGTACTGCCTACACCACTTAACCTTCAAAACTATGATGTTGGATTACTAAGCTTGAAATACACTAGCAGCCCTCAGCCAACGCCACCTCAGCATGTACAGACAAGCCCAACGCGCAAAGTGCGCAGCACGGAAAGGGCTGACGCAGAGCCCCAGAAAAAATTGTTTCCTGACTACAAGCCAACTTTAAAGACATATCTCAACTTCCAGAAAGAAGAGACAATTCTACATGACTTTATGAGTAGACTTAACACCAAGTTGAAAGCAAGTCAAGCAACAGTTCCGCTCAAAATTGAACAAAAAGCCCTCAGCCTAACCCCAGACCATATACATATGATCCTTGTAAATAAATCAAAATCAAATAGTGTCATTATTGAAATCCCTTCTTCTCTTTCAATGCTTTTCAAGCACAGCAGATCAAGATTTATGACCGGCAACCATTTACCGTACGAAAATACACGTCAAGCAGACTTTGACATTATTCCAATTGGCGCAAACTTTAATTTTGAAGCTGAAACAATATTAAACATGGCAAACGTTATACAGTTATACCAAGGCTTTGAGACTACTCTAATTTTTAGAAAAGAAATTTCAGCAGGAGACTTAGATTTTCGCAAATGTTTTGAGAGATTCAATTCTGAGATGAGTGATCCAGCAAATAATGACACAAAGTTAAAAATTGAATTTCCTTCAGAAATAAGTAATACAAAGTGCAAGCTAACATTTGAAGGTACTGACAACGAGTATGTTGTGTTACCTGAACCTATAGCACTGTGTCTGGGGTTGCAGCAACACGACAAGTTTTATAATGGCGTATACGAATCCGAATTTGATTTTGACGAAGAAAAATACAAGGAAATTGTAGATTACGAGTACATGAACATACGCGTGTACAAGATTTATGCAAATTTCATTCCAATGAAAGAACCTGAAGAATTAGACTTGGATCATGTCTTATATGAAATAAATCGTATACTTTCTAAAACCTTATGGAGTGATACAACCGTACAGTTTGAACACGCCGATGGGTACCTTAGCGTGCCTAACCTTGAAGAAAATATTACTGTACAACTTCCACCGCTTGTTAATAGGTTTTTTGGAATAGATGACAACTTTGTGTTTAAATCAAGTGTTGTTGCCCAATTAAAACCTGAATTAGTTAAACAAGAAGAACAGCAAAAGGAAAACGAAGAATTTGAAGAAGATGTAGAGCCTGAACATACAGAACCAGCTAAACGTCTACTCGTGTTGTGCAATCTAATTGAAAACCAGCTTTACGCTACACATACACTGCCATTACTGCGGTCAGTGGACATATCACACAAGTACAACGAAGAGACAGTGCAAAACTTTTTACCAATACTGTATCTACCATTAAAACCACAAGAACAGCAAGTTATACGAATAACACTTGTAAACGAATATCGTAACGTTGTCACGCTTGCTGAAAATTCACAGACTATTGTTGAATTACAATTTCGGCCCCGTAAAGTATAATGATGTTAACATTCAACTAGTAAACATACTAAACTTAAAGTGTGCAAGCTAAAACATCGATTTGCTATAAAAGGGCCTCGTGTGTAAAAATCTGCTCATTAGTATTTCAACTTTCAAGTAACAACAACATCAAAAAACTGATCGCAAGCTATACACTTTTAACATTTATAGAAAATGAATTATTTGCAAGGCATCGTGGGCTTTGCAATCTAACACGTATTGTGAAAATGCGGAAAATTGTGTGCAAAAATATTTATAAATCTGCAACCGGAGACGATTTAGAAGTAATTGACGAAGATTTGATTAAAGATAGCTTACTTGGCGAATACTGTACACTTGAACCTATTAATAAAGAAGTCTTAAAAGGCAGCCAAATGGGAACTGGAGAAGAAACAAGTATTGGTCTGGTTAGCACAGCCGACACTACGGCATCTAGTGGTTTTGGATTAGACGAAAACGAAAATCTAGTTCCAATTAAATCCAGAAGGCCATCTAAAAGGCGACAAAGTACACACAAGTGTCGCATCACACATTGTCGTTCAACTTGCATTAAAAAAGTTAAACAACCAGCTGTAAAACGCAGGATGCCAGCCAATCAAACTGGAGGAAGGTTTGCGGTACGCAAACGAACACAGACTGGAGGCTCAAAGCGCAAGGTTGTGCGCAGGCGTTCTCAGATCGGGGGTCGCTTGAAAAGGAACCCAATTTCGCACAATAGAAAACAGAAATCAGGCAGAACATCCGCCCAGTCGGGGGCTGGAAGAAGACGCAAGGCATACAGACGTAAATAACATACAAAGACTTGTATGTTACTCAACTCATCATTCACCATCTAGCTGACGACGAAGCAATACCACTGTAAATTTACCAGCTCTGAAAACAAAATATCATCATGGATACACAGGGGTTTTACGACGAACCTACTGTTTACGAGGGATCCAAGAAATGCATTCAAAGCAATCTTGTCCTGGATAAACTGCCGCCTACTAACGTCAGTGTTGCAGACGCTCCAGAATACTATCCATACTACCCTATACTTAGCCCCAGAGACAACGAGAACCCATTAATATTTGACATCTTAAGATCCCCAGGCAAGTATTACGAATTATCTGATTCCTATTTGGAACTTACTTGTCGGGTTATGCTGAGCGATGGAAAGCCGATTGCAGCAACTGATGTCGTGGCTCCGTGTTCAATGTTATTCTATGGACTATTTAATAACATGGAATTTTTCCTGAATGGTCAGCTCATAAGTGACAACTCAAATCACTACGCCATCACCTCTTATTTGAAGAAAGAACTTTCATCTAACCCTATTGAAAAGAAGAACGAAATGCTGAATCAGCTATACATTCCCAACGCTACTCCAGATACGTTTACTAAACTGGACGATGGATTTTTGGCACGGTACAATATTGCAAAAGAATCTAAACCATTTACAATGGTAGGAAGACCTGAAGCACCGTTTTTTGAACAAACTCGCATGCTACCGGGGGAATCAGACATACGAATCATCATGCGCAGATCTCCGCCTGCGTTTTGCATTGACGCTGAAACTGAAACAAGGGCAGGGTACTCAGGCTGCCTGTTTCGTGTTGACATTGTAAATGCTGTTCTTTACTTGAAGAGACAGACTGTTTCACCACTTGCAATTGAAAAGCATCGACTAAACCTTAGCAGCGGTACACTTAAGTACCCATGTCTTGAACCAGAAGTCAAAACGTTTGTTATACCATCAGGTGTAAGCTCGCACTCATTGGATAACTGTATCAACGGACGGTTGCCGCAGTATATAGTGTTTGGACTAGTAGATTCTGAAGCCTACCTGGAAAAGCTGACTAAAGGTTTCTGCAACTTTCAACATTTCAATCTAAGCGAAATATCAGTTTCAATGAATCAAGAATCTGTACAGTACAAGACACTTCCGTTGAGTTTCAAAGATGCCGCCGGCGCCGCAGAAGATAACTTTTTGCTTGCTCTCAACACTTTAAAGAAAACAGCCGCCAATCCAAGCCTTGGCAATGGTATAAATCGTGACAACTTTACTAAAGGAAGAGTCCTGTTTGCATTCGAGCTAGTTCCCACGCTAGCAAACGCTTTAAGTGTAAACAAGTCGGGCCAAGTTCAAATACAATTAAAATTTAGAACCGCCTTATCAACATCGGTTACAGCTATTCTGTTAAGCCATTACCAGAACGTCATTGAAATTGACCGGAACAAACAAGTCTTGATGAACCGTTAAAATGTAAAGTATCATACACGTTTTTGTACAACTTATAATCTTGTTTGCAATGTAATATATAACATGATGTGTTAATAAAAAATGTGTCTGTTGCTTTACAGATCTTGGACAAACAACAGCGGCCTGACAATGAACACTGGACAGCTACAGCAATGTCTCGAAGTTTTACTTGGAGGGACTCAAACTAAATACTACGTAATTGCGGCAGATCAAATGCGGTCGGCAATGTTAGACGCAGAAAAAAAGAACCCAGAAAATACTTATCCTATTGCTGTTATTCAAAACACCGACAAGATGGGGAGTCCAGGCCGACACTGGATAGCTTACTGGGTGACTTCAAGAAACAGTTTTGAATATTTTGACTCGTATGGGAATCCAATTCAACGATATAGTAATCTGCAATGGCCTGGAAAACAAGTTACAGCAGAAAACTGTACTGCGCTACAAAGCGGGAGATCCACAGTTTGTGGAATGTATTGTATATACTATCTTTATTTTAGGTCTTTAGGAATTAGTTATAAGGATTTCTTAAACATATTTACTAGTTCTGTATTAGTTAATGATAGAAAAGTTAAAAAGTTTATGAGTATGATACCTTCAGTTCTACAAAGTTGTAATTGTGTACATAATAGGTTACAATCTAATACTTTTAAAATCTCTTGTCCAGAATTTTGTCGTAGTTTACTAGTATACTATTAGTTGTTAATGTATAAATGAAAAGTATTGTAATATGTAGTGTTAACTATGATGTTAATATTAAAATAAGTAGTATAAGAAGTGTTGTAAGTTAGAATATATTTCAGTATCATTTTACATGTGACAATGTCAACATCAGACACTGTCAATTTTAGACTTATTCATCCTTTTACGGCTATGGTATGTGGCCCAAGTTTATCAGGAAAAAGTACACTCTGTCTAGAAATTGTTAAACATCGTAAGCAGATAATTAGTGAAAAAATAAATAAAGTAATATATGTTAGTGTACATACAAAGCAAGAAGAATTCTCTGGCATTGACTTTGCATCAGATGAAGATATAATATTTACTTCAGATTTAAATAATATTGAACAGTTATTAGAAGAAGAAAACACCCCGTGCCTAGTGATTTTGGACGATCATTTAAACTTTATAGAATCAAATCCTAAAGCAAGACTACTAGTTCAAAAAATATTTACTGAACTGTCACATCATTTAGACTTTAGCGTTATACTTGTTCTACAAAACGCCTTTTCTAAAGAACTAAGAACCACAAGTTTGAATACCAAGTACTTGATACTTTTTGACGTGCCAAGAGACAGAAGCATTATTGGACAAATATCCAAACAGGTTTGCCCTGGAAAACCCAAATATCTTCAAGAAGCATACGAAAAAGCCTGTAGTTTACGCCAACATAACTACCTAATGCTAGATCTTCATCCCAAGTGTCCTAATCCTACAATGTTTGTGCGAAATAACGTATTTCCTTGTAATGGAACCGACATTTATATTCAGAAATAGCGTTGATAATGGCAGGCATGAATTGTTTACCCTGTCGATTTGAACAAAACTACAAATTTCTGTCAAATCTAACGTTTTTTAAAGCAAAAGAATACAAAACCTTGATAACCACTGCTACATCAGAATAATTGTACGCATTGGCTGAGACTGTATTTAATTTAAATAAATTCTGCAAGCATCCAGTAAAAGGATATAAAACACAAATAAAAACTTTAATTAAAAGACTAAGTGGTATGAGTTTTGAGCGACTTAGAAAAGTGTTGATAAAATACCGTACAATTGTGCAAAAAGTATTGGCAACAGTGTTTTACAAAGTGTACAGAAGTGAAATCTGTCGTACTACTTTACTTTCAGATTTAATTTCCGACGATAACGTTATACTTGCACATGAAACTAAAGATGGCGACCATAATGAAAGCAATTGACCCTAAGCTATATGCTGAACTCATGAAACTGCGTACAGAAATGCTATTGAATAAAGCAGCAAGTAAATCAGAAAACCACATATCTGCATCTAATAGTCAGCATACTTTATTAGATTACAAACCACATGAAGTTTCTGATGACCAATTGAAGGCGCAATTACCAGACACATATACTTCTGGCATTGCAAGACTAAAACAACTGCCAAAACAAGACTGGATTCAATACGAAGAGATGGTTTCAATGCCTGTTCGACGTAAACGAATAAAACATAATCGTTAAAAGCAAAATCGTGTATCTAGGAACAGATTGTACAAAACGCTCAGAAAAACTATTTAAGCTGTTGTATTCAGTTACTTTTAATCAGTTGACATTTACAAGTCATAGAGTGCAACACTTAAAAATCACAATGGCATATACACGAATTTTAATTGGACTGCTACTTGTCCTACCAGCACTTGCATTTACATGCAACACTGTAGCAGCAGCTGACGTATCATCAACTTTGAACCAGGCGTACAACGAAAAATACAAACATCAAGGGGACTCTCTCGACAACACTAAAGGCAACATGGAAACCTCTAGCAGAATGGCACCGCTGGTTAATACAACACAGCTGCCATCTTCATCCACAGCTTCTTTTTATAAGTTCATACTACAAGCAATGAAATATATGCTTGAAAACTTAAATGCACAGAATGGAATAATAATTGATGTCGTGAAGAAGGTTAACCACAGCAAGGCTACACCTTTAGTTCACAATACATTTGACTATATAAGTAAGTGAATAATACAATTTTCACTTGCACGTAAGTATACTTTAAGACATTAACAATAAAACTAAATATATACTATAGCTCAACCTGTATCTAATATTTAATACACTTGTGCTTGTAAGATGTAGTTACATGACAGTATATTTGTAATACATATTCATGGGTTTGTTTTGTTTGTTTGTATGTGCGCATGCGTAGCCATTTACGTATCATTTCTTCTCGTGCTTCTCCTGTTTGTATTCAAACTCATCAAGTTGCTTCGGGGAGCTACATCGTTTCACCATTCAAAAGACGCCGGGGACCAACCAATGGAGGAGTTTAATTCAATTCAGGATTCAGTTATAAATACTCGTCCTGACCAAATTCAGCCTCATACGATCAAAAGCAACAGCCGGGACAACTAACATCAGGACCTGAACACCCCAAGCACTGCAGCAGTACACACAGCCTTCTACAACAAAGCTAGATTTTATTCTAAAACATCTTATTTTACCACAGAAACTGTATCGTTGCTAAAACCCCGACAATACTAACAAGTTGTTCTACAATCAAACTACAGCAACGTAAATTACGGCCCTACTAACTAAACGGAATTCAATCAAGTTGTTTCACATTACCCACACTTTAAAGTTTCAAATTGCCCACACTAGAAGTTCTACAACATTCACACTAGACGTTGGACAGCACTTACTGAAAATCTTACTTTACCAATGCTACAAGTTTCAAGTTACCCACATCTGTACTTGAAAGGTTAACTTTGTCAAGCATTTCCATCATGGATCGCCACATTACCCCGGGATATTCCTCGCGGTTTGTCAACGCACAGCGGTACCATGAACAATCAAATTACCCTGCACCAAAAAGGCAAGGTACAACTGACTATGTACGTACAACCTTTTTTGCACACTTTGCAAATACTTTAATTTATATTTTGTTTTGCTAATCAATGGGTTGCTAAATTCTTTTATTGCAAATATTCGATTCAGTTAGTCTAATGTATTACTTTGTTGCTGTTGTTTTCAGAAACTCTTGTGCTCAATGCCGCACTGCCCGTTTGAATCCCGCTATCATGTTGCGTATAAGTCTCACGTTGAACATGCTCATCAATGCGAAGACTGCAATACATTTTGCTCAAACAAACAATACCACCAGTGCTCGCATGCTGGAGAAAGACTTCGGCATGTAGACAACCTAAATCAAGACCTTGTTGGCGGTGGGACAAGCCGGTCTGGAGCATCATACGGGCCTAGTACCAGCACTGAAATCCAACCTGCGAATAAACGATTGCGTCGTTCCCCACAAATTGACCTAGATGTATTTCAAGAATCAACGCGGTCACATAAGGGAATGATTGTGACTTACATACACAGACCAACAGAGTCTTTTCAAAGTGTCGAATCGCTTTTAACTGAACTTTATCAGCCACTTGTTAAACTGCTTACTCAGAAACTATCTGTACATGGTAGTATTAAAGCTCAGCTTATACTTGTAGCTACGTTAGAACTAGAAACTCTTGTAGAAAATAAAAACACCTTAAAAGAACGCGATTATGTATTTAATGCTTATAATCGAGATATTCTTACCCCTGAAGAAATTGAAAACTATATATTTGAAAGTACAAGTGAAATTATCAAGAGACTCAATGAATTCAACAAGCATGGAAGCGGATGGACTTTACGCCAAATTGAATCTGTTCGAACTAAAGTTGGTGTGCTGAATTTATTTGCAAATGCAGAAGCAAGAGGGTACATTAAATTTCCATCGCTTAGGCCAAGAAAAAGAGGATACTTGAACATTAAAAACAAATGCAATGATTGCTTTAAATTCTGCGTAGCTGCACACCGGTTCAGACATGAAATTGTTGAAACTAAACGCTACCTACTGAAGCAAAAAAATAAAGTTCAAAAACCAAGAGTAGAAAAAGAAAGTTTGCAGTCCCCTGAACAATACAAGCAGTACTTCGCACACTTTGATTTCTCAGATATACATTGCCCTCTGCGACTCGATAAAGATTTAGAAAAGTTTGAAACAAAGAATAATCTTGGAATCAATATCTGGAGTCACCGCGGCGATCAAATCATCCCAGTACGAAGATGCAATAACAAGGAAATAACTGAAAAGTGTAATTTATTCTTGATTTACAAGGAAACAAAAAACAAAGAAGACAATGCGTACCACTTGGTCCTAATTACAGATTTGGATAAATTCATGTGTAATGGACGCAAAAACAAAGTGTTTTACTGCCAGTCTTGCTTTAGAAGCTTTAACACTGAACTGAATTTGGCTAATCACAGTGACATGTGTCAATCTCTGGATTCAAAAAACATTGTATTTCCTGGAATAAACGAAAGGGCCAAGTTCTCAAAACCATGGCAAACATTGCCCTACCCATTTATAATTGTTTACAAGTTTTCAACATTTGTAAATCCTATAAACGATTTAAAGTCTACAAACGGTAATACAAAATTTGTAAATGAGATTTTGCCAGCAGCCTATTCGTTTGTAATTATAAGTCAAATGCAAGACCGAGATGAAATTGTGTCGTTTGAATTTTACGACGGACCAGACATCATGAAAAATTTCTTTAAACGTATATTCTTCTGGGCTGAAGTGTTATTGTCCCATATAAGAAATACAAACAACTTTGTTATACCATCTGAAGAAGTAAAGAAGAAGTTTGATGAAGCCACACATTGCCATATATGCAAACGTGTATTTGACAATACGAAGAACCTTACTAAGACGTTTCATCATAACCACCACCATGGACACTTTGAGTTTGCAGCATGCAGCAGTTGTAATTTGAAAATCAAATACAAGCATGAGATCCCAATCATCTCACAATGCGGGGCCTCCTTTGACTACCACTTATTAGTCAGTGCAATGGGAACTAATTACTTTAAAGCTAAAGATGTTCAAGTAATTGCAAAATCATCCACTGAATTTATATCTATAACAATCACAGCAAAGGATACTTGGCTTCCAAACTTACATCTTCAATACCCTTCAACTGACAGCACTGAAGACGAATATAATGGAAAAGCCCTACACTCCAAAGTTAAAGTTAGATTCATGGATGCAGGTGTGTTCTTTGACTCCAATTTATTTGAACTAGTTGAGTCCTTAAATGCCAACAACACAGAAGATTTAAAACTGGTTTCACAATGTATCAAATACATTGTACCAACACGATATACAAAAAAGAAGTCACAAAATCAAAGACAGCAAACAGATGAAGATTTAAAGTACTTGCAAAAACCACTTTATTTCCCTTTTAAATCCCTTATTGATGCTTCTGTACTGTCACATCCCCTTTCTGCAAGAGAAAATTTTCAAAAATCAATAATTGACGACGAGCCAATTGCGGATGATGACTGGAAGCTTGTACAAGATGTGTGTACTCAATATAACATTACAACATTACGCGAGTATACTCGATTTACGTGTATGCTTAATACAATTTTACTTGCTGAAGTATGGCAAAATTATAGAAAACTTGGACTCAAGAATTACGAATTGGACCCAACGTACTCAATGACTTTGCCAAGTTTCTCCTGGGATTGTTTTTTGAAATTTACTGATGCCAAAATCGATTACATTAGAGATAAACGCATATTGGACATTGCAACTAATGGAATTCGTGGCGGTCAGTGCATCTTTACACAAAAACACGTAGTTGCAAATCACGAACGATGTCCAGAAGGGTTTGATCCAACTAAACCTCGCAAGCAATTACTCTCACTAGATATCAACAGCCTCTATGCACACAGCATGAAAAATCTTATGCCAGTATCAGATTACGAATATATGGAAGCTGAAGACTTGGAAAAAATAAATTGGGCTGATCCTAATCTTGGAAACGAGGAAGGAAGTTACGGCTACCTTTTAGTTGTGGATTTAGAGTATCCTAAACACTTGCATGACCGAGATGCAAATCTTCCCCTTGCAATGGAACAGCGAACTATAAATTTGCAAGATGTCAAGGCTCAAACAAATTTGAACAAACATGCAATGTCTTGCATTGACCAATATATTTCACGCCCACGATTGATGTTAACACTGCACAATAAATACAATTATACAACTCACTTCAAAGCGTTGCAGTACTACTTGTCAAAAGGATTAGTACTGTCAAAAGTACATTGCGGGGTACGGTTTAAACAACAAAGTTATTTTAAGAAATATATTGAAGCAAATTTAGCAAAACGCAAGATTGCCAAAACACCTTTTGAAAACAAATCACTAAAGAAAAACTCTAATGTAATTTATGGCAAAACATTGACTCAAATTCTTGAATTTGTAGAAGCACATTTGTGCACAAGTGCAGCTGAAGCAGAAAAATCTCTAGCTAATCCCAGATGCAAAGACTTTGATGGATTGTCTGAAAATCTCAGTGTGTTCATTCAAGAATTAAAAACATACCGTGTTACTAATTTACCATTGACTGGAGTTGCAATTTTAGAGTTTGCAAAAGTTTATTTCTATGAACAATGGGACCGTTTGTATGAAACGTTCCACAACAAAGCCTACTTGGATTATTCTGATACAGACGGTTATGAGATGCATACTATTGACGAATTCAATACGTTCTGGAATGACATCTTTAATGCCAAAGAACATTTTGATTTCAGCAAAATACCTCGTGACCATGAGTTCTTTAAAACGTATGAGAATCAGTACCCAAATCTGCAATCCCTGAATAAAGATGAGAGCGGAAAAATTAGAATCCAGAGTTTAGATTTAAAAGAAATAATTATTTTAAAACCAAAAATGTACAGCACATTGTTTCTTAACGACACTGAACAGCAGAAGTGTAAAGGGATTCCTGCAGTCGCTATGCGTCAGTGTAAACACAATAAGTACAGACAAATGTTAGAAACTAACAAACCAATAACAATAGATGTAAATTCAATTAGATCTAGAGACCACAAGCTGTACACAATAAATTATAGCAGATTAGCATTTAATGCTTTAGACTTGTCTCGTATATTCCCAGATCCAAATAATTGTAATTATAGTTTACCATTAGGTCATAAGGATTTAGATGAAAAGTAAATTTTTTTTAGTAATGTAAACTTGTAAATTATTATAACATTTGATAATTTCAGTTGTAATTTATGTTAGTATAGTACTTACTTTTTTTTAATTAGAATTAGCAACCCCAATTGATTAAATGATTTAATTAACTAGTGCGTATAAAATAGTTTTAATTATAGTCGTAAGAAGTGTTAGCTTTACTCTTAATATTTAGCGTTAGTTTTACTTTGCACTTAAATTAAGTTTAGAATTAGAGCACACATGCAACAAAATTAGTTAATTGTAATATTTTAGATTAATTCGTAGGTTGTGTATGCATGTACATATTATATTTGCAGTTGCAGTGTATGTACAAGTTTTAAGAACAGTAGTAATGCATTTAGTTTAATTATTAGTTAACATTGTGAAATTGTAATTGTATTTAAAAAATTTTGGAAAATATAATAAAATCTTGTAAATACCAATGTGTATTACCACCGATGGCGACCTTATTCAAGCTACTGGGTTCAACCTGCAGCTGAATAGCATGAATTGTGCAAAGCGCGGAGACAAAGCCTTTACTACAAGGACGAGAAAGCTTATTAGCAAAACAACTGAGAAGTTGGCCTTATTACATGAAATCGCACATAACCACCTTGCAATTCTTGCAGCCTGCGCCACGACTTGAGCTTCGCACCATTACTAATAAACGCAAAGAGCTGGTATAATTGTGAAGGACATTATCCAATGCAAAATTTAGCATAGCTAAAGTTTTCACACGGCATAAGAAGCGATATAAAACTGTCGAAAAGTTTCGCATCGCTTCCCATCATACTTGCAGTCCCATCAGCATTATACGCTTCCCATCTCATCCCATTCTGTAGCCCACATCCTTTACAACATCTCCCCTGTCCCCACGGGGTACTTCCCCCCACCCCTACCCCCACCACACCCCAAAAAACCCCCGAAACCCACTACTCTCCTCTACTAATATCATCTCTTGCTGGAAAGATGCCGACGATGACTATCATACACTGTCGGGTACGAGCATGGCAACCCCACATGTTGCTGGTGCCACAGCTCTGCTACTTAGCGAATATCGAAACTCTAATTTCAGTCAGATTAAAACTGCTTTGAAAACTGGATGTAATGACACAGTTGCCACAGGAAAGAATTGCGGTGGCATCGATGAGAATAATTATCCAAATAATGCTGTTGGTTACGGCAACGTAGATGTTATTAAATTTATTGAGGCTAGAGGGAATGCTGCCTAGTAATAACTTCAAAACAGATCTGCTTGACGTTTGCAAAAATGTTTTACGATAATGTATAATTAGTGAATTATGCAAACTATTTATAACTATTGATTTTTTCTATATGTCAACAGTAATAATTTTAGCTGCATGGACTGATTAATGTTAACTCTATTCTCATTTGCATCAGCGCCTTCATTGACTTATTGACTTGTATTATTTAATTAGTCCCTATCTTGATGTTATTAAATCGTCCTAAAATGTAAAATATTAATTGGCTGTGTTAATGGCTCCAATAATGGTGTACTTAAATCATCCATTTCAAAGAGTACGTAAGTAATATAGTAAGAACACTGTATACAAAATATTGTACCTGGCTTAGGAATTATTACCTTTTTTATGATATTCGTATAGTGGAAAGGCAAGGTTGGGTTAGTTTAGTCAATTTACAACAGTTAATTACTAGTCGCTGGGCCATAATATTAATTGAGTTCAGTGCCGTGTGTGCAGCAAATTAATACTGCTCGAGATTGGGTCTACTTTATTGACATAAATAGTTGTTACACAATTACACAAAATAAAGAATTTTATTATCATTGCAAATAACAATGCACAATCGTCAAAATAGCAGCAAAATTTGCAGCTGGCTACATATTCCTATTGCTGTAGATGCAACAAAATTATAATTATTTTATTACTATTATTACAATTTTGTACGCAACTTCATAATTATTAAACAGGTGTCGACTTGAAAGCCTACATCGTCGCACCGATTAAAAGAAAGAGAAAGGGTTAGGTTCATTACCGCGAAAGCTGTTGTATTAACTAACGATGAGTAAATGCTATTTTATCTCCAGCCTTTAGTTTTAGGGTAAGCAATCTAGCACATATTTATTTGAAAAACAGAACCCCAAAGTTGTGATATTAGTTTTTTGAATATTTAGGTAAAATTGCTTTAAAGATATAATCAATTTTTTTATTCGTTCCATAGCCTGAATTTAAATTCAATATAGATTATCGTCGGTCATGTTTCAGAATAGCATAATTTCTTCTTATAGACAGGAACCCAATAAACTGTTTACAAACATGTTAAAACAGCATAATTTGCATAATCCGACTAAAATAATTGTGCAGATAAAACGCTGCAATTTCTACAACATGCCAATAAAACATGTTGCACTGTTAACACACAAACAAGCCAAAAATTTTGCTCAATGCAGAAACTTAAAAATAAAAAATTTTGGACTTTTAAGAAACACCAAACCATTTTCTAGCTTTAAAAACTTTAAAAAGGTTAGTTTGCATTTTCCAAAAAAAACCATATAAAATATTTTGCACTTTGGCAAAAAATTCTAATAAATACAAAATATTTTGCAAATCCAAAAAACATAAAGACATAAATAAACCCACTTAAATGGAACATTTCTGACCCTAAGAAAATTACGCAAATTTTTATTATTGCCGTACTCTTCTATAAAACATGTATAAAGAATATTATGTACTTTCAATCAACGTAAAACTAACAAACAATTGATTATATTTAAGAAATATAGTTAAACACATTGTTGAGCACTATTTAGAATTTTGTATAAAGGTTGTTTTAGTAGTTTCAAGCTTCTAAAAGTATGTGATTCAGCTCTTTTAAACAAAATTAAAATTAAAACTTAAATGTACTACTTACACACACTACGCTCCAAAATTAAGTATACGACCCTTGTTCTCAGATTCTGATGTAAATTAAAGTATCAAACTGCATCTTGATTGTTAAAGTCTATAAAGTATTGCGTAGAGAATTTAACTTTGGTTTTATTTCCAAAAAGTTTTACGTCAAAATTTTGGATTTACATTTTCAAAAAACATAAAATACAAAAAATGAGCTAAACTTACGCGCCAAAATTGTGTAGTTATACGAAACACGAAATTCCAAGACCAAATTTTTTTCCCCAGTATTTTAAGGTACAAGGGCGATAACTTACCTCTCTAAAGTTATTTAGTCAAGGTCCTATTCTTGTTTCTTGTATAAGAGGTCATTTAAAGGTCAAAGTGTGCACTGTTTAATAACACGTGATTTTTTCACTTTTTTATACAAAGGCTTCCGTGTGACCTGGGTTTTGTGACCTTTGTCACCAAATTCACACATGTAATAGCAAACAAGTCAATTAGACATATTTCGGTCCAAACACGTTTCGCTTACCCCCTCAGTCACTTCCTCAGACGGTCCTCGGTCATTTTTAATTAAAGCCTCAAAACGGACCGATTGACTTGCACTGCTGAGAACAGGGGTCGTATACTCAATTTTAAAGCGAAGTGTATTAACCTATATCACCTAAAACTAATTTATAAGTGACATCTGCTCGTATAGTCGTTTGACTGCAAAATTCGTTGTTCAGGCGCAATCGCGCGCGCAATTTTAAACATATTAGTTTTTTTTCAAATTTCACTGCGCTTTAGCTCTCAAATTTTTATCCAATGTTCATATTTAAAATACAACAACTTTATATGTTTATCTATAATGTGATTTCAGGATTTTGTAAGCATGAATATGATAAGCCAAATCAACATATATTTCCGATCCACTTTGCAAGTAGCTGCTGCTACTTTCGCTCGCGGAGGATTAGAGGGCTAACTGGTGGGGTGGGCGAGAGGGCGTATTTCAATTAGTCAGGGAGTAATGACCTCTGCCTACTTGATTGATATCTAACTGCTCTTCCTTGACCAAAAGTAATTTTATCGGAAGAGCAAAGTTGTAATGTTTAATTAGCATTGAAAATCTATTGAAGCGCAAAGTGGTCCGCAAGATGAAAGCGACTAAAACCAAATAGTACAAGTGTAGGTAATTTACATAAAAGATGAGGAGTACTGCAGCAGATAAGATATTTGCTTACGGTGCTCCAATAATATAAAAGCAATGTTGAATCAAAACACAGTCGGATATACTTGCATATGGATGCATATCTGGCTGCATGAATACACACATACAAATAATTTTAGGATTTTTAAAAAAATTTTATTTTTCATTTTTTTAAGTCTAAAAAATGTCTTTTTGTGGGGCCCAAAGTTTCACATAATTTTTTCAAATAAATTAGATTATTAGATAAGAATTAAACATCGGTAGTATAGTCTAGAAAAACCTAAACTTGATTCGCATATGTTTACTATTTCAAAAAAATTAAAACAAAATTTAAAAAACCTCAAAATTAAAAAACTATTTACACGAGATTTGTTTTGTATTTGCCCAAAAAAATTGGAATAATTATAGTTTTTGTAATACAATTTCACTATCCTTATGCAATCAATCAATCAATCAATTCTTTATTACGTGTTTTACGGACATTACGCATAACACAAGCGGTAATAGTTTTTACACAGTATTCAAGTTTTTACATAATTAGACACGATTGCAAGTGGTTAAACATATTTTCAATTATAAATTTATCTGAGAATTTAAATAACTTGTTAAGTTGAAATTCATTTAATGTATCAATTTTGTATTTTAGTAAGTACTTATTTTCAATGCAAATATATTTATCACATTGAGTAATAAAATGGTGAACACTATTAACCTTTCCATCCCCACATATAGTACACATTTCACGATCACTAAACTTTAACGAAAAATTCATGTATGATAAATAGTTACTCCCTAGCCTGAGCTGTGCAAGGATTCTGATATAATGAATTATATATATATATATATATATATATATATATATATATATATAACAAACATCTTAATATGTCTGTAATCTGAGAGATATGAGGAGTTATTTATGCAGGCAACGTCTTCTTGTATGCTTTGACTTTCGATGCTCTTGCAAATACCTTCTATGTGATCTGCTAACAATATTGGACATTGGGATTTCCAAACAAAAGAGTAGCCTGCCTGATCTAAGATATTGTTAATCTGCAAAGCCCAGTTATATTCTACACGGTTTAAGCCTAGCTTGAGTAAAATGTGAAGTCTGTTGTAACAAATATTTGTGATCCTCTCCGCAGGCATTTGTAAAATGGGAAACCAAAACTTGAGGGCGATTATTTTTGCATATTTGCTCAGTTTTGATCTACCAGTTTCGCATCTTACCAAATACTACGATGTACGGCGCGGTAGCAAAAGAACCCTTTTCAAAAACTGGTTTTGTTCAGACTTAACAGTATCAAGGTATCCTAAAGACCAGATAAGGGCTGCGTACATTAAGCACGAAACACATATAGCATCAAACAATTTTATTATAGCCTCCTAAGATTGCAATTTAGAATTTTAAAATATATTAAAGATAGAACCAATTGCACATTTAGCTTTTATACACATTCGACTAACAGTGTTTTTAAACAGTCCAGTACTGCTAAAGTTTACGCCAAGATACGTGTAAGAGCCCTCAACCTCAATGGGGTCACTATTCAAGTACCACTTCCATGATCTGCACGGTCGTCCTCCTTTCCAAATTACAACAACCTCCGTCTTTTCTAAGTTGATTTTGAGCTCATTTATAAGGCAAGACTCATATAAAATATCAATTTTGAGTTGTAACAAAACCTTTGATTCTGCTAGTGTCGCGTTATCGTCAGCAAGCATAAGAAGATCAACTTCATCTCTTCCGCCGATGCTCACGGGCTTTAAACCGTTTTATTTCAAATATTCGTCAATTTCACTGACATATAAGACAAATAACAGTGGGCTTAAATTTTCACCCTGAAGAACACCTTCAGTTACATTAAAATAGTTAAAAACTCTGTCTTTAGATTTAACTCTTAGCTTACTTAAATCATAAAGAGATATAAGAACTTTAATTATTTTGCCACTAACACCACACCTGTAAAGTTTGTTCGATAGTTTTCTGTGAGAAATGTTGTCAGACGCGCGTTTACAATCCACAAATAGTACAAAAAGCACGTGATTTCTAGAAAGCTTGGATTGGGTTATACTACTTAGGCTAAAAGTTTGATCTAGAAAACCTCTGTTGTCTAAACCCAGTTTGGGTCTCTGGTAATGTATTATTTGCTTTACACCACGTGAATAGCCTTTTAAAAATAACGGTCGTAAACCATTTAGTAAACGTTTTAATTAGGGAAATTCTACGATAATTAGCTGGATTTAGAGAATCTTCTTTCTTAAATAGCATAATAATGTCAATTTCGGACTAAATACTAGTAGGGCTACTATTTTTAAAAACTTATTTTAAAAATTTAGGTTTTTTAATAACACACCAGATGGTAGAGATTTCAAGGATTCATCACGAATTAAATTTGGCCTTGCAGCCTTGCCGCATTTTAGTTTCTTAAGCCCAGCAATAAGTTCTGTCATAGTAAACGGAGTGTCAAGTTCTTCAACGAAGTGAGTAAAATGTTATACACTACATATTTCTCTTAGGGGCTTAATATCGGAGTAAACATCATTCCAAACAGCCAACGGCAAAGATTAGGATTCAGAATTTGTATTTCTGAATTAACGAACATAATTCTGAAATTCTGATGATGATTTAACGTTAGAGAGGGCTAATTATTACAAACAAAGACGTTTTTTATTGAATAGGTTGCAATTGACCAATTGACCTATGAAGAGATATGTCACATGTCTCTAGAAAAACTAGGTCTGGATCATTTCATCTTAACATACATGTGTAAGAATAGCGACACTAGTTCAAGTACATATTTTATCGGCTGCGAAAAAGTATTTGCCTATTATCACATTTTCATTTTAAAACCTCAAAATGAGCCTTCTACTTCATCACTTGACCACAAAGACTCTGCGAGGAAACGCTTAACCCTCACAATTCCAATTTTATATAGTTTTAATCCACAAGTTTTAATCTGGTATTTTTTTCACCTATTTTTTTTCTAAACTGTAATTTTATACTAAATTATTAATATATTTGAAACAGTATTTATTCCATTTTATTCGTTTACATCGCCTTAGCGTTAATATTGTAAATTTAATTTTCACATTTTTCACGTTTATTATTCTGTTTTTTACAGTAATTTTTTATTTTGTATGTATTTGTTTTTTAGAGTACAGTCTAGAAGTGCATCAAAAATATCCAACGTTACACTATCTGTTTTATTTGCTGTTTGGTGGAGTTCACAAAAATTTTGTTCTTGAAAAGGTAACTAATACAATTTGTAGTAATAACATAACGTTGAAATACAATTCCTGCAAAAATATCGCATTTAATTATTATTTAAACATTAAATTATGTAAAACGTGTATAGGGAGCACATATTTTGATATATTTTGTAATTAAATTTATCTTATATAAAAATAAAAATAAATAAATTTGAGGTTGCCCCGATTTAACCGCAGTTCTTACAGGGTGCCCGACCTCGAATTCACTTCTTGTACTGTGCCATCACACAGGTTTTGTCATTCCAACATTAGTCGGGCCTACTTCTATGGCAAACTTCATTTTACATTGACGTTCAGAGCCGCCGAGCCTTTCACTGCCTTGTGGACAAGGAAAACCCAGTGGGAAAACTTGCCACCGCCGCTGGTCTCGATCACCAAGACCTGAAGCGAGCATTTGCTTAAACAACAGATTCATAGACACCAGTGCAGTAAGCACTGAGCTACACGGGCTCGCTAATTTATCTTATATTCTATAGATGATATCAAATTAGGGGAAATTATACGTCAACAAATTTAATTGTATTACTTGCTATTTACTTATAAGTGTACATACATCTTCTTGCATTTAGTACAGTCACGCCGTTAGTTTGTTTTTGGAACTACAACTTAAATAATTATTGGGGTTAGAGTTCTTTCAGAAATGATGTCATATTAGTGTGGGTGCGTCCTGTTAGGCATTATTGAAATAGGATTCTTACAATAAGTATATAGCTGATTAGTTAATGATAAAATAAAGACATTGGGTGGTCACATCCTAAAAGATACAAAACTTCAATGACATTATGTATGGAAAATCCCTTACATACAAAGTTATTGTGTATGTTCCATCATATGCAGGACCTAAAAATTTATATTTTTACATAATAACTAAATCCGGCAAACTGTAGATATGAGTAGCCTTTGTAGGTTTGAAAAACTACTAACCAGTAAATCTGTGATAATTAGAGAGGCCGAGAGGAGGATGAGGTAGATATGGAGGATGTGCTAGTAAAACCCAAAAATAACCCTTCGAACGCCCCAAAAGCCCAATATTTTTTGCCTATAATCACTACGGCATCAAAGTACAATTCAATAATTTGGTTTAAGTATGAAGTAAATTGGACATCGCTGCTGTTAGTGGTTAAAGGTAAAACATATTCATGTTGGAAGGCGGGGGAAGTTTTATTTCTGTATTTTACTAGCGAATCCTTTTAATCTTCCTCATCCTCCTCCCGGCCTCTCTAATTATCACGACGATTTACCGAGTAGTAGTTATCTGAAAAAGGATTTAGCTACCTATTATTTTCCCAGCTAACGATAAGAATAAAATTACCAATTTTCCGCACTTCTAATTTACTGTATAAAGCTTGTATCATGCATCTCAAAGAAGACTATTTTAATTTGGCGCTAAATGAAAACCGAGTTTAAACTAGGGTTAAGGTGCCGTGTGCCAGTATAGGTGGTAACTATGAGCAGGGGCCGCGGAAATAGGGTGGACAGGGTCAAGGTCCCATTGTTCCTCCCCGAAATTTTCAGTTGGTAATGTTAATAAATGAGTTCCTATATTATTATGTACCTATGCTTAACATAGGCTTGTCCCCACGTGGAAAATTGATCTTCCGCACCCAGTGATTGTGAATAAAATACTAAACCCTTTTGCTCACTCACGTACCATTTTCACACTCGCTGGGTCACAGTGTGACCCAGCCAGTGTGAAAATGGTACGTGAGTTGCTTACGTGAGTCCGTCACACTATTCGTCCCAGAAGTATTGTACTGCACAACTGGAATCTTAACTTTGTCATATTTACCACATATGAAACACATACTATGTGTTAATAATGTAATAATATAATCCCCACACAGCCTTACTAAAATTCAAGAGAGCGAACGTGATTAAATAATCAAACTCGAAGGCTCATTCTGGCTCAGAGCCGATGAACGAGAGTTCAAAAGACATCCTTGTGTAAGGGAAGAAAAATGAAGGGAAAAAATTTTGATTGATTTTATAATTCTTTTCAGAATTCCACTTTTTGCCGTCAGTCCTAGTGCAAAAATAACTAAACTTTCTTCGACTGACACTGACATCTCTGTGAAGCTTGGAAAGACTGTGCAAAAAAAAGTAAGCAGAACCTTTATTTTATTTCACTATCAACTGCATATCACTGAAATGATTTAATCCTGCAAAATTCATATACCTGTACTCATTATGTACAAATGCAGTTCTAAATGTTTGATTATTTAGGGAACTGGCAATTAATTAAGTTTGTGGCCCCCTACTAAATGAAAAGGAGATTTAATTTGTATTTTGAAAATTATTATAAACCTAGTACGTAATTAGTGAGGTGAATAAATTTTAGCTAGTGCGATATACGATACTCCGTATCCATAGCAGTTTAAACTACACCCAGTGGGCAGTTTTTTTCAATAACTTTGCCTAATCTCAAGATATTAACAGTTAGGGAAGACACTGAACAACTCGAATCATTTTTGTCCTAAAAAAGCAAAGTGTGCAAGCATGTTAAAATATCATTAGACTTAAAAGAAGACAATAAAAAAACATAAAAGCAGAAAGTTTTGCAATTTTTTAGGTAACAAAAAATAGAAAATGGAACACTGCATTTTTTTGTAGTGGGAAAATATTAGATTTTGCACCTTTAAAAAATATCATCGGTGAAGAGCCATTCTGTCGTAAGTCCAGTGCACAGCTATAAAGTCATTCTGTCCCAGTCCCAAGTCCATTCAATTAGTAGCTGCTACTAAGGTCACTTGCGCGTTGTCCATCGCACTAGGTTAGGTTGTATGCTACTGACTGTATTGTACTCATTAAGTACACTTAGGGGTCGTCCAGAAAAGACGTAATGAATATTCCATTTCTACAATATTTTGCGCTTTTTTAAAACATGTATGATACATTTTACAATTTAAAAAAACATGTAGATAAAACATTTTATACTTTTGAACAACATGTAAACAGAACATTTTACACTTTTGAAAAACATGTAGATTGAACATTTTAAAATTTTAAAAACATGTTTATGGAACATTTTAAACTTCAAAAATATGTAGATGGAACATTTTGCACTTTTGAAAGACATGTAAATAGACCATTTTAGACTTGAAAAAACCTGTAGATAGAACATTTTACACTTTCGAGAAACATGTAAACAGAACATTTTACACTTTTGAAAAACATGTTAATAGAACATTTTACACTTTTGAAAAACATGTTAATAGAACATTTTCAACTTCAAAAATTTGTAGATAGAACATTTTACACTTTTAAAAAAACATGCAAACAGAACATTTCACACTTTTTAAAAACATGTAGATAGAACATTTTACAATTTAAAAAAACATGTAGATAGAACATTTTACACTTTGGGGAAACATGTAAACAGAACATTTTACACTTTTGAAAAACATGTTTATAGAACATTTTAAACTTCAAAAATTTTTAGATGGAACATTTTGCACTTTTTTAAGACATGTAAGTAAAAAATCATTTTAGACTTTAAAAAATATGTAGATAGATCATTTTTCACTTTTTAAAAGTTTGGAAAAAGAACTTTTCACACTTTTGAAACATGTGGAAATAGAACATTTTGCACTTTTCAAAGTTTTTGAAAGCGCAAAATGTTCTGGTAGTCTGGTAGTGGAATTTTTATTTTGTCTGTTTTGGACAACCTGTAAATGTGAGACATGAATACAATACAGTCAGTACCATAACACAGCATACCACCTCACCTAATACATACGACAACGCGTAGGCGACCTCGGTAGCAGCTACCAATTGAATGGACTTACGACAGAATGTTTTTTTACCGACGATATGTATGTAAGTTTGAAAACTTGCAGTTTTTAAACTGATGTAAAAAGAGCATAATTTTATTTGAATTTTTAATAGCAGGTACCTACATATGACAATTCGCACATTTTAAATTCAAACATAGAGAACATTGTAGAATTTAAAGAAAATAAGTTCTTCACTTTTAAAAAACAAAACAGCATTTTGTAACTTTCGAAAATTGGTAAAAACATAACTTGCTGGATCGTAGTAACAAATAGTAAATTCAACATTGTGCGTTTTTGAAAAACAAGTAACTAGTATAGAAAATTTTTAAATTAAAACAAAAAGAAAAATTAAGTTATTTACACTTTATAAAATAAAAAACACACCACTTCAGAATTTGAATTTAAAAAAATAGATTAATTACTGAAACCGGCTGAAACCCTTTGCATGCTTCAAATCTAATTACGTATAATATTGGGAAAAATATATACTACTTTTTTCCTTAAAATAATAAAATTAACGCCATCAAACATAATAAGTGAATAAGAGATTTTGCAATTCATAAACATAAGGAAATTGAACTTGCTGTAATTTTTTAAAGTAGGTTAATAGAACATTTTCAGATTTCTAAAACGTAGGAAGTAAACATACAGTATGTCTCAAAATTGTTAATTCAAAGTCAGTCTAATTTCTAATACTTTATTTTTATCTAATGTTTTTTTAAAGGCAACCCACTAATAATTATGATTCCACTCTGATTAAACTCTAGTGGGCTTGGGGTTCTTATGTAAATAATTAAAAACCGCAAATCGAGTGTCTTCTAATTTTAAACTAACTTCACGATTTTCAAATTTTAAAAAAACAATATCTGCAGGCTAATCTTCTAAAAATTACAAAAGCTGGGATGCAGGGACGGACTGGCCATAAGCAAACTCCGGCAATGCCGGATGGGCCCCCAATTTCTCATACATCACGTGAACGGAAGCTCTGGGCTCCTTAGCTTGTCGTGGGCCCCTTCATCGCCAACCCTCGTCCTTAAAAAGTCCTGGGCCCCATAGAGCACCCAGTCCGCCCCTGCTAGGATGCGTACTCTCACAATTATTACCTATGACTAAAATTATTAACTTTGATCATCGGGTCACTGTAAGTCATACGTGATACATATATTATCTGTGAAGAGCCAAAATGACCTAAATCTAATTTAGGCTAGAATCAAAATGAGCTATGTCATACAAACAAATTGAGGTACATGCTCGAAATGCTTATTAGGAGTTTTTTAAAAGCGTAAAGTGTCCCACTGACTTTAATGGTTTTAAAAAGTGCAAATTGTTCTAGTTAACATTTTTTTGAGGAGTGCAAAATATTCTATTCACACAGTTTGAAAAAACTGCATTTATGATTTACATGTTTTTAAAAAGTGTAAAATTTTCTATTCACACGTTTTGAAAAACTGCAAAATTTTCTATTTACACGTTTTTAAAAAACTGCAAAATGTATGATTTACATGTTTTTGAAATGTGTAAAATGTTCTATTTACACGTTTTTAAAAAACTGCAATATGTTAGATTTACATGTTTGTGAAAAGTGTTAAATGTTCTATTTACACGTTTTCAAAAAACCGCAAAATGTTCTATTTCCACGTTTTGGAAAACCCGCAAAATGTATGATTTACATGTTTTTGAAAAGTCTAAAATGTTCTATTCACACGTGTTTGAAAAACTGCAAAATGTTTTATTTACACGTTTTTGAAAAACTGCAAAAATGTATGATTTGCATATTTTTGAAATTCTTAAATGTTCTCTTTAAATGCAATTAGGATATATTTTAATATTTTTGTAGATAATGGGTATTTTATTTAGCTGAAGATGCATATCTGTCATTATTTTCCTCATAGACAATCCGTGAATGTACGCATCCCAATTTTTGTAATTTTCAGAAGTTTAGTTAGAAGTTTATGCTATTTAAATTTTCAAAATTGTAAAGTGAGTTTAAAATTATGACACACCCGATTTTTGGTTTCTAATTCGTTTAATTAAAACCACGTGACCCTTAGTAGTTAATCGGAGCATCGAATTAAAATTAAAATAGGTTTTTCATCAAAAAATAAATATCTCGCCTGAAAATTCCTTCTCCAAAGAAATTGAACTTCTAAAACCGGGTAGTGATCTTAAAATAATGTTATGCTTTTAAAAATCTGTAAATAGTAAACCTAATACTTGAATATAATAATTAATAAACTCTTGTATTTGTAGTTGTACGTCACGTGTACTATTTAAATCAGAGTTATATAACTGACCCGCGTTGTATCCCGAAAAACGAACACAATAATTACCATTTCATAGTGTGTTATATGTTTCAGGTCACTTAGCTATTTACTAGGCGGATTAGATATTTATTATTGCAATTTTGAGGGAAACAAAAAACATCCATGTCTATTAAAAAAAAACTTAATAAGTCTCATATACTTTTATCCCATGTACAATTATCTTCTTAATCGTTGATAGCAAATTTTGAGAGCATCCTTGATGCTAATGCAAATTTCAAAAAGCTCTGTTTAATTCCTGTATCGATGCCCTTTACCCGCTAATTTTATTTCTTGTTTTATTTTAAATAGTTTACGCGTTATTAAATTAAACTACAAATATCTGAATTTATAATTGTTGATTACATTTTTTCTTACTGAATTCTGTCCGTCCAACAGTCAACATCTGGGGTCAAAATACTGACACAATTTCCACGGGGATGCCCCTGTCGATGCCGTCATAGTCTTCCAAAGGCAACAAAATAAATATAAACTTCCGCTTAAAAATGATTATGTGGAAGCTGCTGGAAGCAATAGTGCTTCTGGCATATGTCCTGCTACCCTCCTGCAGCGCTTCAACAGAGCGCCAGATTCAAATTCCAGCACTAAAACGAATTGCCAACTTAGGCGATCTTTACAATGCCAACGTTGACCACATTATCAACGTCGGTGTATTTAGGCGCCAAATCCCTACTGAACACATTAGTGAAACTCAAAACCCTACTGAAAGAACAGAAGCTGGAATTTGGAATTTGTTAGAAAATCAATTCAAACTTTTTAATATTGATCCAAACGAAGCTGTGAATATTTTAACTGGCATCACGACTGCACGTGGAGCGGCAAGAATTTTGAACCATAAAATACAATCCTCACAGCTGCGCGGCACTCTAACTTACAACTACCAAACGGTGACAACGAGCCTCTGGGCATTTCACGAAGGACTTACAAATACAAATTTGTACAACAAAGACATTTTAAAGCACATTGAGGCCACCCACGTGGTTACATCCATCACGTGGGGTGCCACAGTTGCGGTCACGTTAGACGCAAGTTCAGTTGAAACCAACGACGACATTCGAAAAATTCAGAATTCCTTAAACAAAGAGCTCCGAAATCTGAGAGGGAAGCTTTTGCCATCTGACGAAATTAATTCAAACTTTTCAATTTCCATCACTAGCGATGTTCCCCAACCCAATGAAATCCCCACAACCGCAAAAGAAGTAAAAGAAATTTTGAACCAAGTTCCAACTCTAATTGCAGGCATAAACCAGGGCAAAGGAATCCCCGTTCAGTATACTCTTACACCGATTAACATGATTAGAAAACACATGAGGGTAAATATGCAAAACACGACTGGTCACAAAATAAGTGATTCCATACTCAGCGGAATTATTGACGCCTTTCAAGACCTGCGCTCGGCTGAGGATAGAATTCATGAAATTAAACAGCAAATAAATGGTCATCCAAATTGTGTCAGTCCAGAAACTGCAGCAACAATAAATACCATCGTTTCCAACTTTCAAAATTTCAAAAATAATTTTACCACAACACTGAAGAAATCTGTAGTTGACGTCCGCTTAGGTTTTCAAGAAAACCAAGTGCTGTCAGATTTATTAGAAGATTTCAGAAACTCTGAATTCAGTTTGGAAAACGTAAATCATGGATTCCTGAACTTGTCCAGTACACTAGAGGACATTGCTCTCTGCAACACAATTCAAAATGAATTTAGTCAAATTCAATACATTAGAACTGGCGATGATCTTATTTCCAAACTGACAACACTTCAAAAATCCGAAAAACCAGTTTTTGTAATGTTCACAAACTCAGAGTTCATTCGCAACCAACCGGAAACTTACTTTGAATCCCTGAACTTACTTTTAGGGAAACAAAAAGAAGGAGCTGACGTGAACCTACTTGTTAACTGCGACTTCTCCAATTCCCGTCTTTGTAACGATTTGAACGACACAGTTGTTTTTGACTATGTAAATGGAACTTTTAGCCCCTCTTTGCTAAAGCAGGAAATTAAGGAAAATATTAGAATTTTGGAATTAGAAGCAACGGTCGTGGACATTAGGAAGGAAATGTTAAATCTGCGAAACTTTGACAGTAAGTTACAACATAACTTGTTACTTTTTTTAACCTTCTTGTAACAATAATTTTAAAGTGAACAATTTACTAACCAGAATTGATTATTTTTTGAATTGTGACGGTAGTTGACCAGCAGCAAAAACAATTCGAATTGCAAGGCCAATTTAAAAATGCTATAAGTAAGTCATGAATTCACGATGTATTTAAATTTACATATAATTAAATTACAGTAAATTTAATTAATACATAAAATTTGTATTAAAGTGAAACGTAACATTTCTGGTGGCTATTTAGGTATCCTTGAACACAAGTTGGAATGTGTCGCAAATCCATGCCTCAACAGCGGCAAGTGCTCTTTCAAAAATACCGAGCGGCACTGTGAATGCTTAGCAGGATACTCGGGTGATAACTGCGAAACTAATATTGACGACTGCGCTGGACACACCAGCTGCCTGAACGGGGCGACTTGCGTTGACGGCACTGGAAATTTTAGCTGTGCGTGCGCACCAGGTTTCACTGGTAATTACTGCGAGACTAACATAGATGACTGCGCGGGGCACAACAGCTGTTTAAACGGGGCGACTTGCGTTGACGGCACTGATAATTTTAGCTGCGCGTGCGCACCAGGTTTCACTGGTAATTACTGCGAGACTAACATAGATGACTGCGCGGGGCACAACAGCTGTTTAAACGGGGCGACTTGCGTTGACGGCACTGATAATTTTAGCTGCGCGTGCGCACCAGGTTTCACAGGTAATCATTGCGAGACGAACATTGATGACTGCGCGGGGCACAGCCGCTGTCTTAATGGAGGGACTTGCGTTGACCGCACAAATGGTTTCAGCTGCGTTTGCACTGAGGAATATTTTGGAAACCATTGCGAACGTGAGTATAGCTTCTTTTGATAATTCGTTTAGAGTACCTTTAAATGCATTTGGAATCACAAGATTAGGTTTTTACTCTGTTAAACATTTGTGCACATTGTATCAAGTGCTCAACTCACACGTACCATTAAACAACGTTCAACTTGAAATGTTTTTGAGTTTCTGCATTTTACTTTGAAAGGAATACACGATTTTATTACACAATCTTAAGATTTACACAACTTTACAGACATGAACGAGTGCACGCATCCCGGAACTTGCGCTTCTGTGAACGTAAACGCTAAGTGCAGATGCCGCGATGGCTACGTTCAAGATCCAGTTGACAGCAGGAAATGTAAATTACAAAATGAAAATGCTACTCTCATTTTTGGAAGCAGCGGCAGCAGCGGAGGCATTGAACAATTTTCTTCATCACAAAACAAAGTAAGACAAGCGTTTCTATATTCTTTTTAATCATGCACGGTTTAACACCTTTACTCGTTTGTCTAAATAAAAAAAAACGTTCTAATTTCAAAACTTATTTTACGCATGTTGGAAAAAAACCTAAATAAAAGAGTCAAACGTGACATTTGGCTTAAACGCAGGTGATTCTAATTTAGAGTCATGGATCTATGAATCGAGCGCTGGACTTTTTGTATCGAACAAATTCCATGTTATGGAGCGATACCAGCGGAAAGATTTACACAGCACCTATTAGTTCTGGAGCTCCAAAAACAGTTGTTGTAGATGAACCTGGATCTTCTATTCAATGTTTAGCAGTTGACTGGATCTTTGGTCACGTGTACTATGCAGATAGCAATAAAGACAAAATCAGTGTTACCAATTTGGATGGGACTATGAAAAAGGTTCTTTTCGCCACTGGAGTACCTAACGTAATTTCAATTGTTGTGGACCCATTGAACGGGTAAGTAAAATGAGCACCAACAAAAAATAGCTTTATGTACGTGACGAGTTGTTTCTATCAGTTATAAAACATTTTCAAAAACAATGTTTATTAAACATTTTAAAGTGCCTCATGTGACCCTATTGTCAGAGGAACGAATTAGGTACTTTCACCTAATATTTAAACAGAATTGGTTGTAGAAATATTTTGTTACATTAGGAGTGTCAAAAAACGTCGAACAAATCACAACTTAGGAAACTATTAAACAACTGCCTCACAAAGTTTTGTTTTATTGACTGTCACATTGTCAGAATTAATAAAGGGAATAATGTTTTTTAAATACAACAAAATTTGAAAGGTGGATGTACTGGGTGGATCACCCTACCTATTCAATGCAGTGCAAGCCAATCGGTCCCTAACGAGCCCTTAAAAAAAATTGACCGAGGGTCCCTTTTTCTTAAAAAAACTACCTCAATTTGAGCCCGGCTGAGCCCGGAGGAGGGAAATCGTTCAACGCCGTTCTTTTTATCGATTTTACCTCCTCCGGTCCCGCTTCCTTTTTTGAGGGAAAATTTTTTCCACCTCATTGAGCTTTTACCTCAATCTCCCCCAATCTGAGCCAACCCCCTAGGTACTGGAAGTAAATTCTACCTACCTACAAAAAATGTTCAAGACTTGTACAAATATGACTTATACTAATACTACTTGGCCTTAACACCATGAAAATGAGAATAAATCTATAAATGCATAAATAATATATAATACACACAAACACCAAAGGACATTTAATTTTTAATTTTTTATTATTATTATGTTTTTGTGTTTCTAGTAACAATTATTAATTAAAACTGTCACGTCAATTTAATGACTGTTAAAGGATAATGTTGAAGACTATTACTAATATGCATAACAGAGTGGTAATGGTAATAGCATATTAAATTTATAAATAAATAATAAACACTAACATTATTGGCAAAATAAAACAGCATAAAATCACTGAATAATAAATTATAATATAATTTGTATTAGCCTATTAGCTTTGCATTGTATGTAGCTATATATAATATATTATGCATTAACAATATACAATATATAATTATATTAAATATAACATATCAAATATCTGCGTCTGTATTATTCATGGTTATGGTAGGACACATTTTGATAAACATTAAAATATTAGGCAACGAACATAAAATTGTCGTGCTTATAATTAGTAATATATATATATAATTGATTAAATTCCTAATTAAACTTTATTCTAAAAATTCCACCTAATATTCAAAAATTAGAGTAGAATTATAATACTTCTTAAAACATTATTGAATTTAATTTGAATATTATTCAAAAGTTAAAATATTTAATAACACAATTTGGAATGAAATCAAAAAACACTGAAATTTTTAACATATTAATAAAACCAATAAGAAACACGGTGATTGGTGCACACATCATATACATACAAACATTTTATGTTTTTTATTTAGGATATTTTTAGTCAGCAGACATTACTTTTTGGCTGACATTCGTAGGCACTGACATTCGCCAGGTCGTGTGTTGCTTCAAAAAATAATTTCGGGCAGTCACCACATTTTATTATTAAAACATTAACAGTCACCCACTTTTATCAGCGCAATGCACCACACAAATGGTCACCCTCTTTAATGTGTGCATTACAGTCACTGATCTTCTCAATGCACTTTGAAGGCGGTGTATGAGCTATATGCTAGCGGTGTGCGCACCATGCAGGCATTTTATTCACAATACAAGAGTAGCAGTACTATGCACTTTGCTACAGCACTATGTTTACACTTAATACAAACATAAATTTAGGACAAAATTATTAAATTCCTAAATACAATTATGGCTTAGCTACCACACTATTAACACTAAATTTTTTAATTCATATTTATTTCATGTAATGAGGCATTACACTTTTAGATGCAAAATTTTCTATAATACCTAAAAATGCAAATAATAAATATGTTAAAGCATGCTACAACACCAACTATATACAATTACAAACTGTAATTGTTAAATAATTTGTAATTGACTAAAAAGTCGGCCTCTTATTTTTAAAATTATTTTAAATAACACGCCACTTAAACTATGAACCAGGGTAATTAATTCAATGAGTAAGAATTACAATTAGTGGAATTCAATACTATCACCTAAATGTGAGATGTGCTCTACTTTAAGTAATTTTAGTCTTATGTATTTGCCGTTTCTACAATGTGACATACTTTTTATATAAGTAGCGGTATTTGTATCCGGCTCCATCAGATAACACTGATAGAAGACAATTTGAATTTTTGCTTGAATTTGAAGATGAAGTGCTACTGTCAGTGTCTGTACTAAAAAAATCATATCACCATGACCAGAATCGGATCCAATACCAACAGTTGAAGATTTAGATGTGTGTTTTCTTTTATTTATGGTCACAGTGGCTTCTGGTTTCTTTGGATGTTGATTAGTACTTGTATTATTCATTTTTAATGTGTCAAAATTGTAGTCCTTTTGGCTTATTTGTGTCATTAAATATTTTGAATGCATGTTAGAAGCTGCATTTTGTTGCGTTTCTGGTGTTGAATCATTCAAACTGAAAATCAATTTTGCTTCCGCGTTCGAGTCTTCTTGATGGAATCTTTGATGTTCTAACGGAATTTCGTCAAAAATGCTGCTTCGATGCACTACTGTTACAGGCACAGGTTTGGGAAGCACAATATTCGTACCAATAGTTGATTTTGATGTGGAAGTTGAAGTTGAAGTTGTGGTCAAATTTTTGGTCTTTGTTATTGCTGTAGCCGTGCCACTTTCAGTAGTACCAGTTTCAGTCTCAGTTGTACCTGTACTGCTACTGCTTGCGTTCATGTCACTCGTAACTAGCTCATTCTCATCGTAATCAAAAGTAGCTAGTTCTACTTTTAATAATGATGATGGTGATCCACACCTGCTTGATAATCGCCTGCAATCTTTACTGCTTTGAATTAAATCTGAATTTGAAGAAGGAAGAACACAGTGTTCCTGCGATTTATTTTGGTGCTCCAAAGAAGATGCGCATTTCCAGTCTTCGCAATTAACTTTATTTATGTAGACATTCACATCACAGTTGTCACCGCTGCTTATTAGTCCTCGCAAAGATACTAGAAATAAACAAACAAAAATTTAGTGGCGTTTTGAACGCAAGATTTTTAAAGCTTTGCTTGTAAAATATGTATTATTAGAAATTTACATATTTTTAAAATTTTTAATAAATGAAACTAAATTTAATTGAAATTTAAATAGCAAAAAAACAAATAAAAGTTTACAAAAATGAAAAATCAACTCATGTTAGTAATTTTAATATTTACAATTATTAAGCAAATGAGCAGCGCGTTCACGCATCTTGTGACCAACTGCAACAACTACAACAAACTGCAACTGTAACTGTGCTATTGTACTAATTCTAATTGTACTTTTTCACTAATTGTAGTTCTACTTTTAACCTTCAATTCAAATTGAATATTCGGTTCCAAATTCTGAATCTGAATCTATTTGTGCTGTTTATTTTTATTAGCTTACCCTAATCATCCGAATCATCAGGTGCGGCGGCAGTACCAGGTCCAGGAGACAATGAAGTTGAACAAACAGTAGCAGTACCAGTGCCAGTAGCATTGGCATGATTGAATGAACTAATTTGAGTTTGAATCAAAATGTTGATATTAATAGTTTGTGCATTTTGTGGTACTGACACTGGTGAAATCGAGACTGGTGTAGGTGTGCGTGTAGGATTCAGTTGATTAGCATTATCATTATCCTCATCGTGGGTATTCATGTCCTTCGATAACGATTGATTCATTACGTTGGAATTTATAGACTGCAAAAATCCACAAAAACAAAAACTTATTATATTTAGCTTAAGATACATAAATAATTGATTTTATCTAAAACAAATTGAACAAACGCCTAATAAAGTATCCACGATGTAAACGCAAGTAATAGCAACACAACACTGATAAGTGATAACCAATGATTTACATGTACTTTTTAATAGTAATTTGTGTTTTGTATTTTTGAAATAAAACACTGGACATTGACTAACCTTCTTCAAAACGTCAAACTAAACAATAGACAATCGCTCGCTTAAATCTGGAGCAGCATCAGCAGCATGAAGCATCAACACCACTACTGACTACTAAAGTTCATTTAACTTTATTATTAAATTACGAATTGCTATTAAATGTAAATTTACAAATTAGGATGTTTAGTAAAGCCGATCTAAAAACTTTTTACTGAACTCCGACTAACACTTATGACTTAAGTGCTTAACAGTCAAAATTGTTGGTGTATTCTGTAGTAAAACTAGTTTAAAGTGAATCCAGACCAGACACAAAACGACTTACTGACCACTGGATTTAAAATATTGAAGGACCAAACACGACAAACTTTTCAGATTCTGTAGCTTTTAAACTGCGTATAAAATAGTGTAAAAGTATCATGTGATTGCGAGATCTGTATTGTGAATTAGCACTAGTAAAAATTAAAAGCAGTCTGAGTCTGATTCTGATTCTGTCGATTCTGTCCTGACCGACGTGTTAGTGTTCGCGCCAAAGCTAAATTTGAACTGAAAACTACAAGGACAACACAAGCAAGTAAAAAACAAGACAAGATCTGTATTCTGTATTACTGACAGCCTGTATTAATTGCAGGTGCTCGGACTCAATATTTATTATCTGAAAATAAATTGCAATTTGCAATACAACATGCAAAATAAATTTTTAAATAAGTAAATGGTAAAATCATGTGATGCTTTCATTTCAGTCAGTTCTTATGCTTTTAAATAAAACATTATTCTAATAAATAAAAGTCGCCGTAACTGTGTAAAGCTTTAAACTAAAATTAAAAATTGCCAACCGCATTGTTCCTAATCCTAAGTGCTGAGTTTAATTCCTTAAATTTTGGAATTGAAGAGATAATAAACTATAAATCAAATAGATTTAAGTTAGGTAGAAATTTTATTTATTAATTCAAAGTAAACTGGTACTTGTAATACCAACAAATAACAAACAAGTCAAAAAACAAGAATAACACCAAAGAATTAATATTCTTACAAAATAAAGATGACATTAATTTGACCTTGCCTTATTAGCGATGCACAGTGAAGTTTAGTTCTAGTTCTCTTTGGTAGTAATTCTGAGTTAATAAAGTATAAATTCACCATGAGAACAGAAAAAAACTAACAACTAAAACCAGTACAAACAACAACAATAATATTTCATCTAATCAATTAACTTAACTGTTAACATTAAGGCTCAAGGCCAAGCCAAGCACATGGTGTTGTTACAACAAAATATAATTACATAGAATAATAGAATTAGAAAAATTAATGAATATTGTTAAATGTTTTTAAATTAAATTACACATAATTACACTTAATAATATTTAACCACTTAACGCTATTTTCGATACCGTTACTATACAGTTACATTACACATTGTCTCAAATCCTTAATTTCGTAATCCTGTGTACAGTTCACAGACAGTGGGAAGTGAATAGTGAATGCCACATACATTATAGATTATAGATCATAGAGTTAGATTTTAATTACGCTAGCCGGCTAGCCTCAATAATACACAATATAATTATGCTCTTTCAACAGTTACAACTGTAACTGTACTTAAAATACAAACTTATAATTATACTTTATTAAAATTATTTAAACTTATTGCAGAAAGCAGAATTAGCACAATGCATTGCCACATGTTGTTTTTCGTTTCTATACTGAAAATGTTTCAATACTTTTAATGTCACATTATTAATGCAGTCGTTAAAATTTAAAATTATATTTTAGCCTTTTTGCTTTTTCGCGAAGCCGTAGACGCCGTAGTTGCAATAATTTCAACATTATGAGCCGTGCGGGTGTAATGTCGCTTTAGACTTGATGGAGTTTCATACGATTTCTTGCATAATGAATTCTGGCAAATAAATCGATTTGGTTGATAGTGTTTTTGAAAATGTTCCTTAAGTTTTGTTTCTGATACTTCGTTTGATGACCCATTGAAATCACATTTTTTGCACTGATAAACTATAATAATAAAACAAAATTCAATTGAATGACAAATACAATATTGAAATTGAAAATTAAATACAAACGTTCTGTATATTATATTTTTAATTGCAATTTCTATACTAGCTATACTCATCATTTAAGTACAAAAAAACATACGCACGACTTGTTACTTGTTCTACGCTTCAGAATCAAGCCATCAAGTACAGCTACAGTGTTACAGCAACAATATGAGCCATGAGTCCATGAGCAATAGATAATAGAAATAAAAATTAAAAAATAAAAGTGTTTCAACTTTAACTTACTCATTGACGTTTTATCTTCGCTAGTAGCGGTCCAGAATAAATTTCTATAATTTTTAGGATTCCCGACTTCAAAATTACGACAAGCGTCAGAATCAGTCGTGGTCGTCGTCGTCATGCCAGTGCCAGTACCAGTAAAGTCGCCCTGCTGGGCTTGGGCTTGGTGTAAATCATTTTCATTTGCCGATGTGGATGAAGTAGGGGATGCCAAAGTCAAAGGGGCAGGAGTATATTTTAATTTCAACTTCAATTCGTTCTGATTAGGATGCTTCTGCTTCTTTACTCCTGCTCGGCGCTTCTTATTGATAATCGGCCGGTGACGACGGCGTTTACGTACATTTGGTGTGGTGTTTGGACTAGGAATATGTGGATTATTATCATCGGGGATCAAAGTTGGTTGTTCAGGTTGTTGTCTAGTGACACCTACTGTTGCTGTTGTATTGGTTGAAAACTGATCGTCATGATGATTTGATTCTAATTCAGTTTCCGGTTCTGGTCCGGCTAGTAAAGATGCAATCCTGGACCGGGACCTACTAATATCCGCGTTTGCATCTAATTGGTCTTGTGTAGAATCAGAATTATTAGAAATAGAAGAAACTGAAGAGCCTGAGCCTGCTGGTTGAGGAGTAGTCTTTAAAATTTCTGGATTTATTTTTAAAGGCTGCTCAGACACTACTGAAATTCGCTGACGAACGCACTCTCCATGGCAGTTAAAACATTGGGTCACATAAATATTTACTGTGTTTTTCTTTCCTGCTGTTGTAATTAATCCAGCAAGCAAACCTACAAAAAAAACATATTTTCAATTAAGCCTTCTTTAATTTAACAATTGTACATGACCACCAGTTTGTGTTCTATTTCCTAATTATGAAAATTGAACACCTTCTGATAAAGGTTGAAGTAAAACAATTTTGTCAGTGTTGTGACATAATTTACCTTATTATCAGTGGAAATTGGAAATAATACAAATTAATGTAAACAACAACTGATTAAATTATTATTCATAATAAAATTTGTACCTTGTTGATTCTTGGCATCAGGAATTCCAAACTCATTGGCGCCATTTGAGGTACTACTGCTACTGCCAGTTTTAGCACTGTTGGTGTCAGTGGCACCTTTTTTTGCAATATTTTCTGGAGCTCTAGTATTTGCGTGTCCTAGTTCAATAAGGTCAAGGTCAATTTGACGGGTCTGTTTTGGAAGACACGCAACTGACGGAACTGCACTGTTGAAATCAGGGGTTTTATTTTCTGCATCATTTTTAAATGGAAAGTCAACTGCAACTGGAAAGTCAAGATTATCTTCTAGTTGTGAACGTGAACTAGAGATTATTAGAGGTACATCTGGTAAAATCGAAGATATTGCCCCTTGCCCTCTAGATTCGTCAAAGCTAATTTCAAAGCTATTTTCAGCGTTGCTAGATGCACATGAAGTAGAGGTTGATTTATTTAAAAGATTTTGGTTAGAATTTGACGTTAAAATTGACGCTGAAGGCGCTGAAGCTGGAATTATCCGAGACTGAGACCGGATTAAATCAAATTGCGTTTGCTTTTTATTCTCAGCTCCAAGTTGTAGTTCTTCATTTGTGAGGTGGGAGTGGGCTTTGGACTCTGGAACCATTACCAATGATAAGGGTTGTTGATGTTTTAGTTTTAGTAAGAATTCTTTACCACTGTTATTTTGAATTCCTTTTGAAGCCGATGTTGTTGCAGAGCTCAAAGAGGAAGAGAGTAGAATGTGACTTTTTTGATATACATCTGTTTTGTTGGTGTTCGGCCCAATCGTCTTTGTTTTGGGGTCTGGGTCTGGGTCATAAAATCGAGATTTTGCACCTGCATCTACTACACCTTCAAAATGAAAATGTGATGTGTTAATTGCTAATTGTAACTTAGCACTTCCTGCTGCTGTAGACTTCAAAATTGTTTGTGTTCCATCCACGGCTTCCACGGGTCCTACTGTTTCAACATTACCACAAGTTTCTTCCCTGCTAACAGTTCCAACTTCCATTTTGATTGTTTGTTTATTAACTTTTATTATTATTAGTACTTTGACAAATTAAGATTTCTCAAATCCGTAGCAGGCTGTTTTAGCTTAGCCGTATATGTCCTACAGTTATATTAGTATTACTTTATTCTTGATTTGCAATTTGAATATTTGAAGTGGTATGTAATATTTACTTTAATTAATTTTTAATATTACAAACTAAAACAAGTCACGGTTGGTTCGTCTAATAAACAATAAACATTGACCTGATTTGCCATTTGCTCTCAAATAATAAAAGTAGTGTGTTAGCTTGTTTGCTTTTGCCACTTGCCACTCCTTGCATTCCTGTATGATTATCAGTAATAGTAACACCACTAGACCAGTGACACCAGTGACAGTTGACGTTGACGTTGGCAGTTTATCTGTGGTATCTTTAATCATTAACCCTGCAGCTTTTAGTTTTAGTGTTAGTATTAGTGGTCGGTGTTTGCTCAGCAACTCTAGCGAAAGTTGCTTCGTTACTGTTATTTTATGATTCATGTCGCTGATATTACGTATCTAATTGTATCGCATAGTATAGAGTATAGAAGTTTAATTCTGTTTGATCAATTCAACTATTTAATCTTATAAATCTTATTAATAGTAATTAGAATTAGGTGCTTAGTACAAAAACCAAGACATAACCTACTGCCTATTAGTGCATGTGCAACTTCCGGTACTTCCGACAGTGACAGTATGCGCAGTATGAAATAATTTAATGTACATAGATAATAAAAGTCACCGTGGTCGCCAGCGTCGTCGTGGTGCATGTGCAATACTGCTTTAAAATATTAAAATACTTTGTATAGGTGTAAGATAATCATACATTTATTAACTATGCCAAATTATTACCTCAAAATATTATATAAATTGATTTCAATAATTTCAAAGTTTAAAGAAAGAAGTAGTTTTAAAACATATTAAACTAAATTAAATGAAACAAAAAACAATAAAAAATGAAACGCAAGCAAATAGCAATATTATTACATTAAAATTAAAATGTGTTTCTTTTTGAAACAAACCATTTTTTTTTATTACTACGTAATTTTTGTTTTTTCTTCAGATTAAACCTCAACGTCACCTTCGGAGGCTTCGGATTAGGTTCCAGTTTTGGAAGTGTGAAATTAACATGACTAACATCAGAGATTCCGGTCCTAGTCCTTATTGACGCAATTGACTGCATAGAATTATGATTCGACAGTCCGTAATGCCTATCTAAAGAACATTTATTAAGGTATCTTCGTCTGCAAACTTTACATACAAAAATTTCAGGTACACAGTGTTGCAAAAAATGATCCTTCCACTTTCTCTTATTAGTCGTACTTGATTCTGTCTCAAACTCGCACCTGGTACATACACGCACTGCAAAAAAGAAAGAAACATTCAGAAACAATGACCAACAAATTAAAATTTTAAATAATTCAATCAATTAATCGAATATTAATTCTGTTACATTTAAATATACCTAAACATCCTCCCCTAGGCTTTGTGCCTCTACGAGAGTGCATGTAATACCTACCTACTTACACACTTACACCTAAACGACTGTTTCATAATTATTTTTAAATTTATTACGGTTAGTTAATAGCAAAATTATTTGAAATTTAAAATATAAACCTACTGAGTTTATCCAATTTTATTAGTCTTGTTTCTCCACTTTCAGATTTTGTTTTACTCATAAATGATTTTACAACAGGGCGGAACAACTCCTCCTCGTAGTTTTGTAGCGTAATTCGTGGCAAACTTTCAGTGGCTTCGATGCAATATTCCGACTCTGGATTCTTCTTATTGCCACAACTGTCAATAAGGGGACTCACTGGTTGCAAAACTGGCATTCGGTGATTTGTATCAAGGTTGGTACATTTTTCAACAGGCGATAAACCTGTTTTGGTTCTATCTAAATCCGAATCAGCTAAAACGCATTTGCGTTTTGTTATTTTGCAGGAAGAATTTGGGGAAGAAGAAAGTTTTCCTTTTTTTTCTGACGCATTTTTGTTATTTGGTGTGTCTTCACTTTCTTCCCTGAATATTCTTTTGCTTTTGCGATGACGTGATAATAATCTTAATTTAGTGTTACTACCTCTGACGTTTTGAATTGACACTTCTTTTTGATTTGATGTTGATGTGGTTGATGTAGGCGTAGGCGGCATTACTGAATCCGTACCTAAATCTTTATGTTTTTTTGGTCTACCTCTCCCTTTGAACACTGAAAATGTGGAATCTTTCATCATACTACTTCTACTTGTTGGAATGTTGAATGAATGAGTATCGATTTTTGAGTTCATTGTGCTCAATGCTTTGCTGGAACACTTCTTTTGAAATTCACAAATCTCTTGAAACTGCATATTTGTTGTTGCTGAAGAAGTCGAAGTTGAATCTGGATGCCTTGCGTGCTTAGGAGGTCGACCGCGACCTTTTCGCTTTACTGACGTAGATGAAGACAATAAAGGTAAACCTATTGAACTGGGAGACAACGGAAGTGATAAATTAAGGTGTGTAAAAGAAGAAGATAACGAATGGTTCTTTAAACTTAAATTATCCGGATAATGTGCTTCTTGAACACAGTTGGGTAGCAAAATATCAATATCTTCACATCGACCAACAGTACCAACACCAATCTCTTGTTCTAAAAGGTCTTGATTTTGTTCCTCCATCGATCTTGAAACATGTGCGTTGGAGTTGGAAGGTAAGTAGGGGTTAAATCTTGCTTCACGGACAATTGTTGGGTTCACAATTAAATTATTGTCACTGAATGGTGAACTTGGACACAGCACAGCATTAGCAGATGAATTGTTTTTACATGTAGCCGTTGACATCGGTAATGACAATGGCACTAATGGTAGTTGTTTTGCTTCTGCTACAGGCGCTACAAGAGCTGTAGTTACAGGTACAGTTACAGTCTCTTGGCTATTACTACAGTTATGAATATCAGTCGTGAAATTTGTATTTGTGGGAATTGTTGATTGTTGTTCAGTTTCAAGCCGTTTAGGCGCAGATTTAATTACATTGACGTGCGGTGTTTCTTCTTCACAGTCATTTTTTCCCCTGCAGTTTACACACTTAGTCACGTAAATGTTAACTGTGCTGTGTTTTCCTATTGTGAATAGTCCAGTCCCTAATCCTGAAAATCCTGTGAAAAGGTGAAAACAAAACAAAATAATAGCATTATAATTTCAATTTGCATCATAAAATTATTTAAATAATATTATTTTCATGTTTTATTACAATTATTGAAAAAGAATCATAAGTCATAAGTAATTGTATTTTGTATAAAAGTTTGAATTTTATTTATTGTAGCGGTAAAAGCAATATAGTCGTATATTCAGTTAGTCATTGCAGCTTGCCATTTGCATCATCGCATACATCATATGTATCGCATCATGTTATCACGTATAGCCAATTCAATAATAGCAATAGCACTAAACATTTAAGAAATAAAAAATAAAAATACCTTGCATATAGTTAGCACCACCATTTAATGTACGCGTCAATGAAGCATCTGGGTTTGGAAGTGGAATTTCAAGATCTATGTTTGCACTGTTAGTATTTGTGGACGAAATAGTAATGTTGGTTAACAAATTGTTTTGTTTTCTATTTTGAATTCCCATATCCGTACTTGAACCTGAACCTGCTGAACCTGCCACTGAAGTTGTGGGAATAGCAACATAAGAAGAAGAGGTCAATAGTTTTTTTGTTTTTAACTTAGATGTTGGCGTGGGTGTGGGAGTGGGAGTGGAAGTTCGTAACTCTGAAGTTTTCGAAATCTTTTTAACTTTAGTTGTGGATCCTTTCATATTGTTCTTGTTTCGTAACTTTTCAAAATCCGCATGAGCAAAATTAACGTTTGGTTCTGGTGAAAAATCTTCAAATTCACTAGAATTATAATTATCTTGACAACAACTACCATAAAGAGCAATATTGCTCATGTCTTGTTCTAGTTCAGGTTCTGGTGCTGGTGCATTAATATTAACTAATGTCTTCTGTGTTTGAACACTAATTAAATTATTTAAAGTAGTTTGGTTGTCAATCTCTTCTATTCCTGGCATTATCTCTATGTTTTCTAAGCTACGGTATAAATCAAAAGCATCAAAACCTGTTATTTGTGAAACATTCGAGATTTCTGAACTGTCAGAATTGTTTGTTAGATTTAAAATTGAGGAATTTGCTGACTGTGACATTTTAGTGGTGTCACAGTAATAACACTAATGATTATTGCTTCACAATTCGAAATACAAACAATACGCCAGGACGAATTACATTTTATTCTCGCTTTAAACATTTACACTGAACTTGTATTAAACCATAACAACGTACAAATTTAATTATTAAAATAAATCAAAATCCACTCAATTCGTAACTTATGATTTCAGTCCAGTGGAAACTAAAAGATACAATAGTTTTTGTGTTCATACATACTGCACAAGCACACCACGGTTTCTATCTTCTTTCTATAAGATAAGTACTGAGTTAAAGTGCGCAGAGATTACGATTTTTGATTTTGCTTAGCTTACGCCCATAGCCCACTACATAGCACATACACAAAACTTTCCCTTTCCCTTAAAAATCTAGAATTCAACCTCCAGAACATATGGTGTTTATCAATAAATAATACCTACTGCAATGCTATAAATAAATGCTATTAAACTAATCAGCTAATTTGCAGCACCAAAATCACGTGCATTCATTACTTAAGTGTGCGCGCAGCATTTAAATTGAGAACCTGTTGTCTGATAGTCTGGTCTGTGTCTGTTTTTGTTTATAGTGTTTGTAGTAGCTAGTACTCACAGCACAGGCACAGGCACAGCCACTGGTATTGGTATAAGTGGTGTGTGATTTATTTACGTATTACAGCGAAAAACAAACTACACTACTACAGTACTCACTCCACAGTTGACAGTACCTCAGTACCGGTCAGTAGCCAGTAGCGTCAGTACCCTAGGCTCTAAACAACAAAAACAAAAACAACAAGATACTTAAACATACGCGTTACTAACGTTACAGAAGTTTTAAATGGTAAGAAAGAAAAAATATATTTATCATTAAACCATTATTTAAATAGTGGACTGAACACCATACTGTTATACTATAAAACACCAAAAAGCTCACTCGAACTGTAATCAGAATCACATAGTCAATAGTCTTTGGTGGAATTTTAGATTTTACACAACTATCAGAATTCAAAATATTTTTAAACACTACATATTAATTTCAGAATCGAATTTATTAATTACAGTATTTTAACTAATTTAAAGTGACAACCTTTAGTGTAAGTTCAAAAGTGATGCAACTATAAAACGCCAATAGGGCAAGAAGGGTGTTTAACCTTTCAATATTAAATGAAAGAACAAAACCTCACATAATTTAAATCGGTTTCAGAGTATTTAATGTTCTATTGTTATTCTTAATAATTGTTGCAGATTTGTCTGATTTGTGAATATTTGTTCTCACTCTCTCACTCTCTCTGACTTTCTCAGGACTTAAATACTTATCTGGAATGGAGAATATAACGAACGCAGATTCAAATCCAACTTCAACAACAATGACTACGAGGACGACCACCATTACTCGGTCTGATAATGTACAAAGAGTCAACGGTAAGATAGATTTGAAAATTTTTAAGATTGCAATTTTAAAAATTATAAATTTTCTTGCGTGCGTGCGTGTACTTTTACTCTTGTACTATGAAATTGGTTTAATTAATTTCTTTCTACTTTCTAGATGGAATCCCTGGGATGATTACACTTGGAAACAACTGTAATGTACACGTTCACATAACTAAAGTTATTTGTAGCTGTAGCAGGTTGAAACTTGGAGCAAGCACTAATCAGCCATCTGATAATATAATTGAAAGTGATAGTGTCAAGAAGGTTGAGACAGCAGAACCAAATGCTACAGAAGAGGAAATACTCGAAATACCCGAAATTTCAATTCCAGTTCTTCAAGTTGAAGCTGGTGGCATTTCTGCCCAATTCCCTGCCAGATTCGCTTCCGTTGCTTCACAATGCAATGAATTTTATACTTTGGACTTGGACGAAAGTTCAGCTTCGAAAGTGGAGTTGTTGCCCTCAGCCTCATCCTCAAAGCCCTCAAACGAAGTGCAAATTTCAAACTCTATGGCAGAGCTGGCAGAGCACAATCCAGGTCAAGGTCTTAGCCAAGGTATTCAACAGCTTCTCAAAAAATATGACTACAGGTACAAACAGTGCACAGGAAAAGCGGAAGAAGAAGCAGAAGCTATGCGGCTGCAAGAATTTTTGAAAACCATATCTGAAGACCGGAATCCAGACTACTTGGAAGGGAGAAAAAAGCAAAAACAGAAAAACAAGGCAAAACTGAACAGGCAAATCCGAAAGCAATTACAATCACAAGGAAAGTCAGCTACGACACCAAAAACTCTTCGATCTTTGAAGAGGTCAGCAACAAAAAAAAGTAAACAAACAGCTGCTACAAAAAAATACGTTTGTAAATCTCAGCAGTTGAAACTAAAATTTAAGATTTCCAAGTTAAAATCGAAGAAAAATCTGAAATCTAAAATTTCAAGTGCTTCCACATCGTCGACAGCAACAGCTGCATCACCAGCAGAAGTAGAAGAAGATACTGCAGTTGAGTCGAATTCAAACGACGAAGCGGATGAAGTTATGACAAATGCCATAAATGACGATGCTGTTGATAATGTGCACAATTAGGATTTGGATTTACACACAGACACAAGGGGGTCGCAACCCGTGGTGGAAATTTCCAGACTACCTGATTCCGTTGTCACTGGTTCTCACTCTCGTGTTCAGCCTGACAGTGCAAAAATATATAAGGTCAAGGTGGTCAAGCGCACGCAGTCCCAGTCTCAGTCTCGGCTCCCTCGGCATAACAAGCAGGACATAAATCCAAATAAAGAATTGGATTTTGGAGTCGAATCTGCAGCTGCAGCTGCAGCTGCCCCTGCCGATACACAAGAAGCACTGCGAGGTGACGCATTCTATGAATATTATTACTGGATAAGTTACGAAGGTGATAAAAAAAGTAAGTTTGAATTTCGATTCAGCACAACTATATTTGCAAAAAAATGTTTATTTAGCTTAAGCTCATGCCAAATCCCGTTGCCTAAATTAAAATGTTTACTATATTTTATATGCTGATTATTATTATTAGTGTAACAACAAAAACATACATTTATCTTCATTGATAAAATAAACTTGTTTTTGTTTATTGACCTTGATCTCGATTTTTATTACTTTTTCAGTATACGAATGCAAAATATGCCATGAAAAGAATCAAGATTCTACCTCACGTATTCGAAAATTGAAGGACCATATCCGTGTTCATCAAAATCCTGGCAACTTTACTTGCAAATTGTGCGGCAAATGTTTCCTGAATGTATCAACTGTGGAGCGTCACAAGCAATCGGTAACGCATAAAAGGAATTTGCAAGCTTTCAAGTACAGAAAAATGATTAATAAGAATAAAAAAAAAGAAAACTAATTTCAGCTCGGCTCAAATATCATCAGGTTTAAGCACTGATTTATCTTATGATTTTGCTCGTGTTGTATTTGTCAGTTCCTGTGTTTTGTTTTAAGCCATATTATTTGTTTACTACTTTTACTTTACTAGCACGCATAGTAATATTTTAATATTTAATCAATAATCAATTTTATCTTATCATTGATTTATTTATCTTAGCTAGCGTTGGTCTTAAGTATATACGTATCTGTATCTGAGACTGTGTAATATTTTATCTTTTAATATTCAATCATTCAATCAGTAATCAATGTCAAGAATGCCAATACTAAAAACGAATTTATTTTGTAAACATAAGACTGAAGCAGTTTTAGTATTTATTGTTTTATAACAGTGTGTTATGCGTTATTACAAATTACCTTTTATTATAACTATAAATTATAGGTATAATCCGACAGTCAAATACGTCGACGACTGTTATGTTATGGTTGTTATAGTTAAGATCGTATATTTAAAATTTATATAATATAATTGAATGAATTATTCATAGATTAAAGACATTGAAGTTTTAGCAAACATCATTCATATGGCTTAAACACCAAAGCAAATATAAAATAAAATGAATTTTATATCGTATTAATTATAAAATTATTGAGTTTACGAAATTCTAGCATTATTTAGCATTATTCGCATTTAGTTATAATTTTGTAATGATTATAATATTTAACTACGTTTAATATTAAGAAGTACACTACTTAGTTCAAAGGTCAGTGTTCAGTTTGTCCGTGGTCCGTAGTACTGCCGCACAGTAGCCATCAGCCAGAACACTTATACTTAATTCACTGTGACACCACTGACACCGACACCTGACACCGTCCCTTCCAATGCCGCCACAGTCTGCCACACCAGCTTGAAGATCGACAAGCTCTGTCCGATTATAACATCCAGAAAGAGTAAAGAGTCTACCCTGCACTTGGTCCTCCGTCTTCGTGGTAGGATCCAAATATTCGTGAAAACTCTGACTGGGAAGACGATCACTTTCTTATATACGGTTTTCATAGCCCCATGTTTCACACATGGACACGCAGTCCAGTGGTTTAACGACCAGCAAAAAGTTAATTAGCCTGTAGCCATCGACCAGGCTGTTGCCAAGGCCAGGGGGAAAGCGAAAGCGAGTTCTTTCCCAAGGGCCGACACGACTGTCCCCATTAACAGTCGGCAGGATCGATCCCAGGCCCCAGGAACGTCGTGAACTAGGAAGCTCGACGTTACTGATCTGGGAGATCCACTGGCCGGGGCTACAAGGCTAAAGTAAGGCTTAAGGTCGAGATCGTGGGAGGGAAACCCAGCCAGCCACAGCATCAGATGGAGTCAAGCTGTGGCACTACTGGGCTGGTGTGCCTTATTTTTGTAAGGAGGCAAAAAACACATATATAATTTATTAGTTCAATTGTTGCTTGCTGTAACACTAATGTAACACTTGTAATATAACTGTAGTACAAATAAAGTATCAAGTATCATAGCTTACCTGGCCAGTGCAGTTAAATCTAGATGAAGACATTGTTGTAGCTGCTGCTGCTAATAGTAGTTATTATTTATTTATCAACACAAAGACACAGAATGTAGACCCGTGTCTCAAAACCCTAATACACTAATTTATTTATTCTTGAGGAATTAAAAACAGAAACAAATAAGAAGTACATTAAAAAATACCTAAATACTAAATACAGGAAACAGGACTAAATGGTTTTATTCGTGTCTGAATCAGTAGTTGTGCCATTTTTGTCAACATTTTCAATAGTCTGTAAATAAAAATAGAATAATATTGTGTCCCATTTTTGAGATTTTCTATATAGGACCATTTTAGAGACTAATATACGATTTTCATAGCCCCATGGATCACACAGGGACACGCAGTCCAGTGGTTTAACGACCAGCAAAAAGTTAATTAGCCTGTAGCCGATGAACAGCTGTTGCCAGTAGGGGGAAAGCGGAAGAGAGTATCTTTTCCCAAGGGCCGACAGGATCGATCCCTTGACTTGGTTTGATCCAGTGGCCGGGGCTACAAGGCTAAAGTAAGGCTCAAGGTCGAGATCGTGGGAGCTGGGAGGGAAACCCAGCCCGCCAGCCACAGCTGACAGCTTCAGATGGAGTCAAGCTGTGGCATTACTGGGCTGGTGTGCCTTATTTTTTTAAGAAGGCAAAAAACACCTATATAATTTATTAGTTTAATTGTTGCACTAAAACAAAAATAGTCACATTGTGTTTACACACCTACCTACAGTACCTACCTAATCCAACCAACCCACCAAAGTCACAGTGAGTTAGAGTACAAGTACATGTGAGAAGCTTAAATTGTTTATTTATTTTTATTCAATCAAAAATGTCAAAGCAAAAATCCAAGATAAGGGTAAGCTACATTTCCTTTTTTAAATAGGTCAATCTCAGAAAACTGCTTTTATATTAAATTATATATATGTTTTAATTTTAAAGTTGAAATATGCTACGTTATTTCGTAAAACTTAAAAGTGAATATGAATTCTTTGCATTTGCAGAGGGGATCCCTCCAGATCAGCAGCGATTGATCTTCGCTGGAAAACAACTCGAGGGAGGATGGCATGGCTGAACTCTCTCTGACTACAACATTGAAATATTTAGAAGGAGTCCGCCCTTCATCTGGTGCTCCGTCTTCGTGGAGGTATGCAGATCTTCGTGAAGACCCTTACGGGCAACACAATTACTCTGGAAGTTGAACCTTCAGATTCTATTGACAAATTTAAAGCCAAAATCCAACATAAAAGTAAAAAAATACAAAATTGTACCTAATTAATAAATTTGCTGAACCGGAACTATATTTCTTCCCTCCCAATTTGGATGCAAACATTTACTTATATTTTTGATTTTATTTTTGCAGAGGGAATTCCTCTAGACCAGCAACGTCTAATTTTTGCTGTAAAGCAACTCGAGGATGGCCGCACTCTCTCTGACTACAACACTTAGAAGAAGTCCACCCTTCATCTGGTGCTCCGTCTTCGTGGAGGTATGCACATCATCGTGAAAACCCTTACGGGCGAAAAAATTACTCAGCAAGTTGAAACTTTAGATTCTATTGAAAATGTTAAAGCCAAAATCCAAGATAAAGGTAAAAAATATACAAAATTGTACCTAATTAATAAATTTGCTGATTGCTGAACCGGAACTATATTCCTTCCTACTTTGGATGCGAACATTTACTTATATTTTTGATTTTATTTCTGCAGAGGGAATTCCTCCAGACCAGCAACGTCTAATTTTTGCTGGAGGAAAGCAACTGGAGGATGGCCGCACTCTCTCAGACTACAATATCCAGAAGGAGTCTACCCTTCATTTAGTGCTCTGTCTTCAAGAAAGTATGCAAATATTCGTAAAGACTGAGAAGACGATCACTCTCGAAGTGGAGCCTTCTCAGACCTTCTGACACAATCAAAAATGTGAAAGCAAAAATCCAAGGTAAGGGTAAGCTACATTTCCTTATTTAAATAAGTCAATCTCAGAAAACTGCCTTTATATTAAATTACATAAATGTTTCAATTTTAAAGTTGAAATATGCTACGTTCTGTCGTAAAACTTAAAAGTGAATATGAATTCTTTGCATTTGCAGAACTTCCAGATCAGCAGCGATTGATCTTCGCTGGAACTGGAAAACAACTCGACAACTCGAGAATGGCCGAACTCTCTTTGACTACAACATTTAGAAGGAGTCCACCCTTCATCTGGTGCTCCGTCTTCGTGGAGGTATGCAGATCTTCGTGAATTAGTGGGATGATAGAGTCTGATAGATAGTGTGATAATGACAGGAACATTAAGCATGCCCAGAGTTGAAACACTTTCCGTCTATTTAATCCATTATTAAATCGTATTTTAACTCTATAATGTAAATCTACAACATTTAGTTTTAATAGTAGGTAATCCAGCAAACGTTTACCTTACACAGCACTCAGCACAACCATAATAACTAAAAGTTTACTATAAATATTGTTTAATATTTAAATCAACATCTTCATAGTTAAGTAAATAAATAATATAATTCATCAACTAGTTTTCACTGATGTTACGCATAGCATTAATTTTTCTTAAATTTTTTGGCAGTCGATGTTTGTGCCGTCTTCTCTTTCATAGATGAATGGATATCACGCATATGCCTGCGAAGGCTAAACGTGTACCTATAGGCTCTTCCACATAATGTGCACCGAAACAGATGTGGTTGCAGGTGCTCCTTGAAGTGCATGCGTAATTTTGTGAACACAGTGACAGATCCCTTGGCCGAAAAAGTGCAGTTTGGTTTAATGCAGTAGTAATCTACAATATCAAAACATTTTGAGAAATTTATTAAATACATAATTAGGCAGGTATTTCTTTTTAATAGTTGCATATAACTATAAATAATGTGCCTGTAAACTTTAAGCAACAAGCAACCTACATTTGCTCTTTGGCGTATTTTAGTTGGAACACAATATTTGAAGAAGTTAAAAATAATCTACCGTCTACAAAAATATGCAGCATTTAGTTGCAATACATGTTAGAGTAGTCTATAAACACAAGACTTACCAAATAGTTTGGTTTTTTTGTTTGTTGTAGTTCGGTAAATTTTAAGATATTCCTCATTGCGAAGATATTTGCAACCCTTTGGACCCTCTCGCGTTGCAGGCATTGGTTTAGGTGTGAAAAATTCACTGTCACTGTCACTCGTGTCTTCGTCGTTGAAATCTTCTTCCATTTCATCGTTTTTGTCTTCACCCTGGTCTTCGTTGACGTTTGCATGTTTTGGTGAACAAACAAATTGAGAAGCTTTGTTGTTGGAGCCTTCTTTTGATGTTGATGGATAAGAAGGGATTTCAACATGATTTTGATTTTGAGATCTCTTTTTAATAGCTTCAAGAAGTTTTGCTTGCTCAAAATTTGGGTGAATTTGACAATCAGATACACGTACCTCTGGATTTTTTCTTCCAGCGCATACACGAGTTTTGGACATTTTAATTCGTTTTGCTTGATGATTCTTATCTGTGGCAACTAGGTCAGCCTGGTCAGCTGGTAATTGGTTATGCATATCTGGATCTTCAGAACCATCGCAATCCACCTCTTCAATATTTTCGTCACTGTTGTTAACTGAAGTGCGTTTATTTTTTGACACTGGCAAACCAACACCAGCCTTACTAGCGTCCCCAGTCAAAGCTACACCGGCAGAACGAACATAAGGAACTGAAGATGACCGGTATCGTTTGAATGCTGTAGTGACGGATGTTGCTTTTGTACTAACATTTTGAATAAGATTTTGATCCAAATCTTCTTGACGAGCAGTTTTAGTTTCAGCTACAGTGCTGTTCTTACTACCTATTTGGCGACGGCGATAAATCTGGTCTGCCAGTTTCTCCTGATTATGAGATTTGTCAGTCTGCGTCTGACTCTGACTACTTTGACTGGAGCTAAACTCTCTCGTATCAGTTGAATTCCTTCTGACTTTTTCCCCAACACCTGCATCATTTTTTACTTGGTCATTGTTTGTAGCTTCATAATTTGGAAAATATAATTCCGCATCTACATCTTCTTGATTAGTGAATTGAGAATAATAATCTTGGCCATCGCTGAAATTCTGATAGTGGTTGCAGTCTGGGCACAAGGGTTTGGTGACGTGTATGTTTATTTCTACCTTGTTATTATCTCCAGTTCTTATTAGCCCTCCTAAAAATTCTGTAAGAATGAAATAGAATAAAGCAAGGATAAAATAATTTTGATATTATTGCACTTATTATTTTATTAAAATTTATACCCTGGTTGCTTGTTCGTGTATGTTTATCTTTATGTTTATTGATCAATGGTGTCCAAACCCTGCCTCTTCCATTTGATTGCATGCATATGAATGAAACTGTTTTGACACCATGCCCAGGTATCTCGACTTTGTATCTAGACAATACGTACCTTTCTTTTGTGTGGATGCAGAGCTAGAATTAGAACCAGCATTAGCAGCAGGTGCACCCGTAGAAGTACCCGAATTGGTGCGAATGGTCAACCGCTTATTTATTTCCTCCAGGTCAAGGTCCAAGTCTGCTGCCTCACCATTTTCATCCGATGCAGCTATGCTAATAAGGAGGCATCGCTTAGTTTTTAGTACAGCTCTGTATGGTCCATCTGTAGTACCACCGGGAGCTGGCTCTTCCGAAGCTGAAACTGAAGAAAAGGATGGAACTTGACTTTGACTCTGGCTTTTTTTAGTATTAATTTGTGGTCCATCTTTCATGCACAAATTTAGTGGCAGGTCGTTATTGGAGTTGCAACTCATTTCAGTTTCTGTTTGTGAGGCAGATGGTGTTAAAGAACGAGAAGACAGTAAGCGAGACACATTTCGATATGTATCAATATTGTTGGATTCAAGGTCAACCTTCGCCGGTGTAGGTTCCGGTTCCAAATCCCGGACAACGCCTGCACCTACGCAATGGGATGTGTTTCTTCCAAGTTGTACCTTAGCACTGCCTGCTGCTGTAGATTTTAATATAGTCGTAGTTCGCAACACAGGTTTTAGAACTTCTAATTCCACACACTTTTCTGTTTTACTGCTGATCATTTTAAATTGATTGCGTTTATATAATTACAAAAGTTTATAAAAAGGACTTTGTTAATCAAACATAAACTATAGTACTATGCCGTAAGCTGTAGGATGGTGTTAATGTAATTGTTCAAAATGTTCAATACTGTTACGTTTTTTTATACGAACAATTGTTTGTACTTTTTAATTTGTATGTTCACTATTTTTTGCTATGGTTTACGTATTTGCTCAAATTTGCTGCACACCTAGGCAGTAAGCCAGTTGTAATAATAAAATTATGAACAAAGAATGTCCTCAAATCCTCCAGAACTGATAACTGACCAACTGAAAACTTGAAAAATCATACCAGATAAATTTTAAACTGGTGTTAGTCCGCAGGTTTTAGTGTTAGTGTGTGGGCTTTGGTGTTTGCTCAAGCTTTAGCTTTAGCAACTTTGGCGGTGGTTTAATTAATAGTGGGAATTCGTGATTAAACGTTTGCCCAAAATGCGAATTTTTAATATTTAAAATAATTTAAATTACATGGTGCTCAAACAACTAAATAATACCCACAGTAATTAATACATGTGTCAAATGTAACAACATCCAGAAAAAGTCGACTCTTCATCTGGTGCTCCGTCTCCGTGGTGAGGTGTAGAGTAGAGTTTAGTAAAGACTCACATTTATCGACATTTAATTATTGCAATTTTTATCCCGCTCGGCCTCAGTTTCACCAAAAACAGTTATTTTAATTTTCTTGTAATTAAATTCAAGAGAAGTTTTATAGTTGAAATTACAAATTTTATTCTCAAGCCCATAATAAATCAACCTAACTTCATGTATAAATAAAGATACAGTACATACATTACTACTGTAGCACAGTAGCCATCAGCCAGAAAACTTATACTTAATTTACTGTGACACCACTGACACCGACACCTGACACCGTCCCCGCCATTGCCGCCACAGTCCGCCACACCACAACACAGGGTATAGGTATCAGCAGTATATTAATTCAGAAAACTTATACTTAATTCACTGTGACACCACTGACACCGACACCTGACACCGTCCCCGCCACTGCCGCCACAGTCCGCCACACCACAACACATGGTATAGGTATCAGTATATTAATTAATTAATTAACTAATATTAAACAAATATTACTATTACTATTATTACTAGTAATCATCACTCACTCGTACCGCTGACTATTACTTTTATCTTATATCCCGTGTGATTCATATGTTATTACTATCGTATACAATAATATAATATATTTATATTTCATCATACTTTTACATTACACAGTATCTCTAATACTTTTTTTATGACAGTATGAGTCTAAAACAACCTTTACGACATATCGGTCACTCTTACACTTTTGGGCTCAAATACCCCACTACGGATATCAAATTTCAGGACTCTAAAAGCTCTATGAGCTATTTGCGCTTTTTGAGCATCGATGAGCTTCGAGAAAAAAAAATGAGCCCGAGCGTGCCTGCTACGTTTTCGATTTTACTGACCGGAGCTTCGGTCAGTGCGATCGGTCCTACCGGTCACCGGCTCCGTGTCTTACACTGATTCAATGGAAAGAGCTGGAATGGATGGATCCCAGCGGAAAGTTCTTGCAACATTTACACAGTCAAGACATCCTTGGAGCCTTGCGTTAGATATGACACAGAATCGACTTTACTTGACAATGCACAACAGTCATCCTTGTGCAATACACTCGATGAAACCAGATGGAACTGACACGAAAATAGTTTACCAAGCAACTCAACCCACGTTTTCCATTAGCAACTTCCTTTCCATAACAACATTCGAGGATTACGTGTACTGGAGAGACTTCGAAAAAAAAGCTGTCTACAAAACTAACAAGTGTGGTGGTGGAGAAGTGACAAAAATACATTCATTTACTGACGGTGTAAGAATAAAACAAAGCAAGATTGCATTTTCTGACATCCTTAGTACTTAATTTAATTGTATAACAACTTTATTATGTAGCGTTTTGTAATTATATTTGCAATAACTAATATAAATCCACAAATCGTTATATTTCCAACTTTCAGAATGATGCGTTTTACGGCCTTCAAGCGTATCACTTTTCGAAGCAACCAAAGGGCGTCAATTACTGTGAGAACCGGATCAGTGGTCAATGCTCCCATCTCTGCTTACCTTCCCCGTCTACTGGAAATCAAGCCGTGGTCACTAAATGTGACTGTCCAGATGGCCGCACACTTTCTTCAAACCAACGAACTTGCACATAGGCAACGTGTCGTCAATTCTAATTTCCTGCAATCACTTTGATTCAATTAAGTTGTTAGTCTATTGTCAATTTGTAGTTTAACTTCATTATTAATAATTATGTTATTTTGTAATAAATAGCTTTCAATTACAGGTACTGCGTTACAGATTTATTATTGTAAGCAGTTTTTAAAATAAATTCCTATCAGGTTGCCTAAATTGTTTGTAAGCTCCAATTGATAAGATAAACAGAGATTTAAAATTTTATGACATGAATAAATCATTCAAATGCATCATATTTTAGGGTCCCAATTATGGTAATTTATTGATTGACTATACTGTTAATTATGAAAATTAATCATGAGCATACATTATAGAATGATTACAATATTACATGAAGGTCATTCAGTCTCGACGCTTTCCAAAATTCTGTTCTAAGGACTAGTGAAAAAAAGGAAGCTAGGCTAAATTGAGATTGTTAAACTTTGAGTCTTATCCTTTCTCGAAATAATGTGTGGTAGAGTTGCGTAACTATGAGGTCGTCAATTTTTAACAGTAAAACATTACCGCTGACATTGAAAAAATTCTTAGCATAGGAAAGCCAACCTCATAAAATCATTGCAAGAAACGCTCGATAATTATTATTGCGCAGTATTTTTTCTAAAGCTCTTTTGATAACTCGTGCCCTGCTTCCTTAGTAAGGAACCTTTGCAACTTAGAATTGAATATTTGTGTACTTTTGCGGTGTGTTCAGTATAAACGACAGACATCAAACTTTCTGTAGTTATGATATTAGTTATTATTACTTTTATTATTATTGTTACGTTATACAGCAAAACGTAATGTTAACGTAATAGCATTTATAGCATGATAAAATAACACATGACACGTATTAAAAAGCCTGAACAGCAACATATAGCAGTTGTGCACAACACAACTTTTACAACACGTAACATTCATGAAAAAATACTTAATATTCACTTAACATTAACCGTAGTTTGAATTAAGAATTGTAAATTTAAAATTAATTGCAATTAATAAAAATAGTATATGCAATAATTTTTCATTTTAAAGAAATTTATTTTTTTGATTTTTTAAGGGCTCCAAAATGATGTATTGTATGTCTTGTTCCGTTGAGTAATTCAAACGTCGATCAAATTATGTAGATAGGTATATAAATAAAAGTAATTTAATTTTGTTTATCGAACTAATATCGCGTAGCCTATTTTGAGCTAAACGATTTACCAGGGTACGAATTAGAAAAAGGAATCGCTAGGCTCTGAATTGATAGGGTACAAATGAAATAAGGGAGGTACGACTGTTAAGGTAGTGTTCTGGAGACTAGAGGTCACTAGACGAATATTTAACACATAGGCATCATAGTTGTATTTACTAAAGATTGCCAAAATGAAAAAAACTGAAATTGAATTAAACAAATTCCTAATAAGGTACGAGGTGTAAGTTAATATGATGATAAGTTATTTGGAATACAAATATTTAATAATCCGTTAAGAAAAAAAGTTTGTGCTGGGACAACTGCTTGTTGCAGCCGCAACAGCAACAGTACTGTACGAATACTACAAATGAATGAAGTAGCAAAAAAGCAGACACGGTTTTATTTTAAAATTTCGAGGCTGTATCTACGGAGATATTTTTGTATCTAATTATGCTACTCACAAAATATCTCGTTACTATCTAACTTTTTTTTTAAACTTGTAGTATAAACAATGCGATATTAAATGTTATATAAAAAGATGTTTAGACAATTGAAAACAATAATTCAAAAATAATTCACTAATTAGGGTCATTTAAATAAACTATTATAACTATTATTAGTAAGGCTTTTGCAAATAAAAATGTTGCGACTTGCGGAAGAATTTAAATAAATAATTTTTTACTTTTAAAAGAATTAAAAAAACGTTTTACACTTTCAAAAAATAGGTAAATGGAACACTTTGCACCCTAAACAAGCATGTAGTTAGAACAAAGCCCTTTAAAACTGTGTAATGAGGACCGGATGCGACTTGTGACGTGGATTCACGGAATCGAGAACTTGATTTGTCAGTCTAGTTCAACTCCATTGACGGCTGTGATGGTCTTCCTTGTTTCCTCCGAAGTGCAAATGACGAGGCAGTCATAGGGTGGGAACCACAAACGGGAATAATTTAAAGACATCATTTACGGTCAACCCCATACATGCATATTTTATTCACAAAAAGACTTGAACTGTGTCAAATGAAAATTGAAAAGCAATAAAACCACAACACATTTTTTTAAGAGACAGAAACTAAACGAGATAATTATTTATTTAAAAACAAATCAAAAAATTTACGAATAGTTTTGCTAATAAATATTTGCAAAAATTAATTAAATTATTTAAAATTGTACATGTTTTCATAATATCAACTAGGAGTCCGTAGAATGATTATTTTTATTTGTTCCCACAACGTCCTTCTAAATTTAAAAACATATTCTCCTTCATGCAGCGGCCGCTGCAGCAAGGAACATACCTCATCCCTATAAGACATCGCTCCCCATTAGGTATGCACTGAGAAAAAAATTGAAAAAAGTTAGATTACAAAACCCGCTAATATAAGATCACAAAAAAACGGATCTAATTCCTAATTGAATTATTAAAGCAAAAGATCACTCGAAGTTAAGAGCTTAAACGCCACTTACCGATTCCATAGATGCGACCGTGTGACAAACAAATAGTCCAAAAATTGCCAAGACCACGACGCAGAGATATAAAGGGCTGAAAATCCTCATTTTTATTTTTATTAATTTTAAGATTGTGTTTTTGGTATGAATTTGTAGCTGTTGTAGCGTAATGATGATGGTTTGTCTGCCACTAAATGCATTGAAATGTGGTGGACAAGAGAATAAACATTTTGCTTTTATATCCGTGATTTTTTGTTTTTCAAGAGTTACATTTTTTTCAAGGAATTCTTGTTTGGTGGATGACGTTTAAAAAGTTCTGAGAATTGTGGGAATATTGATGTTAAGTAAATACTAAACACATTATTTGCGTCGGTGCTACAACTTTCACTTTATTGCACAACTCGCTGTTCTTTATATATAAATAAATACAATTAACTCTCAAACTTTTTTTGACTCTCAAGAGAAGTTTTTGGTGTTTGAGCCAATTGTTTTCTCTGTATATTTGAAGTATGATAAGGATCGTCCACTATTTTCTTAAAGTCATCACTGAAGAGAGCGACGCATGAGATTATTGAACCTAAGGAAATATTTATCAGTACAATAATGCTTAAGTATCTTGCGTGCATACTTATTACCAGTCGACAGTCCGTCCACAGGAGTATAAGTTATTATTATAATTATCAAATGCCCTATTACATGTTGAGTGTTGCCGAGATTTCCACTTAAACGTAAAGTTATTCAAATAATTTTATGTTAATGGGTTATTCTGAACTTACATAGTCTCCACGTTTCAAAAATAGGCAAGTAGTAATATATTTAGCCTAATAAAATATGTACTTTTTACAAGAGTAGAAAATATTCCCTGCTATAAAAAAACTGTTACTTTATTAAAACAATTAGTTTTGCAATTTTTAAAACCCAGCTAGTTTACTTTGCGCATTTTAAAATATAATACCAACGTAAGAGTCTTCTAAAGATGACGTAATCAGTATCCTATACAGCTCTACTTAAGTAATATGATCTACAGCTAAGTACAAAGCTCTCAAAATTAAAATGTTTTCATAAAGACACATGAAAAGTGAAAATTGACATTAAAACAATAGTATTAAATATGTGTGTGTAATCAATGGTATTTTGCCCATCCCCCGTCGGCTAATAACAAGACCTGATTCTGTCATTCCAACCACATAAACCAAGACGATTATGACAAGAGGTTCCAGGCTTTCCAGGAGCAAGAAGAGAGATCGTCTACTACAATCGTGATTTTCCTAAGCTTGCACACAATAGTCATGTGTATTATTGGAAAAAATTCAGTCGCTTAGGTAACTGAGGAAGTTAGGGCATTCACCCGACTCCAACGTAAACTTAAGCTGATCCCTACTAAATTCATTGTGCTCGTGGACGGTAATTTGAGTTTTTGCGTGTGCTGAATTGGGCAAAATCGACACCAAAAATGTCATGCAAATCCCAGCAGCAACCAATGTTGAATCACTCATTTTAACGAAATAACGTACGCTAGTCCAAACTGTCACAATCAATAAATAAAATACAATAAATTGTTAATTAGAAAACATTCAAAAACCAACAAAAAGAACAACAACAGAAAGAGTTTTTAGGTTTTTATCATTTTTTTTATTACTTTTTTTAAAATTAACTAATATTTAATTTCAAGTGGGATGGGAACGTTGAAACATTTTAAAAATATTTAGCAAAATATTTTAAACGTTGTAAAATTGAATAGTTATTTTTTTTATTTTCTTTTGAACTACAATAACAATTATTTAACTAGACTTACTGTTCAAAAATAAAGTATTAACACTAAGTATTAAACAAAAACATAAAGAATAAACAAAATATTTTAGAAACTGTTTTTGATGAATTAGTTTGTGAGAACTACATATGACAACTGCCTTTTATAAACTACATGGTGGCAACTTAGTTTTTGTACCCTGTTATTTTTTTCGGCATCCTGCAATAGTACGCCTTTGCATATCTCCGCCGTAGGCAGCGACCTTGATTGTAGTATATTATATGTGATACATACATGTAAATATATTATGGCGTTGTGCAGGTCTGGATTTCTGCTAAGCGTGTATCACAAAAATAAAAGATATAACAAAATTGGCTTTTGCAATATTTAATTCCTTGAATTGCCCACAATTAAAACTTTTATTCAATCTTCACCATGTTGTGCATTCCTTTCAGGCTTCGAATAATATTTATTACTGATAGTACGGCCCGTCCTGCGGACGGAATTGGTCAGGGTTTAAATGCCGTCTCAAATTTTCTTAGTCTTAGTCCTTAGTCTTAAATTTATTTGTCAATCCAAAAGACGGTTATAAATTGCATTGACATGAATAGTTTAGGAGCGAAAACTATCAACGATTAATATTTATAGCTAAAAAACCAAAAAAAATACTTCATTTTGTGTTGTTTTTTCAAATATACAGTCAATGCTTGACACGAACTGCATACATTTTAAGTTCACCTGATACAGAATTTAATTTCCTATCAAACGGTATATTGCAGGTTTCTTTACATACCGAGGGTGAAGTATCAAAATGGTTTGCTTCCACTTTTTGCTAAAAGCAAATTGGTTTCCTTCCATTTTTTGTTAAAGGCAAAATGGTGTCCTTCCATTTTCAGCCGCAGACAACCTTTTGGAAGGACACCATTTTGCCTTTAACAAAAAATGGAAGGAAACCAATTTGCTTTTAGCAAAAAGTGGAAGCAAACCATTTTGATACTTCATCCTCGATATATTATCTTTTAATAAATTGACAATTACATCAGGCGAGGTATTAAAATTGCTAGTCGTTGGTTTAAAATTATTTTGTTGTTTAGAATTCTAAATCCTAACTCGTTTGAAGGTATTATACGGTATCTGAGGGATACTATACATTAAATCGTAATAACATACACATAAGTTATGATGCACTTGAAATATATGGCATAATAGAGGGGAACAGCGGACAGCAGACAGCGGACAGAATAATTTGAATTTTATTATTATAGGGAAATTTAAATATTATGAGGATACAATGCTAACATATTTAAACAGGTGAAATTAAATTCAAATTATTAAAAAATATGGTAATTTCCGCAGTAGTCTAGTAGTTAGAAGTTCTATAAAACAGTTAAATTTAATAAATTGTAATTTTTATATTGGACTACACTTCCAATATGCTTCTACTCAAATATATTACTTAAGCGTCGACAATTCCAACGTGAAACAATTGGAACCTAATATTTGAATTGATAGTGAAACTAACCGTAATCAATGTTGAAAAATAAAAAAGTAACTAATAATTATAGAATGTTAACGTTCTGTAATTATTTTTTGGGCCTGTGCTCTAGACTTAATTATTATAAATAATAACAACACCTAAAACATTTAAAATCAGTTAAAAACTAGATGATTTATGGCGAGTTACCAAAACATGTACTATTTTATTTTAAATATTGGAAAACAGTTTAATTTCAGGTACTCCGAGTTTTTAATAATTGTCCTCTTCTGCAAAATTGTATCTTTGATCTCATTGAGTTTGCGAATTGCTTGTGAAAAGGTTATCCTTTCAGAAACTTCCTTTTGCATGCAGTCCATCATCAGTTTGTGGCTATAAAAAAGCAAAAATTGGAGGTGAGTTTCTCAGTCCTTTAACCTGAGACTGACGACTGACTAAAGTCCATAGTCAATCAACGGAATTACATAGGCAATGCTGGTTAATCAACGGCAATAAATAATTATTCCTTTCAGTATGCAATAAATAGCTACGGATATCGATATCATGAAAAAAAATCAAAATGGCCTAATTGCAAAGTTAACTAGAATAAAAATTAGCCATGTTTAAAAATCGGCTCTTTAAAAAGACAGGCAAAATGGTAATAATTAAACTATTGTTGTTGAATGGTGTAATTCTTTTATCTTTTCTTAATGCGTTTTCTTTCAATATGTCTAGTATTTTAATTGCTTATTTTTCAAAAGTGCGAAATATTGTTTTATTACGCTAATTTAGATAAGATAATTTAAATCATGCTTCAAAAGGACAATTTACATGTTTGATTTCGTAGAGTTGCAAGAGTGTTAAAAATTTTTATATGCGTAGAAAGAAATTCACAATAGCTGTTCACACAAAAAAACAAAGGAATATGATCTGTAGGGATTTTTGGTGTACACATACTTTTAGTGCATCTATTTAAAAGTTGCGTTATAATTGGGGCTTGACTACCTTTGAATTTTTTTTTGTGCAATGTAATTATACGTCTGTGGCCGTACCCGTATAATTTTACATACGGTCGGTAAAGATACACTTTGTTGTAAGTCCAGCACTAGTACAATCGACTTACGACAGAATGATTTTTCACTAACTACACATAATAATGTCGCGAGACTAATTATTGATGTTGTAGGATTTTGTATGTTTTACTCGTCGCATTCCAAGAATTTTATTGTTGCGCTGTGATGTTTTAAATGTATGAATTTGAATATTTTTTCTTTCTGTATTCTGCTGCATGCACATGTCTGCGTGCTATGAGTCTTGTTTTGCAACTTTGCGTTTCATTTACATTTACGCAATGCAATACCCTATGATAAAAATGTCAAGTATAAATTGTATATCTAAGTATTTGCATAGCCTCAGGGTAAAGCAATATTGTATGAGGATTTAAGGATTGAACAGGATTTCTTTTTATATTAAGTGAAAGACAGTTCTGTAATTGTTGATTAGCGCCAACCTGAATATTAAGTAGCTATGTACCACACTTTATGTACTTGATTACGACATGACTAATGCCGACGCCTTTCGTGTTACGCACTCGTTCGTTGAAGGGCAAACTGGACTTACCTCATCAATATATCACCTAGGAAATGCATTTTACATTATTATTACCTAAATGTAAATATAATTAAATGTACTAAATTCTTGGAATTGAAAAACCTACTGATTGCAATGTACATGTTATCTGTATAAAAGACCGCTTTTTTTACTAAAAAGTCACAAGTTTTAACAACACTATTGAAGTAGTAATAGGTCCGTATTTATTCTACAACTTAACACTTTCAGTCTTGCTGGGGAAACATTAAAATTACAACCTCGCTTTTCTTTGTTGACGTAGTCATTGTGGTTAGCTTTAAACTTTAACGTCAACACCTAAATCAAAAAAACACATTTAACATTCGCAAATAACTAAAATTTTTGATTTTTCCAGCTTGCGGGTTTTGTAATTTTTTTGTCTTTGTTCCTTGAACCCAGAACAATCCATTTTTAAAAAACATGAAGGGGATAATGAGGTTTTATGTGTGCATCTCTCTTGTCATTGTTGCGCTGCTGTATGCTTCAGTTGCAGAAGGAGCCTTAGTAAACCAAAACCAAAAAGAAACAGAATGCACGTATGATTCAGACTGTAGTGTAATTCAGAATTGCTGTGAAGGTAATACATACTCATGCAAATTATTTTGTATAGTTAAATTTAATCTCTTGGTCCAATTTAATAAGATTTTATTTTTAAATAGTTCATATAAATATTTTTTGCCAATTTTCAAAATTTATATTTATGAAGGTGTGTGCGAAAATAGCAGACTGGAGTGCCAATATTTCGGCACAGAGACATAAAAGCTTAAGCAGAAACCAAAAATCAATTTGGATATCTAGATTCAACAGGAACAATATTCACAAATTTTACTTGACATCAGTGTAAGACACGGAGCCGGTGACCGGTAGGACCGATCGCACTGACCGAAGCTCCGGTCAGTAAAATCGAAAACGTAGCAGGCACGCTCGGGCTCATTTTTTTTTCTCGAAGCTCATCGATGCTCAAAAAGCGCAAATAGCTCATAGAGCTTTTAGAGTCCTGAAATTTGATATCCGTAGTGGGGTATTTGAGCCCAAAAGTGTAAGAGTGACCGATATGTCGTAAAGGTTGTTTTAGACTCATACTGTCATAAAAAAAATATTAGAGATACTGTGTAATGTAAAAGTATGATGAAATATAAATATATTATATTATTGTATACGATAGTAATAACATATAAATCACACGGGATATAAGATAAAAGTAATAGTCAGCGGTACGAGTGAGTGATGATTACTAGTAATAATAGTAATAGTAATATTTGTTTAATATTAGTTAATTAATTAATTAATATACTGATACCTATACCCTGTGTTGTGGTGTGGCGGACTGTGGCGGCAGTGGCGGGGACGGTGTCAGGTGTCGGTGTCAGTGGTGTCACAGTGAATTAAGTATAAGTTTTCTGAATTAATATACTGCTGATACCTATACCCTGTGTTGTGGTGTGGCGGACTGTGGCGGCAATGGCGGGGACGGTGTCAGGTGTCGGTGTCAGTGGTGTCACAGTGAATTAAGTATAAGTTTTCTGGCTGATGGCTACTGTGCTACAGTAGTAATGTATGTACTGTATCTTTATATATACATGAAGTTAGGTTGATTTATTATGGGCTTGAGAATAAAATTTGTAATTTCAACTATAAAACTTCTCTTGAATTTAATTACAAGAAAATTAAAATAACTGTTTTTGGTGAAACTGAGCCCGAGCGGGATAAAAATTGCAATAATTAAATGTCGATAAATGTGAGTCTTTACTAAACTCTACTCTACACCTCACCACGGAGACGGAGCACCAGATGAAGAGTCGACTTTTTCTGGATGTTGTTACATTTGACACATGTATTAATTACTGTGGGTATTATTTAGTTGTTTGAGCACCATGTAATTTAAATTATTTTAAATATTAAAAATTCGCATTTTGGGCAAACGTTTAATCACGAATTCCTACTATTAATTAAACCACCGCCAAAGTTGCTAAAGCTAAAGCTTGAGCAAACACCAAAGCCCACACACTAACACTAAAACCTGCGGACTAACACCAGTTTAAAATTTATCTGGTATGATTTTTCAAGTTTTCAGTTGTTCAGTTAACCAGTTTTGGAGGATTAGAGAATTATTGAAACTTTAAGTATCACTGTCCACTGTCACTGAGTACTGAGTGCCACAGCCACAATAACAAAACTTTTGTTGGTGTTACTACTACCATACCTAATACCTTATACGTTTCACCTAATACCTACTACCTAATACTCAATAAAATAAAATAACGTAATAAATATAAACATACTAAAACTTCAAGGAGTGGCCAAATTAAATACGCAAACACACTAATTTCGAGAGTAAAGTAGGTCAATGGTTTGAAGTTACTAGCCGGACTAACACCAGTTTAGAATTTATCTGGTATGATTTTTCAAGTTTTCAGTTGGTCAGTTATCAGTTCTGGAGGATTTGAGGACATTCTTTGTTCATAATTTTATTATTACAACTGGCTTACTGCCTAGGTGTGCAGCAAATTTGAGCAAATACGTAAACCATAGCAAAAAATAGTGAACATACAAATTAAAAAGTACAAACAATTGTTCGTATAAAAAAACGTAACAGTATTGAACATTTTGAACAATTACATTAACACCATCCTACAGCTTACGGCATAGTACTATAGTTTATGTTTGATTAACAAAGTCCTTTTTATAAACTTTTGTAATTATATAAACGCAATCAATTTAAAATGATCAGCAGTAAAACAGAAAAGTGTGTGGAATTAGAAGTTCTAAAACCTGTGTTGCGAACTACGACTATATTAAAATCTACAGCAGCAGGCAGTGCTAAGGTACAACTTGGAAGAAACACATCCCATTGCGTAGGTGCAGGCGTTGTCCGGGATTTGGAACCGGAACCTACACCGGCGAAGGTTGACCTTGAATCCAACAATATTGATACATATCGAAATGTGTCTCGCTTACTGTCTTCTCGTTCTTTAACACCATCTGCCTCACAAACAGAAACTGAAATGAGTTGCAACTCCAATAACGACCTGCCACTAAATTTGTGCATGAAAGATGGACCACAAATTAATACTAAAAAAAGCCAGAGTCAAAGTCAAGTTCCATCCTTTTCTTCAGTTTCAGCTTCGGAAGAGCCAGCTCCCGGTGGTACTACAGATGGACCATACAGAGCTGTACTAAAAACTAAGCGATGCCTCCTTATTAGCATAGCTGCATCGGATGAAAATGGTGAGGCAGCAGACTTGGACCTTGACCTGGAGGAAATAAATAAGCGGTTGACCATTCGCACCAATTCGGGTACTTCTACGGGTGCACCTGCTGCTAATGCTGGTTCTAATTCTAGCTCTGCATCCACACAAAAGAAAGGTACGTATTGTCTAGATACAAAGTCGAGATACCTGGGCATGGTGTCAAAACAGTTTCATTCATATGCATGCAATCAAATGGAAGAGGCAGGGTTTGGACACCATTGATCAATAAACATAAAGATAAACATACACGAACAAGCAACCAGGGTATAAATTTTAATAAAATAATAAGTGCAATAATATCAAAATTATTTTATCCTTGCTTCATTCTATTTCATTCTTACAGAATTTTTAGGAGGGCTAATAAGAACTGGAGATAATAACAAGGTAGAAATAAACATACACGTCACCAAACCCTTGTGCCCAGACTGCAACCACTATCAGAATTTCAGCGATGGCCAAGATTATTATTCTCAATTCACTAATCAAGAAGATGTAGATGCGTAATTATATTTTCCAAATTATGAAGCTACAAACAATGACCAAGTAAAAAATGATGCAGGTGTTAGGGAAAAAGTCAGAAGGAATTCAACTGATACGAGAGAGTTTAGCTCCAGTCAAAGTAGTCAGAGTCAGACGCAGACTGACAAATCTCATAATCAGGAGAAACTGGCAGACCAGATTCATCGCCGTCGCCAAATAGGTAGTAAGAACAGCACTGTAGCTGAAACTAAAACTGCTCGTCAAGAAGATTTGGATCAAAATCTTATTCAAAATGTTGGTACAAAAGCAACATCCGTCACTACAGCATTCAAACGATACCGGTCATCTTCAGTTCCTTATGTTCGTTCTGCCGGTGTAGCTTTGACTGGGGACGCTAGTAAGGCTGGTGTTGGTTTGCCAGTGTCAAAAAATAAACGCACTTCAGTTAACAACAGTGACGAAAATATTGAAGAGGTGGATTGCGATGGTTCTGAAGATCCAGATATGCATAACCAATTACCAGCTGACCAGGCTGACCTAGTTGCCACAGATAAGAATCATCAAGCAAAACGAATTAAAATGTCCAAAACTCGTGTATGCGCTGGAAGAAAAAATCCAGAGGTACGTGTATCTGATTGTCAAATTCACCCAAATTTTGAGCAAGCAAAACTTCTTGAAGCTATTAAAAAGAGATCTCAAAATCAAAATCATGTTGAAATCCCTTCTTATCCATCAACATCAAAAGAAGGCTCCAACAACAAAGCTTCTCAATTTGTTTGTTCACCAAAACATGCAAACGTCAACGAAGACCAGGGTGAAGACAAAAACGATGAAATGGAAGAAGATTTCAACGACGAAGACACGAGTGACAGTGACAGTGAAACTTTCACACCTAAACCAATGCCTGCAACGCGAGAGGGTCCAAAGGGTTGCAAATATCTTCGCAATGAGGAATATCTTAAAATTTACCGAACTACAACAAACAAAAAAACCAAACTATTTGGTAAGTCTTGTGTTTATAGATTACTCTAACATGTATTGCAACTAAATGCTGCATATTTTTGTAGACGGTAGATTATTTTTAACTTCTTCAAATATTGTGTTTCAACTAAAATACGCCAAAGAGCAAATGTAGGTTGCTTGTTGCTTAAAGTTTACAGGCACATTATTTATAGTTATATGCAACTATTAAAAAGAAATACCTGCCTAATTATGTATTTAATAAATTTCTCAAAATGTTTTGATATTGTAGATTACTACTGCATTAAACCAAACTGCACTTTTTCGGCCAAGGGATCTGTCACTGTGTTCACAAAATTACGCATGCACTTCAAGGAGCACCTTCAACCACATCTGTTTCGGTGCACATTATGTGGAAGAGCCTATCGGTACACGTTTAGCCTTCGCAGGCATATGCGTGATATCCATTCATCTAAGAAAGAGAAGACGGCACAAACATCGACTGCTAAAAAATTCAAGAAAAATTAATGCTATGCGTAACATCAGTGAAAACTAGTTGATGAATTATATTATTTATTTACTTAACTATGAAGATGTTGATTTAAATATTAAACAATATTTATAGTAAACTTTTAGTTATTATGGTTGTGCTGAGTGCTGTGTAAGGTAAACGTTTGCTGGATTACCTACTATTAAAACTAAATGTTGTAGATTTACATTATAGAGTTAAAATACGATTTAATGGATTAAATAGACGGAAAGTGTTTCAACTCTGGGCATGCTTGATGTTCCTGTCATTATCACACTATCTATCAGACTCTATCATCCCACTAATTCACGAAGATCTGCATACCTCCACGAAGACGGAGCACCAGATGAAGGGTGGACTCCTTCTAAATGTTGTAGTCAAAGAGAGTTCGGCCATCCTCGAGTTGTCAAGTTGTTTTCCAGTTCCAGCGAAGATCAATCGCTGCTGATCTGGAAGTTCTGCAAATGCAAAGAATTCATATTTACTTTTAAGTTTTACGACAGAACGTAGCATATTTCAACTTTAAAATTGAAACATTTATGTAATTTAATATAAAGGCAGTTTTCTGAGATTGACTTATTTAAATAAGGAAATGTAGCTTACCCTTACCTTGGATTTTTGCTTTCACATTTTTGATTGTGTCAGAAGGTCTGAGAAGGCTCCACTTTGAGAGTGATCGTCTTCTCAGTCTTTACGAATATTTGCATACTTCCTCGAAGACAGAGCACTAAATGAAGGGTAGACTCCTTCTGGATATTGTAGTCTGAGAGAGTGCGGCCATCCTCCAGTTGCTTTCCTTCAGCAAAAATTAGACGTTGCTGGTCTGGAGGAATTCCCTCTGCAGAAATAAAATCAAAAATATAAGTAAATGTTCGCATCCAAAGTAGGAAGGAATATAGTTCCGGTTCAGCAATCAGCAAATTTATTAATTAGGTACAATTTTGTATATTTTTTACCTTTATCTTGGATTTTGGCTTTAACATTTTCAATAGAATCTAAAGTTTCAACTTGCTGAGTAATTTTTTCGCCCGTGAGGGTTTTAACGAAGATCTGCATACCTCCACGAAGACGGAGCACCAGATGAAGGGTGGACTTCTTCTAAGTGTTGTAGTCAGAGAGAGTGCGGCCATGCTGGAGTTGCTTTACAGCAAAAATTAGACGTTGCTGGTCTGGAGGAATTCCCTCTGCAAAAATAAAATCAAAAATATAAGTAAATGTTCGCATCCAAATTGGGAGGGAAGGAATATAGTTCCGGTTCAGCAAATTCATTAATTAGGTACAATTTTGTATTTTTTTACTTTTATGTTGGATTTTGGCTTTAAATTTGTCAATAGAATCTGAAGGTTCAACTTCCAGAGTAATTGTGTTGCCCGTAAGGGTCTTCACGAAGATCTGCATACCTCCACGAAGACGGAGCACCAGATGAAGGGCGGACTCCTTCTAAATATTTCAATGTTGTAGTCAGAGAGAGTTCAGCCATGCCATCCTCCCTCGAGTTGTTTTCCAGCGAAGATCAATCGCTGCTGATCTGGAGGGATCCCCTCTGCAAATGCAAAGAATTCATATTCACTTTTAAGTTTTACGAAATAACGTAGCATATTTCAACTTTAAAATTAAAACATATATATAATTTAATATAAAAGCAGTTTTCTGAGATTGACCTATTTAAAAAAGGAAATGTAGCTTACCCTTATCTTGGATTTTTGCTTTGACATTTTTGATTGAATAAAAATAAATAAACAATTTAAGCTTCTCACATGTACTTGTACTCTGACTCACTGTGACTTTGGTGGGTTGGTTGGATTAGGTAGGTACTGTAGGTAGGTGTGTAAACACAATGTGACTATTTTTGTTTTAGTGCTACAATTGAACTAATAAATTATATAGGTGTTTTTTGCCTTCTTACAAAAATAAGGCACACCAGCCCAGTGGTGCCACAGCTTGACTCCATCTGAAGCTGTCAGCTGTGGCTGGCGGGCTGGGTTTCCCTCCCAGCTCCCACGATCTCGACCTTGAGCCTTACTTTAGCCTTGTAGCCCCGGCCACTGGATCAAACCAAGTCAAGGGATCGATCCTGTCGGCCCTTGGGAAAAGATACTCTCTTCCGCTTTTCCCCTACTGGCAACAGCTGTTCATCGGCTACAGGCTAATTAACTTTTTGCTGGTCGTTAAACCACTGGACTGCGTGTCCCTGTGTGATCCATGGGGCTATGAAAATCGTATATTAGTCTCTAAAATGGTCCTATATAGAAAATCTCTAAAATGGGACACAATATTATTCTATTTTTATTTACAGACTATTGAAAATGTTGACAAGAATGGCACAACTACTGATTCAGACACGAATTAAACCATTCAGTCCTGTTTCCTGTATTTAGTATTCAGGTATTTTTTAATGTACTTCTTATTTGTTTCTGTTTTTAATTCGTCAAGAATAAATAAATTAGTGTATTAGGGTTTTGAGACACGGGTCTACATTCTGTGTCTTTGTGTTGATAAATAAATAATAACTACTATTAGCAGTAGCAGCTACAACAATGTCTTCATCTAGATTTAACTGCACTGGCCAGGTAAGCTATGATACTTGATACTTTATTTGTACTACAGTTATATTACAAGTGTTACATTAGTGTTACAGCAAGCAACAATTGAACTAATAAATTATATATGTGTTTTTTGCCTCCTTACAAAAATAAGGCACACCAGCCCAGTGGTGCCACAGCTTGACTCCATCTGATGCTGTGGCTGGCTGGGTTTCCCTCCCACGATCTCGACCTTAAGCCTTACTTTAGCCTTGTAGCCCCGGCCAGTGGATCTCCCAGATCAGTAACGTCGAGCTTCCTAGTTCACGACGTTCCTGGGGCCTGGGATCGATCCTGCCGACTGTTAATGGGGACAGTCGTGTCGGCCCTTGAGAAAGAACTCGCTTCCGCTTTCCCCCTGGCCTTGGCAACAGCCTGGTCGATGGCTACAGGCTAATTAACTTTTTGCTGGTCGTTAAACCACTGGACTGCGTGTCCATGTGTGATACATGGGGCTATGAAAACCGTATATAAGAAAGTGATCGTCTTCCCAGTCAGAGTTTTCACGAATATTTGCATCCCACCACGAAGACGGAGGACCAAGTGCAGGGTGGACTCTTTACTCTTTCTGGATGTTATAATCGGACAGAGCTTGTCGATCTTCAAGCTGGTGTGGCAGACTGTGGCGGCATTGGAAGGGACGGTGTCAGGTGTCGGTGTCGGTGGTGTCACAGTGAATTAAGTATAAGTGTTCTGGCTGATGGCTACTGTGCGGCAGTACTACGGACCACGGACAAACTGAACACTGACCTTTGAACTAAGTAGTGTACTTCTTAATATTAAACGTAGTTAAATATTATAATCATTAAAAAATTATAACTAAATGCGAATAATGCTAAATAATGCTAGAATTTCGTAAACTCAATAATTTTATAATTAATACGATATAAAATTCATTTTATTTTATATTTGCTTTGGTGTTTAAGCCATATGAATGATGTTTGCTAAAACTTCAATGTCTTTAATCTATGAATAATTCATTCAATTATATTATATAAATTTTAAATATACGATCTTAACTATAACAACCATAACATAACAGTCGTCGACGTATTTGACTGTCGGATTATAACTATAATTTATAGTTATAATAAAAGGTAATTTGTAATAACGCATAACACACTGTTATAAAACAATAAATACTAAAACTGCTTCAGTCTTATGTTTACAAAATAAATTCGTTTTTAGTATTGGCATTCTTGACATTGATTACTGATTGAATGATTGAATATTAAAAGATAAAATATTACACAGTCTCAGATACAGATACGTATATACTTAAGACCAACGCCAGCTAAGATAAATAAATCAATGATAAGATAAAATTGATTATTGATTAAATATTAAAATATTACTATGCGTGCTAGTAAAGTAAAAGTAGTAAACAAATAATATGGCTTAAAACAAAACACAGGAACTGACAAATACGACACGAGCAAAATCATAAGATAAATCAGTGCTTAAACCTGATGATATTTGAGCCGAGCTGAAATTAGTTTTCTTTTTTTTTATTCTTATTAATCATTTTTCTGTACTTGAAAGCTTGCAAATTCCTTTTATGCGTTACCGATTGCTTGTGACGCTCCACAGTTGATACATTCAGGAAACATTTGCCGCACAATTTGCAAGTAAAGTTGCCAGGATTTTGATGAACACGGATATGGTCCTTCAATTTTCGAATACGTGAGGTAGAATCTTGATTCTTTTCATGGCATATTTTGCATTCGTATACTGAAAAAGTAATAAAAATCGAGATCAAGGTCAATAAACAAAAACAAGTTTATTTTATCAATGAAGATAAATGTATGTTTTTGTTGTTACACTAATAATAATAATCAGCATATAAAATATAGTAAACATTTTAATTTAGCCAACGGGATTTGGCATAAGCTTAAGCTAAATAAACATTTTTTTGCAAATATAGTTGTGCTGAATCGAAATTCAAACTTACTTTTTTTATCACCTTCGTAACTTATCCAGTAATAATATTCATAGAATGCGTCACCTCGCAGTGCTTCTTGTGTATCGGCAGGGGCAGCTGCAGCTGCAGCTGCAGATTCGACTCCAAAATCCAATTCTTTATTTGGATTTATGTCCTGCTTGTTATGCCGAGGGAGCCGAGACTGAGACTGGGACTGCGTGCGCTTGACCACCTTGACCTCATATATTTTTGCACTGTCAGGCTGAACACGAGAGTGAGAACCAGTGACAACGGAATCAGGTAGTCTGGAAATTTCCACCACGGGTTGCGACCCCCTTGTGTCTGTGTGTAAATCCAAATCCGAATTGTGCACATTATCAACAGCATCGTCATTTATGGCATTTGTCATAACTTCATCCGCTTCGTCGTTTGAATTCGACTCAACTGCAGTATCTTCTTCTACTTCTGCTGGTGATGCAGCTGTTGCTGTCGACGATGTGGAAGCACTTGAAATTTTAGATTTCAGATTTTTCTTCGATTTTAACTTGGAAATCTTAAATTTTAGTTTCAACTGCTGAGATTTACAAACGTATTTTTTTGTAGCAGCTGTTTGTTTACTTTTTTTTGTTGCTGACCTCTTCAAAGATCGAAGAGTTTTTGGTGTCGTAGCTGACTTTCCTTGTGATTGTAATTGCTTTCGGATTTGCCTGTTCAGTTTTGCCTGGTTTTTCTGTTTTTGCTTTTTTCTCCCTTCCAAGTAGTCTGGATTCCGGTCTTCAGATATGGTTTTCAAAAATTCTTGCAGCCGCATAGCTTCTGCTTCTTCTTCCGCTTTTCCTGTGCACTGTTTGTACCTGTAGTCATATTTTTTGAGAAGCTGTTGAATACCTTGGCTAAGACCTTGACCTGGATTGTGCTCTGCCAGCTCTGCCATAGAGTTTGAAATTTGCACTTCGTTTGAGGGCTTTGAGGATGAGGCTGAGGGCAACAACTCCACTTTCGAAGCTGAACTTTCGTCCAAGTCCAAAGTATAAAATTCATTGCATTGTGAAGCAACGGAAGCGAATCTGGCAGGGAATTGGGCAGAAATGCCACCAGTTTCAACTTGAAGAACTGGAATTGGAATTTCGGGTATTTCGAGTATTTCCTCTTCTGTAGCATTTGGTTCTGCTGTCTCAACCTTCTTGACACTATCACTTTCAATTATATTATCAGATGGCTGATTAGTGCTTGCTCCAAGTTTCAACCTGCTACAGCTACAAATAACTTTAGTTATGTGAACGTGTACATTACAGTTGTTTCCAAGTGTAATCATCCCAGGGATTCTATCTAGAAAGTAGAAAGAAATTAATTAAACCAATTTCATAGTACAAGAGTAAAACTACACGCACGCACGCAAGAAAATTTATAATTTTTAAAATTGCAATCTTAAAAATTTTCAAATCTATCTTACCGTTGACTCTTTGTACATTATCAGACCGAGTAATGGTGGTCGTCCTCGTAGTCATTGTTGTTGAAGTTGGATTTGAATCTGCGTTCGTTATATTCTCCATTCCAGATAAGTATTTAAGTCCTGAGAAAGTTAGAGAGAGTGAGAGAGTGAGAACAAATATTCACAAATCAGACAAATCTGCAACAATTATTAAGAATAACAATAGAACATTAAATACTCTGAAACCGATTTAAATTATGTTAGGTTTTGTTCTTTCATTTAATATTGAAAGGTTAAACACCCTTCTTGCCCTATTGGCGTTTTATAGTTGCATCACTTTTGAACTTACACTAAAGGTTGTCACTTTAAATTAGTTAAAATACTGTAATTAATAAATTCGATTCTGAAATTAATATGTAGTGTTTAAAAATATTTTGAATTCTGATAGTTGTGTAAAATCTAAAATTCCACCAAAGACTATTGACTATGTGATTCTGATTACAGTTCGAGTGAGCTTTTTGGTGTTTTATAGTATAACAGTATGGTGTTCAGTCCACTATTTAAATAATGGTTTAATGATAAATATATTTTTTCTTTCTTACCATTTAAAACTTCTGTAACGTTAGTAACGCGTATGTTTAAGTATCTTGTTGTTTTTGTTTTTGTTGTTTAGAGCCTAGGGTACTGACGCTACTGGCTACTGACCGGTACTGAGGTACTGTCAACTGTGGAGTGAGTACTGTAGTAGTGTAGTTTGTTTTTCGCTGTAATACGTAAATAAATCACACACCACTTATACCAATACCAGTGGCTGTGCCTGTGCCTGTGCTGTGAGTACTAGCTACTACAAACACTATAAACAAAAACAGACACAGACCAGACTATCAGACAACAGGTTCTCAATTTAAATGCTGCGCGCACACTTAAGTAATGAATGCACGTGATTTTGGTGCTGCAAATTAGCTGATTAGTTTAATAGCATTTATTTATAGCATTGCAGTAGGTATTATTTATTGATAAACACCATATGTTCTGGAGGTTGAATTCTAGATTTTTAAGGGAAAGGGAAAGTTTTGTGTATGTGCTATGTAGTGGGCTATGGGCGTAAGCTAAACAAAATCAAAAATCGTAATCTCTGCGCACTTTAACTCAGTACTTATCTTATAGAAAGAAGATAGAAACCGTGGTGTGCTTGTGCAGTATGTATGAACACAAAAACTATTGTATCTTTTAGTTTCCACTGGACTCAAATCATAAGTTACGAATTGAGTGGATTTTGATTTATTTTAATAATTAAATTTGTACGTTGTTATGGTTTAATACAAGTTCAGTGTAAATGTTTAAAGCGAGAATAAAATGTAATTCGTCCTGGCGTATTGTTTGTATTTCGAATTGTGAAGCAATAATCATTAGTGTTATTACTGTGACACCACTAAAATGTCACAGTCAGCAAATTCCTCAATTTTAAATCTAACAAACAATTCTGACAGTTCAGAAATCTCGAATGTTTCACAAATAACAGGTTTTGATGCTTTTGATTTATACCGTAGCTTAGAAAACATAGAGATAATGCCAGGAATAGAAGAGATTGACAACCAAACTACTTTAAATAATTTAATTAGTGTTCAAACACAGAAGACATTAGTTAATATTAATGCACCAGCACCAGAACCTGAACTAGAACAAGACATGAGCAATATTGCTCTTTATGGTAGTTGTTGTCAAGATAATTATAATTCTAGTGAATTTGAAGATTTTTCACCAGAACCAAACGTTAATTTTGCTCATGCGGATTTTGAAAAGTTACGAAACAAGAACAATATGAAAGGATCCACAACTAAAGTTAAAAAGATTTCGAAAACTTCAGAGTTACGAACTTCCACTCCCACTCCCACACCCACGCCAACATCTAAGTTAAAAACAAAAAAACTATTGACCTCTTCTTCTTATGTTGCTATTCCCACAACTTCAGTGGCAGGTTCAGCAGGTTCAGGTTCAAGTACGGATATGGGAATTCAAAATAGAAAACAAAACAATTTGTTAACCAACATTACTATTTCGTCCACAAATACTAACAGTGCAAACATAGATCTTGAAATTCCACTTCCAAACCCAGATGCTTCATTGACGCGTACATTAAATGGTGGTGCTAACTATATGCAAGGTATTTTTATTTTTTATTTCTTAAATGTTTAGTGCTATTGCTATTATTGAATTGGCTATACGTGATAACATGATGCGATACATATGATGTATGCGATAATGCAAATGGCAAGCTGCAATGACTAACTGAATATACGACTATATTGCTTTTACCGCTACAATAATTAAAATTCAAACTTTTATACAAAATACAATTACTTATGACTTATGATTCTTTTTTAATAATTGTAATAAAACATTAAAATAATATTATTTAAATAATTTTATGATGCAAATTGAAATTATAATGCTATTATTTTGTTTTGTTTTCACCTTTTCACAGGATTTTCAGGATTAGGGACTGGACTATTCACAATAGGAAAACACAGCACAGTTAACATTTACGTGACTAAGTGTGTAAACTGCAGGGGAAAAAATGACTGTGAAGAAGAAACACCGCACGTCAATGTAATTAAATCTGCGCCTAAACGGCTTGAAACTGAACAACAATCAACAATTCCCACAAATACAAATTTCACGACTGATATTCATAACTGTAGTAATAGCCAAGAGACTGTAACTGTACCTGTAACTACAGCTCTTGTAGCGCCTGTAGCAGAAGCAAAACAACTACCATTAGTGCCATTGTCATTACCGATGTCAACGGCTACATGTAAAAACAATTCATCTGCTAATGCTGTGCTGTGTCCAAGTTCACCATTCAGTGACAATAATTTAATTGTGAACCCAACAATTGTCCGTAAAGCAAGATTTAACCCCTACTTACCTTCCAACTCCAACGCACATGTTTCAAGATCGATGGAGGAACAAAATCAAGACCTTTTAGAACAAGAGATTGGTGTTGGTACTGTTGGTCGATGTGAAGATATTGATATTTTGCTACCCAACTGTGTTCAAGAAGCACATTATCCGGATAATTTAAGTTTAAAGAACCATTCGTTATCTTCTTCTTTTACACACCTTAATTTATCACTTCCGTTGTCTCCCAGTTCAATAGGTTTACCTTTATTGTCTTCATCTACGTCAGTAAAGCGAAAAGGTCGCGGTCGACCTCCTAAGCACGCAAGGCATCCAGATTCAACTTCGACTTCTTCAGCAACAACAAATATGCAGTTTTAAGAGATTTGTGAATTTCAAAAGAAGTGTTCCAGCAAAGCATTGAGCACAATGAACTCAAAAATCGATACTCATTCATTCAACATATCAACAAGTAGAAGTAGTATGATGAAAGATTCCACATTTTCAGTGTTCAAAGGGAGAGGTAGACCAAAAAAACATAAAGATTTAGGTACGGATTCAGTGATGCCGCCTACGCCTACATCAACCACATCAACATCAAATCAAAAAGAAGTGTCAATTCAAAACGTCAGAGGTAGTAACACTAAATTAAGATTATTATCACGTCATCGCAAAAGCAAAAGAATATTCAGGGAAGAAAGTGAAGACACACCAAATAACAAAAATGCGTCAGAAAAAAAAGGAAAACTTTCTTCTTCCCCAAATTCTTCCTGCAAAATAACAAAACGCAAATGCGTTTTAGCTGATTCGGATTTAGATAGAACCAAAACAGGTTTATTGCCTGTTGAAAAATGTACCAACCTTGATACAAATCACCGAATGCCAGTTTTGCAACCAGTGAGTCCCCTTATTGACAGTTGTGGCAATAAGAAGAATCCAGAGTCGGAATATTGCATCGAAGCCACTGAAAGTTTGCCACGAATTACGCTACAAAACTACGAGGAGGAGTTGTTCCGCCCTGTTGTAAAATCATTTATGAGTAAAACAAAATCTGAAAGTGGAGAAACAAGACTAATAAAATTGGATAAACTCAGTAGGTTTATATTTTAAATTCCAAATAATTTTGCTATTAACTAACCGTAATAAATTTAAAAATAATTATGAAACAGTCGTTTAGGTGTAAGTGTGTAAGTAGGTAGGTATAACATGCACTCTCGTAGAGGCACAAAGCCTAGGGGAGGATGTTTAGGTATATTTAAATGTAACAGAATTAATATTCGATTAATTAATTGAATTATTTAAAATTTTAATTTGTTGGTCATTGTTTCTGAATGTTTCTTTCTTTTTTGCAGTGCGTGTATGTACCAGGTGCGAGTTTGAGACAGAATCAAGTACGACTAATAAGAGAAAGTGGAAGGATCATTTTTTGCAACACTGTGTACCTGAAATTTTTGTATGTAAAGTTTGCAGACGAAAATACCTTAATAAATGTTCTTTAGATAGGCATTACGGACTGTCGAATCATAATTCTATGCAGTTAATTGCGTCAATAAGGACTAGGACCGGAATCTCTGATGTTAGTCATGTTAATTTCACACTTCCAAAACTGGAACCTAATCCGAAGCCTCCGAAGGTGGCGTTGAGGTTCAATCTGAAGAAAAAGCTGGCAAAAAAACAAAAATTACGTAGTAATAAATAAATATGGTTTGTTTCAAAAAGAAACACATTTCAATTTTAATGTAATAATATTGCTATTTGCTTGCGTTTCATTTTTTATTGTTTTTTGTTTCATTTAATTTAGTTTAATATGTTTTAAAACTACTTCTTTCTTTAAACTTTGAAATTATTGAAATCAATTTATATAATATTTTGAGGTAATAATTTGGCATAGTTAATAAATGTATGATTATCTTACACCTATACAAAGTATTTTAATATTTTAAAGCAGTATTGCACATGCACCACGACGACGCTGGCGACCACGGTGACTTTTATTATCTATGTACATTAAATTATTTCATACTGCGCATACTGTCACTGTCGAAAGTACCGGAAGTTGCACATGCACTAATAGGCAGTAGGTTATGTCTTGGTTTTTGTACTAAGCACCTAATTCTAATTACTATTAATAAGATTTATAAGATTAAATAGTTGAATTGATCAAACAGAATTAAACTTCTATACTCTATACTATGCGATACAATTAGATACGTAATATCAGCGACATGAATCATAAAATAACAGTAACGAAGCAACTTTCGCTAGAGTTGCTGAGCAAACACCGACCACTAATACTAACACTAAAACTAAAAGCTGCAGGGTTAATGATTAAAGATACCACAGATAAACTGCCAACGTCAACGTCAACTGTCACTGGTGTCACTGGTCTAGTGGTGTTACTATTACTGATAATCATACAGGAATGCAAGGTGGCAAGTGGCAAAAGCAAACAAGCTAACACACTACTTTTATTATTTGAGAGCAAATGGCAAATCAGGTCAATGTTTATTGTTTATTAGACGAACCAACCGTGACTTGTTTTAGTTTGTAATATTAAAAATTAATTAAAGTAAATATTACATACCACTTCAAATATTCAAATTGCAAATCAAGAATAAAGTAATACTAATATAACTGTAGGACATATACGGCTAAGCTAAAACAGCCTGCTACGGATTTGAGAAATCTTAATTTGTCAAAGTACTAATAATAATAAAAGTTAATAAACAAACAATCAAAATGGAAGTTGGAACTGTTAGCAGGGAAGAAACTTGTGGTAATGTTGAAACAGTAGGACCCGTGGAAGCCGTGGATGGAACACAAACAATTTTGAAGTCTACAGCAGCAGAAAGTGCTAAGTTACAATTAGCAATTAACACATCACATTTTCATTTTGAAGGTGTAGTAGATGCAGGTGCAAAATCTCGATTTTATGACCCAGACCCAGACCCCAAAACAAAGACGATTGGGCCGAACACCAACAAAACAGATGTATATCAAAAAAGTCACATTCTACTCTCTTCCTCTTTGAGCTCTGCAACAACATCGGCTTCAAAAGGAATTCAAAATAACAGTGGTAAAGAATTCTTACTAAAACTAAAACATCAACAACCCTTATCATTGGTAATGGTTCCAGAGTCCAAAGCCCACCCCCACCTCACAAATGAAGAACTACAACTTGGAGCTGAGAATTAAAAGCAAACGCAATTTGATTTAATCCGGTCTCAGTCTCGGATAATTCCAGCTTCAGCGCCTTCAGCGTCAATTTTAACGTCCAATTCTAACCAAAATCTTTTAAATAAATCAACCTCTACTTCATGTGCATCTAGCAACGCTGAAAATAGCTTTGAAATTAGCTTTGACGAATCTAGAGGGCAAGGGGCAATATCTTCGATTTTACCAGATGTACCTCTAATAATCTCTAGTTCACGTTCACAACTAGAAGATAATCTTGACTTTCCAGTTGCAGTTGACTTTCCATCTAAAAATGATGCAGAAAATAAAACCCCTGATTTCAACGGTGCAGTTCCGTCAGTTGCGTGTCTTCCAAAACAGACCCGTCAAATTGACCTTGACCTTATTGAACTAGGACACGCAAATACTAGAGCTCCAGAAAATATTGCAAAAAAAGGTGCCACTGACACCAACAGTGCTAAAACTGGCAGTAGCAGTAGTACCTCAAATGGCGCCAATGAGTTTGGAATTCCTGATGCCAAGAATCAACAAGGTACAAATTTTATTATGAATAATAATTTAATCAGTTGTTGTTTACATTAATTTGTATTATTTCCAATTTCCACTGATAATTAGGTAAATTATGTCACAACACTGACAAAATTGTTTTACTTCAACCTTTATCAGAAGGTGTTCAATTTTCATAATTAGGAAATAGAACACAAACTGGTGGTCATGTACAATTGTTAAATTAAAGAAGGCTTAATTGAAAATATGTTTTTTTTGTAGGTTTGCTTGCTGGATTAATTACAACAGCAGGAAAGAAAAACACAGTAAATATTCATGTGACCCAATGTTTTAACTGCCATGGAGAGTGCGTTCGTCAGCGAATTTCAGTAGTGTCTGAGCAGCCTTTAAAAATAAATCCAGAAATTTTAAAGACTACTCCTCAACCAGCAGGCTCAGGCTCTTCAGTTTCTTCTATTTCTAATAATTCTGATTCTACACAAGACAAATTAGATGCAAACGCGGATATTAGTAGGTCCCGGTCCAGGATTACATCTTTACTAGCCGGACCAGAACCGGAAACTGAATTAGAATCAAATCATCATGACGATCAGTTTTCAACCAATACAACAGCAACAGTAGGTGTCACTAGACAACAACCTGAACAACCAACTTTGATCCCCGATGATAATAATCCACATATTCCTAGTCCAAACACCACACCAAATGTACGTAAACGCCGTCGTCACCGGCCGATTATCAATAAGAAGCGCCGAGCAGGAGTAAAGAAGCAGAAGCATCTTAATCAGAACGAATTGAAGTTGAAATTAAAATATACTCCTGCCCCTTTGACTTTGGCATCACCTACTTAATCCACATCGGCAAATGAAAATGATTTACACCAAGCCCAAGCCCAGCAGGGCGACTTTACTGGTACTGGCACTGGCATGACGACGACGACCACGACTGATTCTGACGCTTGTCGTAATTTTGAAGTCGGGAATCCTAAAAATTATAGAGATTTATTCTGGACCGCTACTAGCGAAGATAAAACGTCAATGAGTAAGTTAAAGTTGAAACACTTTTATTTTTTAATTTTTATTTCTATTATCTATTGCTCATGGACTCATGGCTCATATTGTTGCTGTAACACTGTAGCTGTACTTGATGGCTTGATTCTGAAGCGTAGAACAAGTAACAAGTCGTGCGTATGTTTTTTTGTACTTAAATGATGAGTATAGCTAGTATAGAAATTGCAATTAAAAATATAATATACAGAACGTTTGTATTTAATTTTCAATTTCAATATTGTATTTGTCATTTATTTGAATTTTGTTTTATTATTATAGTTTATCAGTGCAAAAAATGTGATTTCAATGGGTCATCAAACGAAGTATCAGAAACAAAACTTAAGGAACATTTTCAAAAACACTATCAACCAAATCGATTTATTTGCCAGAATTCATTATGCAAGAAATCGTATGAAACTCCATCAAGTCTAAAGCGACATTACACCCGCACGGCTCATAATGTTGAAATTATTGCAACTACGGCGTCTACGGCTTCGCGAAAAAGCAAAAAGGCTAAAATATAATTTTAAATTTTAACGACTGCATTAATAATTTAATAATGTGACATTAAAAGTATTGAAACATTTTCAGTATAGAAACGAAAAACAACATGTGGCAATGCATTCTGCTAATTCTGCTTTCTGCAATAAGTTTAAATAAGTTTAATAAAGTATAATTATAAGTTTGTATTTTAAGTACAGTTACAGTTGTAACTGTTGAAAGAGCATAATTATATTGTGTATTATTGAGGCTAGCCGGCTAGCGTAATTAAAATCTAACTCTATGATCTATAATCTATAATGTATGTGGCATTCACTATTCACTTCCCACTGTCTGTGAACTGTACACAGGATTACGAAATTAAGGATTTAAGACAATGTGTAATGTAACTGTATAGTAACGGTATCGAAAATAGCGTTAAGTGGTTAAATATTATTAAGTGTAATTATGTGTAATTTAATTTAAAAACATTTAACAATATTCATTAATTTTTCTAATTCTATTATTCTATGTAATTATATTTTGTTGTAACAACACCATGTGCTTGGCTTGGCCTTGAGCCTTAATGTTAACAGTTAAGTTAATTGATTAGATGAAATATTATTGTTGTTGTTTGTACTGGTTTTAGTTGTTAGTTTTTTTCTGTTCTCATGCTAAATTTATACTTTATTAACTCAGAATTACTACCAAAGAGAACTAGAACTAAACTACACTGTGCATCGCTAATAAGGCAAGGTCAAATTAATGTCATCTTTTTTTTGTAAGAATATTAATTCTTTGGTGTTATTCTTGTTTTTTGACTTGTTTGTTATTTGTTGGTATTACAAGTACCAGTTTACTTTGAATTAATAAATAAAATTTCTACCTAACTTAAATCTTTTGATTTATAGTTTATTATCTCTTCAATTCCAAAATTTAAGGAATTAAACTCAGCACTTAGGATTAGGAACAATGCGGTTGGCAATTTTTAATTTTAGTTTAAAGCTTGACACAGTTACGGCGACTTTTATTTATTACAATAATGTTTTATTTAAAAGCATAAGAACTGACTGAAATGAAAGCATCACATGACTTTACCATTTACTTATTTAAAAATTTATTTTGCATGTTGTATTGCAAATTGCAATTTATTTTCAGATAATAAATATTGAGTCCGAGCATCTGCAATGAATACAGGCTGTCAGTAATACAGAATACAGATCTTGTCTTGTTTTTTACTTGCTTGTGTTGTCCTTGTAGTTTTTAGTTCAAATTTAGCTTTGGCGCGAACACTAACACGTCGGTCAGGACAGAATCAGAATCGACAGAATCAGAATCAGACTCAGACTGCTTTTAATTTTTACTAGTGCTAATTCACAATACAGATCTCGCAATCACATGATACTTTTACACTATTTTATACGCAGTTTAAAAGCTACAGAATCTGAAAAGTTTGTCGTGTTTGGTCCTTCAATATTTTAAATCCAGTGGTCAGTAAGTCGTTTTTTGTCTGGTCTGGATTCACTTTAAACTAGTTTTACTACAGAATACACCAACAATTTTGACTGTTAAGCACTTAAGTCATAAGTGTTAGTCGGAGTTCAGTAAAAAGTTTTTAGATCGGCTTTACTAAACATCCTAATTTGTAAATTTACATTTAATAGCAATTCGTAATTTAATAATAAAGTTAAATGAACTTTAGTAGTCAGTAGTGGTGTTGATGCTTCATGCTGCTGATGCTGCTCCAGATTTAAGCGAGCGATTGTCTATTGTTTAGTTTGACGTTTTGAAGAAGGTTAGTCAATGTCCAGTGTTTTATTTCAAAAATACAAAACACAAATTACTATTAAAAAGTACATGTAAATCATTGGTTATCACTTATCAGTGTTGTGTTGCTATTACTTGCGTTTACATTGTGGATACTTTATTAGGCGTTTGTTCAATTTGTTTTAGATAAAATCAATTATTTATGTATCTTAAGCTAAATATAATAAGTTTTTGTTTTTGTGGATTTTTGCAGTCTATAAATTCCAACGTAATGAATCAATCGTTATCGAAGGACATGAATACCCACGATGAGGATAATGATAATGCTAATCAACTGAATCCTACACGCACACCTACACCAGTCTCGATTTCACCAGTGTCAGTACCACAAAATGCACAAACTATTAATATCAACATTTTGATTCAAACTCAAATTAGTTCATTCAATCATGCCAATGCTACTGGCACTGGTACTGCTACTGTTTGTTCAACTTCATTGTCTCCTGGACCTGGTACTGCCGCCGCACCTGATGATTCGGATGATCAGGGTAAGCTAATAAAAATAAACAGCACAAATAGATTCAGATTCAGAATTTAGAACCGAATATTCAATTTGAATTGAAGGTTAAAAGTAGAACTACAATTAGTGAAAAAGTACAATTAGAATTAGTACAATATCACAGTTACAGTTGCAGTTTGTTGTAGTTGTTGCAGTTGGTCACAAGATGCGTGAACGCGCTGCTCATTTGCTTAATAATTGTAAATATTAAAATTACTAACATGAGTTGATTTTTCATTTTTGTAAACTTTTATTTGTTTTTTTGCTATTTAAATTTCAATTAAATTTAGTTTCATTTATTAAAAATTTTAAAATATGTAAATTTCTAATAATACATATTTTACAAGCAAAGCTTTAAAAATCTTGCGTTCAAAACGCCACTAAATTTTTGTTTGTTTATTTCTAGTATCTTTGCGAGGACAAATAAGCACCGGTGACAACTGTGATGTGAATGTCTACATAAATAAAGTTAATTGCGAAGACTGGAAATGCGCATCTTCTTTGGAGCACCAAAATAAATCGCAGGAACACTGTGTTCTTCCTTCTTCAAATTCAGATTTAATTAAAAGCAGTAAAGATTGCAGGCGATTATCAAGCAGGTGTGGATCACCATCATCATTATTAAAAGTAGAACTAGCTACTTTTGATTACGATGAGGATGAGCTAGTTACGAGTGACATGAACGCAAGCAGTAGCAGTACAGGTACAACTGAGACTGAAACTGGTACTACTGAAAGTGGCACGGCTACAGCAATAACAAAGACCAAAAATTTGACCACAACTTCAACTTCAACTTCCACATCAAAATCAACTATAGGTACGAATATTGTGCTTCCCAAACCTGTGCCTGTAACAGTAGTGCGTCGAAGCAGCATTTTTGGCGAAATTCCGTTAGAACATCAAAGATTCCATCAAGAAGACTCGAACGCGGAAGCAAAATTGATTTTCAGTTTGAATGATTCAACACCAGAAACGCAACAAAATGCAGCTTCTAACATGCATTCAAAATATTTAATGACACAAATAAGCCAAAAGGACTACAATTTTGACACATTAAAAATGAATAATACAAGTACTAATCAACATCCAAAGAAACCAGAAGCCACTGTGACCATGAATAAAAGAAAACACACATCTAAATCTTCAACTGTTGGTATTGGATCCGATTCTGGTCATGGTGATATGATTTTTTTTAGTACAGACACTGACAGTAGCACTTCATCTTCAAATTCAAGCACAAATAAATTGCTTGACTCTGCTTCCCAATCGTCTAAAAGAAAAAAACAACAATCTACTACATCTGCTTTTACGAAAAGAATGCAAAAATCGGACCACAAGAAAGGTAAACATATAGATGCCTCTACCTCTACCTCAGTTGCCTCAGATATGCGAGTCGCCAACTGGGAAACATACTTTACTTTTGAAGAAAATGAAGATCATACTAAGCGAGGTGAGTTTTCAGTTTACAATAGTGAATAGTTTACAACTTCAATATTTTCATTTTCAATTTTTAATGATTTTCATATGTTAAAAATTAAAAACGTTTGGCGCAAACAAGTGCAATGTGCAGTTAAAGCAACAGTGCATTTAATTTGAGTGCATATACCAAAATTCACATACTTAATTAATTTAATTCCTATTTTGTTTGTTTTGATTTAAATAGAAAGTACCTGTACTATGTGCAAGAAAGTTTTTGCTGATTGTCATGGTATAATAATCACCCTAAAGTACCACATCCAAAAACATTTTTACCCTGCATTATTCAACTGTTACACCTGCAACCTGGAGTATGACCTGCCGTCGTCATTAGGTAGACACCGTAGGGAGTCCCCTGCACACGCTGTGAATGAATCAATGTCAATGTCGGGAAAACGAAAAAAACGTATCAAAAAAGGCAAAAAAGCAGTTAGAGGCAGTACGAGTAAGAGCGCCAGTAAAAAATAAAATCAGTTTTATCTGAAATTTGTTTTATTTACAGTCAATGCCAATGACCAATACTACCTAATGAATTGTTTCATATAACAAAGTTATAAATTTTAATAATTTTATGTTGCTCACGTTAAAATTTAATTAATTTATGATTCGTCTTGATCAGCTTGTTAGTTGTTGTGTAGTCAGTGTAGTTGTGTTTGTGAGTATAAAATAGTAAAACTAGAAAGTCATACTAGATTTTAGATTTAATTGTAAATGAACTATGCACTGTGACTGTGACTGTATGTATGTAGTTGTAGCACTATGTAGTATTGTAGTATAAAGTGTAGTTAGTGTAGTGTACAAGTAAAAACACTATGCTCATGAACTAAATATCTATTTTTTATTTTTCAGTAAGTAATTGTAGTTTGTAATCTATTTTTTTATTTTTAACACTGTTTAAAGCTTAACAGTAAAATTCAAAGCAAAGTATGACATTATGACCTAATGAAATGAATTATGAATATAAGTCTTTATGATTTTCTTTACGTGCCGTACGTATACCGTACAGCCGTACAGTGCCGTACACATGGTCTACGTCTACAAGAACGTTTTATATCACTTGTAAATATCATTAGCATTCAAATCTGAATGATTTTTTCATATTGTAAAATGCGTCAAAAACGTGACTACGTGACAGATTTCGCAAAGCAAATTAATTATTAATTAGACTTCTTATAATGTAGAACAGTTACGAGTTCTAAATTTTATCGTTTAAATGAACTAAATGTTGAGATAAAAATACTTTTATTTGTTTGGTGTTTTGTTTTGTAGTTTGGTTGCTCTTAATTTAGTGTTGTAACTTACTTTATTTCTTTATTTGAGACTCATTCAATTGAGATTCGAGTTGAATTGTTATTAATAATTTATGACTTATGAGCAGATGCACCACCAGCAAATAGTATTTGTATTTTGTTTAGCTAAATATGGGGAGTATGAACACCACTAAATGCATAACTAATAAGAAAAACGTAATTTAATACTAATTAACATTACTCACAAGCAGCAAGCAGTTCATGGCTTGTGACTGCTGCTGCTTATCTTTTTACGTTTTTTATTACCTGGAAATTATGATTTAATAAATAATGACTGGACATAAAATTTTATGTACCTGCGTATTTGGTTGTTCAACTATAAATTAAAACGTCTATAAATACATTTAATTAGAAAATTCAATTTTATTTTAATAACTGTGATAATTTTCATAAAACCAATAAGGCACTATGTAGTATTTTTGTACAAAACTATATGTGCATACAAAAAGATGTCTTGGCTGTCAGTTTTTGGTTGTATCGTGCATCAAAATTACGTAGAGATCCATAATATTATAACGACTTTTGCTGAGTTTGTTGGCTTATTCAGCTGACTGGCTCCTGTCTTCTGATCTGGAATTTGAACTGCTGGCTGCGGCTGCATATTTTATGCTCAGTATGCATGCTGCTGCTGCAGCAACTGCAGCTGCAGTTGCACTTGCACGGGCTGACGGCTGCAGTGCTGAGTGCTGCAGTGAACTGTGTGGCTGTGGCTACTGTAGTATCTTAAATAAGTCATTAGTATAAGTATACTAACGACAACGACTAACATTATTAAATTTTGTGGATTAGAATTAGAGTTTAGAGTGAATATTTAATTCTAATTATTGATTCACAGGTTTGGTCTTTTTATTTATTCAACCAACTAACATTCAAGATAGGATCTGACATTACTCATGGCGCCAGGTGCTATGCATTGAACATGCATCAAGCTTAAAGTATAAGTATATAGTATATAGCACACTCACCAAGTAGCTCAAACACAAGCATTACGCACGTACACAAGTTACTTTTTAGTTTTTGTTCCTATCAATGTCACTAGTCGTCAGTTCCGATGAATGTTGAGTTTGAGCTCAACTGCCTGCAAATAAATTATTCAAGCTATTTTTATTCATGTCAAAGCTCACACCAGTTCAGGTCAGTTCTCTTGTTCAAGTTCTAGAAATCCAGGTTTATCAGTATCAAGATCAAGTATCAGTAACCTATGTAGCTGTCGTTCATTTGAATTTGAAATGTAAAATTACAGAATTAACTTAATGACGCCAGTGCTCGAGCCCCTGCCTCAGCTAGTAACATAATGTCAGTTGTCACTATTCGTCAGTACAGATAAATGTTACGTTGAAGTTCAATTACCTGCAATTAAAATAATAAAGCTATTTTTATTCATGTAAAAGCTCACCCAAGTTCTCTTGTTCAAGTTCTAGAAATCCTGCTTGATCAGTATCAGTGACCTATTTAGCTGTCGTTTATATTTAATATTTAAATTAACAAAATTAACTTACTGACGCCAGTGCTCCAGCCACTGCCACAGCCAGTAACAGTAACACAAATGTCGGTCGTCACTATTCGTCAGTACAGATGAATGTTAAGTTGGAGTTCAATTGTTCAATTACCTACCTGCAACTATATTAATAAAGCTATTTTTATTCATGTAGAAGTTCACATCAGTCATCAGTTCTCTTGTCTAAAAGTTAAAAGTTCCAGAAATCCAGCTTTATCAGTACTAACTATCACGACGTAGCTGTCGTTTACATTTAATATTTAAATTAACAAAATTACCTTACTGACGCCAGTGCTCAAGCCACACCAAGTAACAGTCACCTTAAAATTCGTAGCATTGGCAGTGAAAGGCAGTGACAGTTAGTCCTATTTCTAATTTATACTTAATATTTAATATTTAAATATTTTTAAGTAGTTCATGTTTTGAATTAAATAATATTTAAGTTTTAGTTTTGCTCGTGTCAGTGTTAGTCGTTGGTCTTCAGTTCTTCAGTCAGTCAGTTGTCTGTGCACTGTGCGTGCTGAGTGCTGCAACATAAAAAGTTTAATAGTGGTGTGGTGTATTAACAAATGTTAACAAATTAAAAATTAGTACTTCTTTTTTTTGAATTTTGCATTTTAATTGTTATGGTTATTAGAAAATTTTGACCAAGAATTGCTATTGTACTTCTGTCATCGGTCATTTGCGATCATTCTATACACAATTCCTAATTTGCCTGCAAGCTTAGCTTAGACGTTTACTGCAAGATTGCGTAATTAAGCCATTAAGCTAACAGTTGTCATTAAAGTTGATAATGAAAGCAACACCGGTAAGTTAAATATTAACAACTATAAACAAATTGATGCTAAATAAATTCGATAACTCATTAATTAACTCATTAAATGTAAATTTTAGTAAAAGAAGAATGTGCTAACTAATTAGGTTATTTAAATTAATTACTTTAAACAGGGCCAGGGTACAGTTGGCTTTCGGTCACCCGCTGCGTCTAGGCAATTCCTGAATTTGTTAGCTCTTCAAAATGCGGAGTTTTCCTTTACTGATAAGACTGTACGATGTTCCAATAATTATTTCATACCATTTCATGGATTTTTAGTTGATTTCTATAATACTTATGCCTCTTATGGGAACAATCCTGTTGAGCCCGTTGAGCCGGTTCAGCGCAGTCCTCAACAACATTTGGGTGTCCAGGTTGGAGCCGGTCTGGCGGGTCCGGTTAATAACCAGAACCAAAACCAGCAAGTAAGACTTACAAGGTTATGTTTATGTCTGCCTCAAAAGTTGCACGCAATGCATAAAAATATTAAAATATTAATTCCTAATAGATTTAGCTGTCTACAACCTTTCTTCTCTATTTATATTTTTGTTTTTATTTATTATTTCTGTCATTACTATTCAGCTACCTGGGACTGGGACTGCAATTTCGCCAGCGTCTAACTCAATTATCAACCTGCAAGATTATACAGTCCTTGAAGTTGCTCAGGTTGTTTTATTTTTGTACGTGGGAAATATTTGTGTATGGCCTACATCAATCGTACGTTTTGTAGAAGTAATGTCTGCCCTTGGTTGTAATCCATCTTATGTGAATGTTATGGGTCTGATGTCGTCTGCGTTATATAATGTTTTGTGGGGGTCACACATGGCAGAAACAGCACAAGGGAAAAAAATTCGATTTTGGTCTGACAACAGTGGTGTCTTAACCGCGCACTTCATTTATGCTAATGGAATTTCGCATATTGAAGGTTATAGTGTATGCAGTTCCGGTTTGGCTTAGCTGTTAGGCAGTTAGTCAGAGTTAATCTGTTTGCTGTGCTTAATACCTAAATAACTGATTCTTAGTTTCTTTAATTTATTTATTTATTTGAAATCGACAACGTTGCTTTATTTATATTTAATTTCTTATACGTTTATTGTCATTGGCTACGTATTTATAATATTATTCTAATTTTATGCTAATATAATAATCAATTTAGAATGAAACTTCACTTCACATAAAAATAAACTTATTCCTGAATTTTTTGAATAGAATAACACAGTTTGGATATTTAGGTTAAATCTTGTTTGCATGTTTGTTGATGTAAATGGTTTTAGTAAATAAGTGAACTTGCCTAACTACACTACATTAAATCAGGTTAAAACTTTGAGACTTGAGATTTGGAGCAATCACCAAGTCACCAACCACCACAGCCGTAAGCATTTAGAATTTGGTATAAAAGGCAAACAATTTTAGTTCATCGTCTTATTAGTGTGTTTTTTGTTGGGATTAAAACATCCACATCTTAAAATGGCGGACTCCAGTATCCTCAATAATAAAGGCAAGGAAAAGTTAGACAAGCAAAGTGCTAGTTCTACTACTAGTTCAGCAAGTATAAAAAAGCAAAGCTTAGGTAGTGGAAGTAGTGGGCAAGGGCAGGGCAGTACCGGCAGTAGCAGCTCTACCACCTCTAAAGAATCAAAAAACTCAAAAGACCCAGTTTCAAGCTCTGGCCCAGGAAACGTAACAGTTTCCCCCGCAGTAACCCGGTCCAGGTCATTGCAACTTTCAAGTTTATCGTCTTCTGCATCAAAACGTAGAAAAAATAGTCGGTGGTTTGCAAGTAAAAAGAAGTCACTTACAGTTGTAAGTGGTGGTTCCGGTTCAAGCTCCAGCAACTCTAGCTCCAGCGAGCATTTGTCTCCGGTATTGGGAAAAAGAAAAGGGTTGTCTTTGTCACGTAGAAGAAAAGGAAAGGACGAAAGTCATAGCAGTCGAAAATCAACTTCGTCGTCTTCGTCAGAAAAAAACAAGAATGACCGTAGCAAGCGTATTTCTGCTTCTACTGCAACAGAGCCAGAGTCCGAACCTGACACTGTGTTTACTCAGCAGGATCCTCTGAAGAAACGGCAGTCTAAGTCCAAGAATGTCAAAACCAAGAAAAGTGGTGCAGAATCCAAATCCAAGCCCCTAGTTGCAGCCGCAACTAGAACTAGAAAAACTGAAGTTGAAGTCGAATTGGAAGAGGAAGAGGAATTGTTTCTTTTAAACCGTGAAAATCCATCCTTCCAGTTAGGACCTATCCACACCTCATCCAGAAGTTCAGTACGAAGAAGATGTCTATCTATTAAAGGTAACTGTTTAGTTATTGTTACACTACTTACAGGTTATAGTTATTTGCTGATGCTTATTCTGTTCTAATACCATTTTTTGAGTTTTAAGTTTTTGAATATTAATTTTTTTGTTTTTTAACTGACTTTAATTTTGTGATTGGTATTGCTAGTTGCAAAGTCATTTAGGTTAGGTTTGATTTACAATAACACCTACACCCAATCACCCAATCACTAATTCCTATATTATGATGTTGCTTATAATAGATGTTTTGTTTTTTTATTTGTGTACAGATGACTCTCCGCTGCTAAAAACTTCACCTAATAGTTTGCGTTTGGACACCAATTCAGAAACTGATCAAACTGATATGGATTTAATAGGTGGACATAATACGGGTAATAACAGTTCTAAAAAGGTTAAGGATTTTGAATCCCTTCATTTTGATGGATCAGAACATTCGGAGCAGGTAGAAGAAGAGGATGGTGGAGATTGCAACGAATCTGACATGGAGTTAGATTTAAATACCTCGGATCTAATGAATTCGCCGAAAACATCAACACCATCAAGGAGCAGAACCAGTGTCGGATCTAGACGGAAGTTGCAAGAAAGGGAAGGGGAAAAAGGTAACAATAATTATTGTATTATAAAATTAAAAAAATATGATTGCCGGTTGTAAATAAAATTATTTATATTAATTTATAATAATTTGACCAATATTGTGTTTTTGCTCTACATTGTTAGTATATAATGATAGTTGATTATACATTCATAAAGTACGTCTACCTATTTTTTTAGCGTGCTCATCACCCTTGGCTGAGCCTGAGCAAATTAAACGAAGAAGAGCTGATTCCCTGGCAGTAGGATCAGGATCCACCTCTAGTTCTAGTCCCCATAACTCAAGTGCCAGCGCTGCCGCTAAGTCGTCCGGATCCAGCAACTCAAAACTTTTGTCACCCATGCCCATGCGATTAAAGATAGTAAGCTCTACACCTTCACCAGGTTCGTCGGTCTCACGAGTCTCACGGAAATCTAAATCTAAATCTCCAAAATCCCCTCATTCTCCTGTTATTTCACCATCCCAATGGACGTTAAGAATGAGAGGTGGATTCAAGCTTCAACGTAAAATAGCTAAACACTTTAGCTACATCGGTCACCGTGATGAAGATATTACTACCTCTGAATCTCCTGAAAAACGTTATGCAGTTTTATGCAAACGGTGTCCGGCAGTGCTTGCTGGCCACTCTTCATCTTATGGAAATTTACGTCGTCATTTAGTCGTAAGTAAAGTTTCATTTAGTGTCATGTTTTATTTTTTTTGTAATTAAATGAATTAAATCCTTAGTTCAATTTAAAATAAATTACTAAGGTACTACATTTCTTGATTTCTTGTTTACTGATTTATTGCAGATGCGACACGGTATTGGGCGTCCTTATACCTTGATAACGGACGAGTGTTTGACAAATAATGGAAAATACGACATGGGGCACCCAAAGCAACTTCGCTATGAAATGAATTGCCTACGGTATACTCTCTTGAATAATTTACCATTTCAAATGGCACGATATGATGCGTTTCAAGTACTGGTTGAAGACTTGGAGCCTAGTATTAATACTATAAGCGGCAAGACTTTAAGTCGGCGATTTGAAGCTTGCAGCAAGAGAGTAAGTCAAAATATTAAAATAAAAATAATTACAATTTACAATTATAAATTCTGGCTTATTTATGGCCTATAACTTTCTAACTTTGTAGTTAACATTAACAGTGAAAAACAGCCATTTGCATAACTAACTTTATTTTTGATAGCAATTATTATTTAATATATCTTTACGTTTCTGGTTTTAAGGCGGAAGCTGAAAACAAATTGTTTCTAGAGAACATACCTTACATAAGTATTCTTGTTGATGGATGGACGACAAAGAGAAATAAGGGGGTCATTGCTTTGCAAGCGATGTATGTGACTGCTGATTTCAAATGGGGAATTAGAACTATAGGATTGCAGGAATTGTTTGGGCGTCATACTGGAAAAGCAATAAGAGATTGCGTGAACGACATACTTCGCGACTATGATCTTCTTGATAAAGTAAGAGGTAACTATTAAATATAATAAATTAGAATTAAAAACATAAATTTGGTATTTATAATCATATGAATAACATTAATTCACGATTACCATTACTAATATTTTATAGTTAGTTTATATTCGTGGTGCAATCACTGCAATATGATGCATAAATTATAACCAAAATGCCTAAATTACATAATTCACATTCACACATTGACAATCTTTTTGATTTTTGGTTTATATTTCAACAGGTCTCATCTGTTATCATAGATAATGGTTCCAACATGATTAGTGCATTTGATAACTTCAAAAACCGAGCACCATTTAGACATGGACCCGCACCCCGTCCAATGGGCCCTTCTCACGTTGCATATCGATGCGTCGCCCATACTCTACAGCTTGTAGTCAAAAATGCAAACTTAGGACCAGTCGCTGTGTCGGTGAGAAAAGCAATGGTCGGTATCACTAGAATCATGAACTCTCATATTTTACGCAAACTTTTGCTGGTTCAGACCGGAAGAGGATTTCCGAAAAAAAGCGATACTCGGTGGAATGCCGAGTATGATATCATCTGTTTATTAGTCACCGTAAGGCTATATCTTTTTTATTACAACTCCTATTATTGTTGACTTGTTTAGTATCTTATTTATAATTAAACTGATAAATAGTATAGCATCGTGTAAACTTATGCAATATTGTATTCCTTGTTTATTGTTTACTGGTGTGCGCGCTGCCGCACTTGTTATCACATACAATTGATAAACGTCATAAAGCATTAGCAGTTAAACACCAAACACCACCTAAATAATTAGAAATTTGATAGAGATTTAATTGCCTTAATACTATTTTTTATTTATTTATTTTGTTCTAGGGGAAGATGTTCAATGCGGTCAATAGCATTTTGAACTACGCAATAACTACTAAAGAAGGCTCTTTCTTTCAAAATGCAGAAACAAAACTAGAGAAGATGAGTAATACTGACTACAGTAATCTTAAATTGTATTGTTCCTTACTTGAGCCACTAGCAACTGCGACTGACCGTCTGCAGGCGGATGGATTTACGGCCCAGCTGATTCTTCCTGGACTACTTAGGTGTTATCAAAGTGAGTTTTTAGTTACTTTAATTCTGCAAATAACTTTTATGTATTGATAATGATGATAAAAGATGTAGTTATTCTATGACACTATAAATTATAAAAACTTTTATACAAATCAATTAATAGTTTAATTTATGAAATATAGAAATTAAACCGATTGCACTTGAGAATCTGGACAACGAAGGTCCGTCAAATCTCGTCGCTGAATTCTGTCATCGATTCGCGTCATGGTTTTCGGATCCCGTTTTAGTAACTGCCACAGTTTTGGATCCTTGGAGAAAACTGCACTTTTTTGATTATATGCGGACATGTAAATAAAAAAATAATTTTTAATATAAAATTTTTTATGATTCCTAATAATATTTATAAAGAACAAAAACTATGATATAACTGGGTACTAGTATGCTTTCACACTGTCACGTGTAAATTTTAAATACGCCCCACACTGGTGATTTGAAATGTAGTATAATTTTGTACTTTCCAGGTGTGTAACTTTTGTATTTTATGATTTTATTTTGTTACAGTTTCCTACGATAACGAACTGCCCTTGCTTACGAATGCGGACATCCTCACAGTTGTTTAAGAATTCGCAGTGTATTGTAGTGAAACGAGCTACGGAATAAACAAGGCCCCAGATTTCAAGGAAAGTGTTTGTGTTGCAGCAGAAAACAGCAAAGCTGCTTCGCCTGCCTCTCGTTCAGGAGATAGTCTGGATGCCTACACTACAGTTAACACATCTTCGGAAATGACACACAATATTTCGGTTTACAGTCTTGATAAGCTGGATGATTCAATCCCTTGTACGTCGGAAAACGTGCAGGATGGTAGTCCGAGTAGTCCGACTCCTACTTCTCCTTCAATGCATAAACATCCGTTTGAAAGTATCATAGATCTGGAAATTAAAGCGTTCTCCCATTTACATATAGCGCTTGTTGATGTAGGAGACTTTTGGCGTGAACACCAAGTGAAATTTCCAATGCTGGCAACCCTTTTCAAATGTATTATGTCGAGATCGTCGTCAACAGCGCCTGTAAGTGTTTAAATGTTTCTTACTTTTCTTACCTACCACGAATCAAAATTACTTATTATTGTGAATTTTTATAGCAACAATATTTACCTTAAAATTTTCAATTAAAATACACAAGTTCATTATTGATTTAAGATTTGTAGTAATGTTTAAAAACGTTTAATTCTAGTAGGCATGTAAACCAGTTACTGTTGGTGTTGATTTTTGATTACAGCTTAGGCTTGTAGGTAGTACTAGGTACTAAATACTACTAAAACAAGATACTTATTTGATTGAGGGCTAGAATTCTTTTCCAATATTTTCCATGCAGTGCGATACTGCACAGACAAAAGAACAGAAGCATATAGTTTGGAAATTAAAATTTAAGTTCAATTAAAATTAAAATGCTAATTCTGTATAATGTTTTTGTTGGTCTAATAGTTGGAAAGGTTGTTCTCGAAATGTGGAATCATCAGCAGAGACAAAAGAACAAACGTACTACCGACGTCTTTAAAGAAAATGCTGATTACCAGGGAATGGTTCGAAGGCGAGGATGAAATTAGACGAAAAAAAGAATCCAAGGCAAAAGGCAGTAATGCTACTAAAACTGAACACGAACACTACAACAATGCCACTGAAGGTGATGAGTTTGGACTTAATGAGGATGGAGATGGTATTTTTGACTTTGTTGACATCAGTGGCTCAAGTGGCTGTCAATCACCATCGCAGGCTTCGGCTACTTTGGCATCACCACAATCGCAAAATAAATCTCAAAGTCGCCCGTCATCAAGATCGAGTTCAAACTCATCTTTAGGTTCAGGTCGGTCACCATCGCGATCGCTATTATCAGAAGAATACATTGACTTTGACACCGCCCTGAAGATGGTTTTGGAAGAAAATGAAGATAATCCGAACTGTGAGGATGATGGAGATGTAGGAAGCTGGGAATGCTTTGAGGCCCAGCAACAAGGTTGGCTCTGCTAGTAGTGTCATTATTTTTTTTATTGTAACGTTCTTAACCTTAGCTTTCTACCTGCAGAATGCAGGACGATACCATACAATATTGTTTTATCTATTATCAGTTTTTCAGCCATTCTCAGGTATTGTAATTTTAATTTTAATTTTTTAATAATCATCGCATCAGTGATCAGTGGACACTAACAATTGTAGCTTTTTAACTTTTAATTTCTTGCAAGTTTTATTAGTTTTAATTTAATATTCATAATTGTATATTTTATTTTATTATTTTCATTAGATTTAATTTCTATAAATATGTATAGGTAATAGGTAATATTGTAATATTATTAAAGTAATCCGTAATCGTTTATATTAATATATAATAATAATAATAATTAAGAATGCAGGCTTTATTAACTTTATTTTATGAATTCATTTCATCGTTTTAGTTGTAAGTTGTAACTCGCGTATCGGTGGTAACACACGTAGATTTTCATTCATTTCTAGTTTCTAGCAGCACTGTTGCTGGTCTGCTATTTTTGCCAGTTTTAGTTTTAATTTAATATTTATATTTTATTTTCATCTCTTACTAGGTCATAGGTATCATCATCATAGGTACTATGATTTTTAATCTATAATTATGACTTGTCTATTAATTTTATGAAACCAATAATTTGTAATTAAGTAATAGGATGAATTTAATAATTTAATCATTATTATATGTATAATTTATTTAATCGTGTTAAATATTAATAAAGCAACCACCAAAATCAAAATAGTGAAAACAACCACAATGATTTTCTTTGTATTCATATAATATTTTAGTTTTTAGTTTTTAGCATCACTTCCAGCAGCAGCAGCAGCGGGTCCTGCGGCGGCTCCACTTCCGGATGGCATGGATGCAAGTTTACTCATACCATCTGCTTTAAGTTGTTCCACACTCTTCCCACTTAATTCATCACATACTTTTTTGGGCTTTTTCTTATCTGCTTTAATAACAACAGAACTAAGAATTTTCTCAATATCTGCGGATTTGGGATTGGTGTTTAAGCTCAATACATCCAAAAGATATGCGGCTACGTACCTCATCTTGATATTTATTAAAATTTTGAATTATGAATGCGTGTATGTATGAATTAATCGCGTCAGATGAAAATTAAAAATAATTTAATATTTTGTGCGAACACGTTTAAGAGTATAAACACTATGGACTCAGATCCCAGTAACAAATATTTGTTTTATTAAAATTTCTGTAATTTAAATTTAACCGATTCGTGTTTGGACTGTAGGCTGTGGGCTTAGGCCTGTTAATGCAATAAATCTATGCTACAACTACTACACTATAGATTACAGAAAATTAAAAGTCAAATCATAAAACAATTACATAATTGATATAAGTACTAAATACGTAGTTAGTTCTTTTCTACAGAGCTCACACAAATATAAAATGATAATATAATATTTATACATTGAACTATAGAAGTGCTGCCCTGGATATGGATACACTATACATTTGTAGTTCATCTTATTAGTGTACGCATTCTTTAATTCTTTTACCTCAACCTGGTAACTCTTATTATTTTACTTTTCAAACATTAAACTAAAAACTAAATGATTATAACATTAATTGGTCGAAAGTCCATGAAACAAAAGTTTTATTGTGATATAGTAATAACGTTACAACACAATGCTGTCAAACAACTAAAAAAGTATAAATATAATAATTACTATTACAGTTTAAAAAACAAATTCATTTTAGTAGCTTGGTATTGATATTTGACATTGACTGGTAACTGTTACAAGGTACAACGGTACCAGATACTTCCGACCTTAGATATTAATACTGTGACTAATATACTGACTGCTAACTGCTAAGTGACTAAGACTAAAGCAAAAAAATATATGGCTTTTAAAAATACATACGGATCATTATATTGTGTCATAGCCGCCCTTTAATTTCAGGGTTTGTTTCTTCTTCATGAGTGTCATTTTCCCTTTCCGGCTTCCGGCAGTCTTCAGCTTTAAATTTTTTGCATGTGTTGGTGAATCAAAGTGGCGGCCAATACTAAATTTATTTAAAAACGTCTTCTTGCATAACTTACAAGTGAAGCAAGATGGATTTTTGTGTTCACAGATATGATCTTTCAGCTTTCTGGTCAGTGATGCGATGTAATTAAACTTCTCGTTACAAATTTTGCATTGATATACTGTTAAATACAAAAGATTAAGATATATAAAAATGCAGATCCATAAATAAAACGTCAACTCATTCATCAATGCATTGTTTTGAATTTACAATAATAATAACTAATAATAGAATAGGCACATAGTCATGGTTCAAGTTCAAGTTCAACTCTTTAGTCTTTAGGCAACAGCCAACGCCAACGGTAACGGTTGGTATGTTTAACATAATTAAAAAAAAATTACAAAAATAGTTGTGTTAAATACCTAAATAGTTAAATTGAAACCTACCTTTTTTGTGCTCAACGTAAAAAATCCAGAAATACTTTTTATAGAATTCTTCCCCTCGAGGTTCTGCAGTTTTGGATTTTGATGCAAGTGCTGCTTCAGATTCATCAGATAAATTAAAGTTGGAGTTACATAGCTTTGGATCACGCTCCTTTTTCTTCATTATCTTCATCTTTTGTGCTAGCTTCTGGGTTTGAGTGTTATTACTGCAAATATGCTTGGGCTTGTGATGTTCACGCCTAATCTTCAATGTTCTAGCATTAGCATTTGCTATAGGGGTGACTGGAGTTTTCAGAATTTCTTCCAATTTTTTCTTAGCTTTTTTTTGATCATCTTTAGAAATTTTAACGACTGGATGAGATTCAACAGTTGCACTTTCAAATTTAAAAGCGTCGACATCAGTTTTTTTTGCTGGGTCAATTTGGTGGATTTCTTTTTCTTGTGCTTGTGTCACAGCCGTTTTTTGGCCTTCTACATGACCATGCCTTTCACTAGCACTAGAGGTCGAGGTCAGGCTCGGGGTTACCTTTGAAAACTGAAACTGCAACCTACTACTACTACGCCTTTTAATTTGCCAAATTTGCTTCTTTGCTTTTTTCTTATTCTTATAGCGTAGTTTTTGTTGTTAATGTTGTAATTTTAAAATATGGTAGTCGGGATTACGGCATTTAGTGATCTCTTCTAGAAACTCACTCAAAGTAAGAATTCCTTTGTATCGATAGTTTTCTTCTGGATATGGACTTTCAAAAAACTGGTCTGGATTCTGACTTTCTAAAACTTCCATTTTGTTTTCGTTCCAATGAACAACACAATCATCGGTGTTTGTTTGTGTAGCGGAAGAAGTAGAAGACACGGATGTTGCAGGAGCAGGGTCAGTGTTTGAACTATCAGCAGCTACAAGACCTTCCGTAGCAGATATAGTATCTTCAGCTGCAGTGCTCGATCCTAATCCTTTTTGAACCTTGCTACAAGTACACTCTACTGTTGAAACGTGAACGTATACCTTGTAGTTGTTTCCAACCGAAATATAATCCGCCCATTCCCTCAAGTCCATCTCCATCTAAAAAGAATTCAATTATATTTTAAATGCAATTTTAAAAACATGCTAATTCTATCTTTTAGATGGTTTTTGTTTTTAGTGTACACACTTTTTTGTTGCGCACACTCACACATGCACACATGTTGTGCACACAGCCTAGTTAATATAATACATTTATACTTCTATGTATATATTATTTGTGTTCATAGTAATGGTGCACACACACACAAGTAAATTTATGACTGCGCACTGTGAAACTGATGGGATGTGCTGTGTAAGTATAACATGTGCGAAGTAAAAACATTAGGTAATATATAAAATATAATAATTAAAAATGCAATTATAAACATAATGAAAGCGTTGCGTGCTGATTACTGATAATGTAACATTTAATCCCTAATCTATCATCTAACTGCAACTTTGCAAATCTAACTTACGACCTTACCTTTTACAATTGTGGCATTATTAGGATCGGTGATAGTTGTAGTTGTTCTTGATGTCAAAGTTGAATTTGAATCCATGACATTTTGTGTTGCAGAATCAGGTGACTTGGAATTCGAAGCATCAATAAAATTTTGCTGTTGTTCGGCACTCATAATTATTAACCTTAATGTGTCTTGAATAATTAAGGCCTTTGCTTTTATGAGATAAGATAGAAAATATTCAAAAATCTGCAACCATGGAAAACAAAATAATATGAATCGTATTTGAATTCTTACCAAATTGTTTTGTTTTTATTAGTTTGTGTTTGTATATAGTATATTAGGTCTTAGGTACCAGGGTAGTAGGTCATCGGTATAGCAAAGTAACAAAGAATGCAAACATAATACAAAATTAAAAAATACAACATTTATAAAGTTTTATTACCTTTTGTGATTAGATGTAGATCAGAAGTAAAAAGTATATAATTTACTGCAGAATATTTTTTCTCACCAACGAGTAAGTGAAAGTAACGCACAACTTGAGTTGCAATATAATAATAAAATCCCAGTCACTAGTAATAATAAGTTAATTTAATTTTAAAATCGTATAATATTTTTAGATGTTAGATCTCTTTTATTGTAATTATTAAATATAATTGAACAATAATTAGTGTTTTGAACTGAACTCCAAAAAAAGTGTTGGTCGACTGTCAACTGTAAAACTGTAAGCTTTAGAGTACTGTAAAGTAGAATGTAGAGTTTGGAGTTTGTTTTGCTTGCGCTGGCATTGGTGTGTGTACACACTAGCTGTAAGCTGTAATACGTAAATACCACGCTACTAATACCAATATTAGTGGCTGTACCTGTGCTGTGACTATTAGCTACCATAAATACTAAAAACAAAACCAGACACAGACTACTTGCCAGCAGCCAACAAGTTCTCAATTAAAATGTTGCGCGAACACGTCAGTGATGAATGCACGTGATTTTGGTGCTGCGAATGAGCTTAGAGCCTGAGCTAATTAACCTATTAGCATTTACATTAAGCATTCACGCGGTTATTATTTGTTGATAAACAAACACCATGTGTTTTGGAGGTTGAATTCTAAACTAAGCTACTAAGCAAAAGCAGAGAAATAATCCTTGCACTCAGTATTCATTGAAATTTTGAAACTTAACTTAAAGAGACGTCGTTAATTACAAAAAAGTACTACGAAAAAGTGTAATGTATTTATTGACTTTTGACTTTAGTGTAATAATAAAGAATTTTTACTCAAAGTTAAAAATACTTTAACTACTGGCAACTGACTGACATTTCGAACGTTTGTGTTTATACCTGAACTAAAAAAAGCTAGAAGTAACAGCTTGGTTTTTGTTATGACATAGTGACATAGTTATTTAAGATTAAGATTTAATATTTAATGCTAACACTTTAGACACTTTTAATGTTTTAACTACAGTTTAGGTGTATGTTTGAACACCATTGCTATCTTATTACTTGTAAGTAGTACTAAGTACATATTGAACTATTTCTTTAGTGATTAGTGGCTTGTGACTTATTATCAGAGAACCAAAAATAATAAGATTCATCGACCTCAATTAATTTCACTTCAACAACAACATGAGCATGGATGTTGATGGCGCTGATAAAGATCAGGATCAGGTAAGCTAAGCTCAAATCAAGCTGATACTTGATAATTTATTCATATTATTAGGATAGTGTTTGTGGTAATATTACGACTAGCAACAATAGGTTATTCCATGAATTAATAATAACGGAAAGACATGTTATTAACGTAGATGTAGTTAAATTAATTTGGCTTTGGCATACAAGTCTTGCTTACTCAGCCCGAGCCTGAATACTCGTTTGTTTAGTGAATTTAATTTTTGTGATTCTATTTATTACATTACAGACTATGGAAAAAAAAGAAAACGAAAATACTTGCATTCAGTCTCAGTCCTGTGAAGATCAGGACATCCAGAAACAAAACACTGATGATACAAATGAGCTTCAAAATGGGAATTTAGTAATTGAATTAAGTAACTCTTTAACTGAAGCAAATTGTGATGGTTTAGTGTTTGTTGACCGAATTCTAAATGAAAATGTGAAAGTAGCTGAAGAGGAATCACAACAATCACAAGTAGTTTATGCAAATCTATTTAGTGGCTGTACTTATGAAACTAGTAATCTTGACCTTGGCCATTGTCAAAATGATGAACCAGACGAAGACCGAGATCGAGGCAAGTTACTTATTACCCTAATCCGTTTAACCTTAATTCGTTTACTAATGACTCGACGCATACACGCAAAATTGCAAAATATTTAATTTATATTTTATATTACCAATCAAAACGTGTATAAACTCCAGTCAATCAGTCAACTCACTAAAGCTTTATGCCTCCGCAAATAACGTTATTCAGTTATTTTAATTATTATTTATTATTTATTGTAGCTCCAACTGATACTGTTTTTGAACTGGAGTGTGACCCCAAAGATGACGATAATGCTAATTTTGATGATGAAAATAATGTTGATGTTGAAAATCAAAACGATGATGAAAATAATAAGAAATCCGCTTATAATTATCAAAGCATTAACGATGTATCAAACCTAACAATGCTTAGCAGTCTCAGCTCCAGCCAAATCAAAACCATTGTTCGTAAGTTCTTTGATTATTTGGTAATTGCAATTTAGATTTTCTACTACTTTGAACTTTGTACTACTTTACTACTTTCCACTTTCCAGTAAAGTAGAAGTTGTAGCACTATGTATAAAATTGTATGATCAAATTTTTTAAATTCGTTTCTGCAACTTTGTGTAGCGTAAAATTAAAAAAATATTTACTATTTTACTATTTATGCATCTTTTATTTTATTTTCAGAAGAGTCTGTTTTTGCATCGCTGAAATCATCAGACTTGACATTAGGAGTTGGAAAATCACCAGTTATCAACTTAGTTGTAAATGTGGGATGCACTAATAACTCGTATTCAAACTCCAACGATGACACCGCTGGTAGAAATCTTATTACAAGTATCCAAAATCCTACAAAAAAAGATTCGACACCATCTCAAACATGTTCAAGTCGGTTTCAAAATGGATTGCCGAGTGAGCCTAATCCAACTAAAGGGGGGCCAAAGCCAAATGGTAATTTAATGTCATCTAAAAAATCTAAATGTAAATCCAATTCTTTAAGTTTATCATTCCCTAATGAGATGTCGGCAACTGATACGGCAACGTCGTCTACTGCAGCTGTTGGTGTTAGTGTTGGTGTATCATCTGTATCTAAATCTGAATTATTGTTCTCAACTGTAGCAAATACACCATATTCAAACGGCAAGAGCACCACCCTTTTAGAAAAGGAAAACCAAATAATTGGTACTAGTAGATCAGTTGTAGATTCAGATTCTAATAAAAATAGTAGACAGATTTTACTGGCTTCAGAAAGCCCTAATAGTAATGACGATCCGTTTTTAGAATATCTTAAATCCCATCACTCTTATGGAGCAGATCATACAAACCCATCTGACTCTGGTCTTAACCCTAGCGGCCCTAGCCTTGACCTTGACTGCCTTGATGAAGGCAAAGGCGAATCAGACCTTTGTAGAAGTAAACGTAGAGGGAATAATCAAGTAAAAATAAAACAATATTCAGACTGCGCCAAGAAATTTAAGAGTGTGAAAAATATTCCTATGAGAATAATTAGACAGCAATTTGACTTTTCAAAAAACGGTGCATTTGTTTGCAAAATACGAAATTGTTTTAGTGTTGTAAAACACTCACAGTCTCTGCGTAGACACTGGTCTACTCATGTAAGTAAACAAGAAGAAGACAACGTAGATTTATATCAATACCAAAATTCCCGAAATGAATTTGATACAGTACTACACGATGGTTTTCACCCTGGCGACGACGACAGTGACAGTGACAGTGCCAACAATGATCAGGGCAATCAGGATCAGACTAATCATAGTAGTCTTACTAGTGTTATTACTGTTAGTGATTCAGTTTACAACGCCAAAACTCCAGATATTTCTATGCCAAGGCCAGTGTCCCCAGTCACTCCAGTGACTGAAGTGACTCCAGACCCAGTTTCAGACTTTTCAGACTCAGATAGGCAAAGTATTACTTATACTGAAAAGCCTAGTAAAGTTAATGGTAAGCTTAAGAAAGTATATCAGTGTTCTATTTGTAACATAACTATTACTAGAAAGGATAATTACAAGCGTCATGTAATGACACATAATAGGCGTAGGCATCAGACTGGTGAAAGGAAAAATAATAATAAGGACAAACTTACTAATTACGGCTACGATATCAGTAGTGAAAGTGAAGGCGAAGGATCCTCTGACTTTTCTGATTTTAGTTTTGGTTCTGGATCTGAGCCGTCTGAGTCTGATTCAGAGACAGAGATGTCAAATGTGTAAAGCGAAAAAAAGGGAAAGGAAAATTATTGTCACAGAAAAAACTACTTCTTGACGAGGATGACCTAGAGTAAATAATGTGTTAATACTTAAATTTATATTGTTGTATATTACGGAATATTACTTTTTTGTCCATTGTCCAATTTAAGATTTTATTTAATATTTTTATTTTATTTTAATTTCGTTGGTAAATATTGAGTGAGATAATGCAGAATTAAGTTAAGTTTAATTTTTAATTAATAATTTTAATTTTAAGTTATTATTATTTAAATCTTTTTTTCCATTAAAAGTTATCAAATTGTTAATAATTGTAACTACAAACACAAAAACCTAATAATAATAAAAAATTAAAAATAAAATGTCCTTTGGTGTTTGTGTGTATTATATATTATTTATGCATTTATTGATTTATTATCATTTTTATGGTATTGTTTTATGTGAGTCTTGACTAAACTCTACACCCTACCACGGAGACGGAGCACCAGATAAAGAGTCGAGGTAAATGGGCCAGACACTAAAAACGCACTTACCTAATTTAGTGCATGAATATCTTTATTTACCCGATTACGTATACACAGCAACAGTGCTAAAGCTTTAGCTATTTAGTGATGCAATTAATCTAGTGCACAACCTATTGTAGTGCACAGTTGGCTACGGCGTTGCAATTCCGTAGGTTTACAAGTTGGTGTTCGCGCTAACTACTAAGTGTTCACATTACTATTACCTTCAAATTGTCTTCTATCAGTGTTATCTGATGGAGCCGGATACAAATAACGCTACTTATATAAAAAGTATGTCACATTGTAGAAACGGCAAATACATAAGACTAATATTACTTAAAGTAGAGCACATCTCACATTTAGGTGATAGTATTGAATTCCACTAATTGTAATTCTTACTGATTGAATTAATTACCCTGGTTCATAGTTTAAGTGGCGTGTTATTTAAAATAATTTTAAAAATAAGAGGCCGACTTTTGAGTCAATTACAAATTATTTAACAATTACAGTTTGTAATTGTATATAGTTGGTGTTGTAGCATGCTTTAACATATTTATTATTTGCATTTTTAGGTATTATAGAAAATTTTGCATCTAAAAGTGTAATGCCTCATTACATGAAATAAATATGAATTAAAAAATTTAGTGTTAATAGTGTGGTAGCTAAGCCATAATTGTATTTAGGAATTTAATAATTTTGTCCTAAATTTATGTTTGTATTAAGTGTAAACATAGTGCTGTAGCAAAGTGCATAGTACTGCTACTCTTGTATTGTGAATAAAATGCCTGCATGGTGCGCACACCGCTATCATATAGCTCATACACCGCCTTCAAAGTGCATTGAGAAGATCAGTGACTGTAATGCACACATTAAAGAGGGTGACCATTTGTGTGGTGCATTGCGCTGATAAAAGTGGGTGACTGTTAATGTTTTAATAATAAAATGTGGTGACTGCCCGAAATTATTTGTTGAAGCAACACACGACCTGGCGAATGTCAGTGCTTACGAATGTCAGCCAAAAAGTAATGTCTGCTGACTAAAAATATTATAAATAAAAAACATAAAATGTTTGTATGTATATGATGTGTGCACCAATCACCGTGTTTCTTATTGGTTTTATTAATATGTTAAAAATTTCAGTGTTTTTTGATTTCATTCCAAATTGTGTTATTAAATATTTTAACTTTTGAATATTATTCAAATTAAATTCAATAATGTTTTAAGAAGTATTATAATTCTACTCTAATTTTTGAATATTAGGTGGAATTTTTAGAATAAAGTTTAATTAGGAATTTAATCAATTATATATATATATTACTAATTATAAGCACGACAATTTTATGTTCGTTGCCTAATATATTAATGTTTATCAAAATGTGTCCTACCATAACCATGAATAATACAGACGCAAATATTTGATATGTTATATTTAATATAATTATATATTGTATATTGTTAATGCATAATATATTATATATAGCTACATACAATGCAAAGCTAATAGGCTAATACAAATTATATTATAATTTATTATTCAGTGATTTTATGCTGTTTTATTTTGCCAATAATGTTAGTGTTTATTATTTATTTATAAATTTAATATGCTATTACCATTACCACTCTGTTATGCATATTAGTAATAGTCTTCAACATTATCCTTTAACAGTCATTAAATTGTTTGACGTGACAGTTTTAATTAATAATTGTTACTAGAAACACAAAAACATAATAATAATAAAAAATTAAAAATTAAATGTCCTTTGGTGTTTGTGTGTATTATATATTATTTATGCATTTATAGATTTATTCTCATTTTCATGGTGTTACGCCAAGTAGTATTAGTATAAGTCATATTTGTACAAGTCTTGAACATTTTTTGTAGGTAGGTAGAATTTACTTCCAGTACCTAGGGGGTTGGCTCAGATTGGGGGAGATTGAGGTAAAAGCTCAATGAGGTGGAAAAAATTTTCCCTCAAAAAAGGAAGCGGGACCGGAGGAGGTAAAATCGATAAAAAGAACGGCGTTGAACGATTTCCCTCCTCCGGGCTCAGCCGGGCTCAAATTGAGGTAGTTTTTTTAAGAAAAAGGGACCCTCGGTCAATTTTTTTTAAGGGCTCGTTAGGGACCGATTGGCTTGCACTGCTTGACATAACTTCCATTCAACATTGCTAATGGATGTTAACATTTCTATTTACAGTGCTTTAAATTAGATGCATTTAATTTTTTAAATACTATTTTTATATTTGTTTGTAAAATTGACCATATAGTTACACGTATTTGTTATTTCAAAGCTTCACTACAATGTTTCAATCAAAAAGTATACATCTTAAATAAAATGCTAGTTTTTTAAGACGTCGAATTGAGCAAAGTTTCAATTTTTTAGTCAGAATTGCACTCTAGGGTAGAAGCTTGGTAATTCGCATTTATTTATTACAAATCTACATGCATAGTAGCAATAATGGTATAATTAGATTATGTAAAAACTGTAAATTCAAATAAATGCGCAATGCGCCGTATAGTTAAAACCCTAATTTGTTGACGATATTGGTTTCAATCTTTGATTTTTAAATCTTCCACCACAAGTTTTAATGCATGAAACATTCCAATATTCAGAATTACTAGTAGAATTTAAATAAAGGAATGCGCCTCCATTATACCAAAACGTTTTCAAGATAACAGTCTTTTAATTTTTAAATGCCGACTCAAATGTGTTGTATGGGCAACAATAAGAAAAACAAAAAAACGGTGTGTGCTTATTGTTCAAGAGCTAATAAATAACATATTTTATCGTTTATATAGTTATAAAATTTTTAAAAAGTCCAAGGGTCTTAACGAGTGATATGTCATTTTAAAGCTCTTAAAACATTAGCACACACAGGGTTTTTTGTTTTTTGTTATTGTGGCACATACAACACATTTTAGTTGGAATTTATAAATTAAAAAAAGGCCGTTATCATGAAAACGTTTTGTTTTGCATTTCTTTATTTTTATTCTACTGGTGATTACCTTTCGAATAATTTATAACGTTATTGAGTTATAACAGTATCGCAAAAATTTCGAAATTAAATTGATTGAAATAAATAACACTTTCTGAAAGATTCAATTTATTAAATACTTTAAATAACCCTATAACTATTTAAATTTCCAATAAAATGTTCAATAAGCACATTTTTAAGCATTTTAAATCACTGATTAGTCCAAATCGTGGCCCAATACTCTTTATTTTCTGTTAAGCACGAATCGATTCTACCAATTCTTGACGCAAACAAAATATAATCAAACTGGAGCAGTAGGCTACTCGTGCCAGTAGAATTTAATTAGTCCTGCAAAGTTGGATGAACGAAAAATAATTAATGAAATTATGACGAAGTAATTTTATGGCATCAACTTTATTACAAGTGTCAAAGCATAAATATAAGTATAGTTTATCATATGTCCTAGTCCACAATTAGTTTTATCCAACTGGCAGAGCCAAAGTCCACATAATCAATAACAGTTTATTATCAATAGAAATAAAAATGCATAAAAATCACTGCCAGTGGAGGTCAGCTTTTAAATACTTGTAAATAAATCAATGGGTCAATTCCTTATTTTTTGTGTTAGATGTTATGAAACAAGTTTTTTTTACATTTCAAATTTTAATACAACAATTAACACACTTTACAAATATGTAAGTAAAATACTTCTTTGCCCCTTTTAGAATCAGAAAAATAGTAAAGTTCGACAATTTAAAATGTACAGGCTCATATTTATTGTACCAATGAAACCCGTTTTAAAATTAAAATGAAGGACTTTTAACGAAAAAAAAATCGATTTTCTCGTCCAAGCTTGCTGACTTGGCTTGACAGTACAATACCTATGAAAAAAATTACAGTATACACAAATATTAGCTTGCAAGCTTTTTCATACTCAGCTGTAACAACGTCAATTACCATAGTTATGAACTCACTTTATTGCGTTTGCATGACATTTAATAATTTAAAAATGTAATGTTTTGTGATGTAGCGTCCGTAAGGACAATCCCAGCGTTAAAAGCCACATGGTAAGCAACTTTTGTTCATATTTAGTTGATTAATTATCCACAGCTGTTGAACAGCGCTACCAAACGTGCTTCGGGCCTGAACTAGTCCCCTGAAAACATACATTCAGCACAGCGAGGATTAGATTGCCCGTTTTCTATCAGTGCTTTTACACATTTTTAACTATTTCGAAACATAAAAGATAGTGGTACGCGACTGACAATGTGATTAAATGCAATGCTTTTCCTTGAATATAAATTGTGTACCTCTGAGTTAAATAATTAAAGGGAGGGAGAATTTAAATCAAAATGTACCAACGCTAAATATTTTCTAATTTAAGCACGAACTGTTGCTTCCTTTGCCTAACATAAAACAAAAATTAGAAATGCAATAGTAAACTGGTATTGTTAGACAAAATTAATTAGTTTTTAGATGCTGAGCTTGAGCATCTAATGAAATAGTCATGTCCGTCTCCGTCTGTCCGTCTGTCCTTCCGTCTGACTCTGTTCTGTTGGCCGTACACAACAGGTCACAATAATAATCACATTTTCATGAAAAACGTTTTAAGCTACCGCAAAAGCAAGCAGGCACGTCTGTATTGTTTTTTAAATTTGCTCCGACTAACCATTTTCTTGCAATTAACATTTTAATGGACCCATGTCAAAACACATTAATGTGAATGGGGAGCAAAAAGCAATAATTTACGTGTAAGCCTATGATGAACAAACGCAAAATATAAATGTACATCTATACTTAATTTTTTACTTATAGACTATAAATTACATGCAATGACAATAGGCTTAACTTTTCCTTACAAATCGGTAACTACGCCAATAGCAGGAACTCAATTTTTTGCAAAAAGTAATTACATCAATGTGCAGCAGATAAGAAATCTACGAGTAACATTTTTTGACGAGTCACCAAAATTATATGGTACATAACTACTATAAGCTCATACAGTTATTTGTTTGCAATTTGTTAGGTTATAATTACATGCTTCTTTAGCAGTCTATTGGAGTTAAAGTTTAATCTGAGTTTGAGTTATTTTTATTTATGTGTCAATTTCAGTCTACATATCGTCGGTGAAGAGTCATTCTGTCGTAAGTCCACTGCACGGCTAAAATCATTCTGTCGCAAGTCCATACGATTCTTAGAGTCATTATATCGCAAGTCGATTCAATTGGTAGCTGCTGTCAAGGTCGCGTCCGCGTAGTCTTATGCATTAGAGGGTGGAGGGGGAAGGCATGTTACTGACTGTGTTGTGCTCATGACGTAAACTCAGGGGTCTTCCACAAAAGACGTAATGTTACTGACTGTGTTGTGCTCATGACGTACACATTAGAGGTCGTCCACAAAAGACGTAATGTTACTGACTGTGACGTACTCATGACGTACATTTAGGGGTCGTCCACAAAAGACGTAATGTTACTGACTGTGATGTACTCATGACATACACTTACGGGTCGTCCAAAAAAGACGTAATGTTACTGACTGTAATGTACTTATGACGTACACGTAAGAATAGTCCACAAAAGACGTCATAAAAATTTCATTTCTAGAATATTTTGCAATTTTGAAAAACACGTAAATAGAACATTTTGCACTCCAAAGAAACATGTAGAAAGAAAATTCTACACTTAAGAGAAACATGTAGATAAAACAATTCACACTTTTGAAAAACACGTTAATAGAACATTTCGCACTTCGAAGAAACGTGTAGATAGAACATTTTACACTTTAGAGAAACATGTAAATAGAACATTTCACACTTTCGCAAAACACGTAAATAGAACATTTTGCATTTTGGAGAAACATGTAGATAGAACATTTGACACTTTTGAAAAAGATTTAAATAGAATATTTCGCAGTTTTTTGAAATGGAATTTTTATTACGTCTTTTGTGGACACCCCCTAGGTGTACTTCATAAGCACAACACAGTCAGTAACACATCATCCCCCCTTCCCCCCCTCCCCCTAATGCATAAGTCAAAGCGGACGCGACGTTGACAGCAGCTACCAATTGAATCGACTTGCGACAGAATGACTTTAAGAATCGTATAGACTTGCGACAGAATGATTTTAGCCGTGCAGTAGACTTACCACAAAATGACGCTTCGCCGACGATAGTGAGAAAGGAATAGAAATCACAACACATCCTCGAACAGATTCTCCTCAGATTCTCCAGACAGCATCGGCCATCTGACAGAGAGTAAGGAAGATCCATGGAAGGAGATAGTAAAATAAATACAACTCGCAGCCCTCCACCACACAGCGTCTATGAGTTACAAAAGGAATTAAATGATGCTTCCCGAGGCGACAGGAGACGAAGCAAGGAAGGAGCGGAGGCGAACTAGCTAAGGCAGAAACAATCACGCCTCAAAGAAGAGAGGGTTTTCGTCACAAATTCTTCCAAAATCCTTAAAATCTTTAATTTTTTTTCCATTTTCCCTTCTGGAAATTCGGTAAAAAAATGACTAGAAAGAAAACGAAGAACATGGAGACTCCGAAAGAAATAAGAGCAATACGGGGATATTGTCCCCATGGTTCCTGTTGGTGCCATCAAAAAGAATCTAAAATCAAGAAATTGGGAAAATCTGATAATTTTTATATATTCTTATTCCTGTTCATGGTGTTCACTGTGTTTGCGATTTCTCTCTACGAGTTCTTTCTCAGTTTATGGTAACCAAATTATTGAGGTCGATTAGACCAAAAATGTAAAACATAAAATATTAATTATATATTGTGAATTACCTGTAATCAACCTGGACCTGGAATCGGAAATCTAAGATGCCACGCCCGTGGCATCCGTAAGCGTATCAGTTATAAATTCTTATATTGTAATCCATTGTATTGTGAACCATTTGGACGAAATCTGAAAACAAAACCAAAAACATGAATTAATAATTATCATTCAGTTGTGGCCCTCGACCTTATGTCGATTGGGAAATATTGCTTTTGAGTTTGAACTTATCTTTTTCCTTTTTGATTTATTGATTAATATAAATTTGTCAATTTAAACTTACCTTCGCATCTTCGTTCGTTGAGTGTTCTCATTTATATTGGCAAACCGATTGTCATTCTCATATCTTCCATCACCGAATCTAGAATTAAGAAATATAAAATTTAGGTTAACATAATTTGCATCATAAATCATTGGCAGTTATTAGCCGTCAGCAGTGGTTCCCTGAGCCCGCTCGACGTAATTAAGGGACTTCGGTTCATACAACAAAATAGGCAAAAATCAATAAAAATAGATTTAAAATTGAGGGGAGACTGGGAGGAACGAACCCGCAGCTCAAGCTGTCTTTTGCGGGTCTGTCCTCCAAGTTGGAGTGGACGGTGGAGTAAATACGCGATCCGTGTTTCTTCGCAACACGACTTTGCCATCGTCCGCCCAACCTCCCCGACTAATCTAATTGAAAAAAGAAGTTAAACTAAAATAAAACTAAAACTTAATTAAAATAAAATGTAGAATTATAAAAGTTTACCTGATTGGCATCCAAAATTCAGGATCGTTGGTCGGCCTGGACTGGTGGTAATGGTGCGGTGTAAGTCCGTGGCATGCCTTCCTCTGTAGCCCGGACACTCTCCATCGCACCTCTCCGTCCTTTCTGGGCTGGATGTGGTTGCTGGGCACGGAGTCAGCACCACTTCCCCAACGATCCTCTTGTAAAATAAATAAAAAGCAATTAACCTAAATAAAAATAAAAACTTACCTCAATTGGTACAAAATTCAGGACAAATCGTTGCTGCTGAACTGGAGTGACGGAGACAGTAGACGTTTGTCAATTGGAACGCTCAGCGATGCAAACGTCCTCACCTGTCCCTCGTCCGTCCCGTCCAGTGGCGTTGGAGCTGAGGGTCACCGGAGGATGATGCCAATCCTCCAGGCCTCCGACCTTCACGCCGGCTTGTCCTCTTGAAATGAGAAGCAAAATTAGTGAGTCTTCTCTCTCTCCTCCTATCACCTTCATTGGCAACCAAAAATATAATTGGCAAAATTTCCCGAGCAGACCAAATTTCCTCTGTGGGACCTAGAACCATTCGACCGTGTACATGCTCCGTTTGCCAACTACGGTTGAAATGGATCAGTGGTCCCTCAGGAAGTCAGGAGCTCGTGGTGGCGAAGCCAGGGCCGTGGATGACATTATCCACAGCCCTGACCTCAGCCACCGAGCTACTCTGCTCTTGGAATTCTCACACGAAAGATTAAAGCATAAATCCTAGCTAAAATAAATTATGCATTTGAAATTAAAATAAAACAAATTAGCATTCTTACCTTCTGTAGTTATGCTGGAGTGCCTCGGCTGGAATTTTAATTGAGCCTCCCTTTCCCTCTTTCATAGGTCTCCGGCCTCCTCCGGAGTGGTGGAACACCCCCTTAATTAACTTAAATACTACCATCTGACACCTACTATCTTTTACACCCTCATATTTGTATTTAATAAATCATCCAAATTTATTAGGGATTAAAATTATCTCCATTTTCAAGGGGTTTCATAGGTGCATATGGGTGAAGGGATGTGGTAAACTCGGATATGGCCTCCCACTCTCACTATTTATGAGGAAGAGAATACCATAATCGTTTAACAAGGTGCGGGGTAGGCTTAGCCCTACCCTCCCTTCATCAAACGCATCAAAAACTCCGTGAAATTCTGATTAGAAACATTTTTTTTACGTAAAATAAAATAAAAGGTAAAATTAGTATGTACGTGCAGGGAAGTAGCATACGCCATTCCCGCACGAAAATATAATTGTTATGTACCTATGGGGAAATTAACAGATACCATCCCTGCATGAAAATAAATAATAAAGGTATTGTAGGGATATACCAGCAGCTATTCCCTGAAATAAATTACAGCGTAAATAATGGCTGGATTCGAGGTTGCAAACTCAAAATCCAACGCCGCCTATCCGAATTTCGAATGAGTTGCCCTTTGGCTTCCTAAATAGTGCATGCATATCATCTAAATATTCTTGCCCCGTCCAAAACAGCAAGTCGACCATAATAGAAGACCGCTATCTGCCGGGATACTGCGGTGGGCTCGGCCAAGTCCGCCACGTTGCCGTTCTTACGAACGGTAACATCAGCATCTCACTTGCGGCTGAACTCCCCGGGAGTACATACGCCATCAGCACTATCATGAGCTGGGCCATGTATTTTCTATGCCGGAGAGCGAACGAGAGGTAACCAAGGCGCCGTCTCCGTCCGCCCGTATAAACTTGGCAACATCGCTTACCATGACCATGCCACAGCCAAGTGCATTACATCAGCTCCTAGTAAAATCGCCAGCATTACTCATTGTGTAGTATGCCTTAATGCAAATCAGAGCATCCTAAAAATTAATCCGAATTTTCACTCGAAAACCTTTTATCATTTTCGAAAATTTCATTTTTAATTTTTCTAAAAGTTAACATCTCTTAGAAGAAAAATATATCTTCTTCAGTTTCACTGTTTTAAGTGAAGTTCATAAAAATTTCACCTCGGAAAAATCGTACAAGAATTTCCGAGGGATTGAAATCAATAGCTTAGGCTTAGTGCCTAGTCTTGTAAAAAGCAGGCAGCTACTCATTAAAGCCAAAAGGTCAAAAACATCAAATTAAAAATCATAAAGATCATTCAGATTTGACCTCATCAGTAGATAGTGGAATCGCGAGTTCAAATTCCATCCAGGGACATCCCAGATTCCCAAAATTTCGACCTACCAGAAGCTGCCGTCTTGCAAAAAGGTAAATACATCTTCCTTTTCATTCTTGCATTTCCTGCAAAACACACAGTGCCAAAATCACTTCCAATATAACAGGGGTAAACTCCCCGGGTGATTTGCACGTAAGTGGGGAAGGTTGGTAATCTACATACCGGTATTAGCATGCCGGGTGGGTTCACTGACCCAGGCCATGCTTCCCTGATCATAGTAGCGCATGCTGAAAGGGAACATGGATGCAAACGCATGGGCATTGCATTGGTATGGTTGGATATTGGGATAATTTTGTTGATTAAGATTTTAATTAATGTGCTTACCGAAAATTTTCAGTACTTGATTAGAACCTTAGTTAAAATAAGGGTTAATCTTCAAAGGACTTCATTCCAATAAAAAGAAACCGGACCAACGAAAAGACATCGCCGGATCCCTGAAATATTTCTTCGGTGTTGTCGTGTAGGACCTCAGCACATTAAGCCTCAAGTGAGGAGAAAGAAGAAATTACGAAGAAAACAAGCGACTCTACATCAACCCGGGTTGAAGAACCACATTGCCGGAAAAATCGTAAGTTGGCTTGTTAAAAATTAAGTAGAGCATAAGTAATCATAAGCTCATATTACTCTTATAAAATTTTTATTTTTCCATTAATATTTTTTTTAAAGAGAAAATTGAAGTCGTAAGGTCCAAGACCTTCCTTTAAACCCATTCTCAGTTTTTATTTCAATTTCCAATTCTTTAATTTCCTTCAGAAGGGAAAATTCTAAAACTTCAGGAATTTTAGTGATTTCCCAGGTTCTTCCAACTTAGAAAATCAAATCAGTGTATGTCTGATCACGGTCAGGCTATAATAGTGAACAACGTAGATAGATCTATTAGGTATTGGTACCAGGTCACAGGACACAAGTACCTATCTGAATTACAGGTAGCCGTCTTAATTAATTTAGTGTGCGACGGTTTGAGTCTCACTCCAGTGATTGAATTCCCACTTAATTTACCTGAAATAAAAATTATTCTTCCCCATTTCGAAGAAAGAATTCACCACATCGCTATAAATTGGCATATAGAGATTGGATATCTCTATTTATCTGCTTCTCAATTAAAATCATTCGTGAAAACAATTCTCAGTTTTCATGGGGCATTAGAGGCATAGAAATTCATTCAATTACATTCATTTGCAGTTTAAAAAGCTTGTTCTTTCCTATACAGTAAAATCCAAATCAAAATTACTTAAATAAATATATGTCTAACATTAAAGCTTACAACGTCTTTAATAAAATTAATCAAGCTCTCAGGCTTTGGCATCAGACTGAAGGTAGGGCGCATCTCACGAAACCTCAATTGGTTTCATTTATAAATTTTGTTATTAACGACATCTGCTTAACTCTCAATATTCTCCCCGAAAATCTCAAATATCAGCATATCAACGCTGAACTTTTGCGACATTTCGTTAATAGTATCAATAGTTGGCATAACGACGTTGGAAAAGCATACATCAGCGAACCTTAAGTCTTCGGTGTAATTCGCATCACCTTGAAATTCTTCAAGGATCAGAATTATCCCGAATTTGCTCATTTTTGGTAAAACAACATTCTTTTCTATTTTCTTCCTTTATAAACTTATTGCATTCGTTATTGTAAGTTGATGTCTGCTATTGTAAGAAATCTCATCATTTGAAACGTTACCCAGGCTGTTCGACGTTGGTACCGAGTAGAAGGTCACCAACCTATTAACGAAAGCCAAGTAAACCAACTTATCGATTATTTGTTAAAGGCATTAAGTCTTGATCAAGCCACACCAACTTCCAATACCGATTTGCTACTTCCAGGTACACCGGAATTCACTGACAAGTTAATGAATAGTTTTCTGGGTTGGTGGTCTGAATTTGGATATATAAGCGAAATTCATTTAGGAAAATTGATGCATGTTGTGTTACAAATTGTCAACGACGATACTGAATTCCTAGGTCAGCAATATCAGGGGAAATTATAAATACATGAGTCAGTTCATCTCAACCTCAGCTCTCATTTTTCGCATCAAGTTAGAGATCGGTGGTTGGTACGATACCATCGGACTCCAATACATAACTATTTCCCAAGCAAGGGTACTTCAGAATCATATTTGTCAAATTTTAGGTCTTATAGACGTTCTTCAAGCCATTCCTATTCATTATCCCACTCCCCACACCTTTGAAAATTTTTCCCAGCGATTTAGGGACGCAGTGTGGGGCTGGCACGACGAATTAGGGTTCCAGTATATGACCCCAGCTCAAGTTCAGGAGTTGTTTGTAATTGTTTTTGCGAGAGACGATCACAAGTCGTCAAAATTTAACGCGCAAAGGGCATTTTGCCACGACCTTGATCGTTAAAAATTATTGCAAATTTTGTAAATGTCATTTATTGAAAATATTGAATTAAACTTCCAAATAAAAGCTGCAAAAACCAACTGGGAAAGTCTATACGGTCATCAATACCTTAACCTACAGCACGTAGATAACTTAAATAATTACCTCTTTGTTAGATTAGGCATTACTGGATTACCAAATCCACCGATTAGTGATTTTTCATCTCCTCATACTTACCTAAATTTTATAGATCGCTTCCACATCTCTGTAACGAGTGGGTACCAAGAGATTGGACACCTCCATTTGTCCACTGATCAATTGGAACAATTCTTTGTAGAAGTGCTAGAGTTCGACGAACTCAATTCAATAATTTTTAACGCTATTTAAGTATATAATACTGATTCAAACTAATTTAATTCCGTATGTCATTTCTTTTACCTACAATTTTGGTTCACTGTATAGTCACCTTAATCCATTATTGGTTTGCGCTCACAGGATATCAATACTTATCCCAAGACCAAACTAATCACTTAATTGAATTTGTGACCGAATATTTGGGCCTTCGGTCACCCGTCACAAATTCAATCACAGCATTCATTCCCCACCTAACTTTATCCAATTTCCCAGAAAAATTAAGGTATTCGATTCTTAATTGGTACTACGTATTCGGATTCCAATTTCTCACTAATCACGAGGTCAGTCAACTTCTTGCCATAATAGCCATTTACGATCAAGGTAGTGTTGATTACGCCGCTGCAACTTCTGATCATACATATTAATGGTATAATAAGAATTTATGTCTTTGGTTATACCTGTGATTTTAATAGCTCGAAGCGAACAAGCCTTGCAATATTGGCATCGATTTGTCAATTACCAAGTCATCACTTCTCAACAACTTGGCACTCTCATAGCTTTCATTCATCATCATTTAGGTTTAAGAGAGACTTCCACATCTCCTATTGTTAGTCCAACCACATATCAACCTTCTACTGATTTTGTTGTTGTATTTAATCAGGGTATTCAGTGTTGGTATACCACATTGGGTCGACATCTTATCACTCCTCACCAGCTGGAAATATTGTTAGCTGTCACCAATCAGTATCTCAACACAACCCCATTCGTAGGATAATTTCGTATTAAAATTCTCTTATGTCAAATCTCAGCCCGTATTGGGCAATTGAACAAATAGACAAAAGCATTCGTCGTTGGTATAAAATTCTTGGCCAGTTCCAAAGTACTAAGGCACAACTCAAGGATCTTATTGTGTTTGTAATTATTAAATTGGATATCCCACAGGGATTAGGTACTTTATTCAACGAGGAAATTCCTCATTTAAACCTAATCAATTCCAATAGTAAGATAAAACTTGCCCTTGTGGATTGGTACTTTGTCATCGGTCATAAGCATCTTTCAGTAGACCAGACCAAGGTCCTCATCAGTGTTGTCCTTAGTTACGACGATTTAAATTCGATTAATCTAGAGAGTCCTACCAACTCTTCATAATTTAATCTACCTTTCCTTGATTGTATTAATCCCATGAATCAAATCCCACATCCTGATCTAAGAACCTTACTCATCCATTCAATTCTCCTTTGGCACGAAGAGGAAGGTTTCCTTTTTCTAGAAGATCAACAACTCAGAGGTTTCATTACTTTCTTAAGTTGTTATATCAATTTCCTTTTCCCACAATAAAATACCCCTGAATGCCTTTCCTTGAACCTATTATCCTAGTTCAACGTATAACAGATTCCATAAGATATTTGCATTCAATTATTGCTCACCAATACCTTCCTAAATCTGAATTAGATTTATTTATTGAATTCATCCTTAAGCAATTAAACCTTCAAGCATCTCCTACCGACTCAATTCAGGAAAACCCGCTCCTTCAACACACGAATTTCTTTCAAGAATTCTTGAAGGCGGTATTTTTTGGTATTTCGGTGGTGGCTTTAATTACCTATCAACTGTTCAGTTGGACGATTTCATATCCATAGTCACCGAATATGATAAACACGGAGGTATTAACTTGTAAAATTTTATAATTTATGTTTAGAAAACTGAATGAATTTTTGTGATCCGATTCTCCTAGCTAAGCGAATTACAGATTCAGTGAAATACTGGCATACCACCATTGGGTACCAATTTCTTCCCACGTCTGAACTTCGCTTCCTAAATATATTCATATTGAAATTTTAAGGTATTCAATCTCACCCCACCTGCCCGATCGAAACTGATATTTCCCATCTTGGAGCCGCAATTTTTCCTGCAAGATTCAGAGACGCCGTATACACCTGGTATTGCGGCATTGGTCGTCATCACTTGACTTTCAATTAATTAGAAGAATTTCATACCACTGGTAATTTCTTTGACGAACACGGTGGATCTTCAAATAATTATCTTGCTTCTTTCATAAATAATTAAATAAATGTACTTCGGCATTCCGACTGAGTTTAAAACCCAAATTCAAGCACACATTATTAACTGGTATACTATTGTTGGTTTTCAAACCCATACCCAGTTCTCGAAAAACATTTTCCTGGAATTCGTCCTTTCCCGTTTGGAAATCCAGGACGACAGGGATTCTCCAGTAGCAACCATCCATACGCGATTAACTCCGCAAAATTATATACGATTTTACGCCGAGTCCGTGTATGTTTGGTTCCTAACCCGTTGTGAAAATCCCGAAGCAACTCACCGCGCATATCAATATCTTTTAATGGCAGCTGCTCATGATCAAGCTTTGTAGATTCCCAGATTTATAGTAGTCGAAAAGATATTATACGTTCGTTGATGAACTTTAGTGATCCCCATAAGTTAATAAGAAGAATAGAGTCTGAAATTATTTACTTGCACATCATCGAAGGCCACAAACATTTCTAAGCGATTAGCACTAAACATTTTCGCGATTTTGTCTTAAATTATTTAGGACTGCGTAAGGATAAAAATTCTCCCATTACTCTTTCCAATTTTAATTCTCATTCTTACAGCAGGAAATACCAAGCCGCGGTATTTCACTGGTTTCTTAATTTAGATCCTATTCCCATTGTTTATTGTCAGCAACAACTTTTCTTTTCTATAATAGAAAAAGTTAACATTACTGAATGAGTGATCCCACTCCTGTGGAATTGGTCAATCGTACCGAAAACGCCATAAGATTCTGGTTTGCACAAAAGGGAAAACATATCATCTCTAAAGCCCAGTTAACCTCTTTTATTAATTTTGTTTTCCACTAACTAAAACTCCGTACAGGTTTGACTGGCCCCATAGCTACGTCAATTCCACATCTTACGGCAGAAAATTGGTTTCCTAAGCTTAAAGAAGCTGTATTTATTTATTTCATAGCCATAAATCGTCCAAGTTTGTCCTACGCACAAGCTCGTAAATTTTTCCAATTGTGTATGGCATATGATAATCACGATTGTAGTGACCCAAGAGTGAATGCAGCGAATCAACTCGATTAGAGAATCAAATTTTCCACGAAAATTCTTATCATCAGTGGTCATCTGGCATAGACGCGTAGGTCATAGGCATTTGACAAAAATACAACTTCTTGGCTTTATCATAATAGTCCTTAATCACATAAGAGAATTTTGCATCGGCAGGGCACAATCCAATCTTTTTATTAGAACTCATTGGAAAATAATTTGGAATCGTATTAAGCACAAAATCCTTAGGTCTTAGACCATTACGCCATCAACTCAGTTGAAAAACGCGTCCCTCCCATAATATTGATTTCATCACTTATTAATTGTGAATCTTGTAGTTGCAGACTTGGTGGATTGGGAGACGAACAGCTTCTCGATCTACAACTACAAACAATCTTCGTAGAGATCATTTATCTCGAATTCAGGACGCAAACCGTGACTCGAATTCCTTGAAAACATACTAGTGTTCATACAAAAGAAAAATAAAATAGGATAACTTACAAAAATAAAATAAAAATTGTTTACTTGAGGTATAATATCAAAATTCATTTCTGAGTCACCCTTATCTAGAAACCCATGTCAATTATTCCGCCAGAACAATTTTACGCCTTCACGAAAGACGCATTCACTTGGTTCTTCTCTGGAGGTCACTCTACAATCAATTTTGATCAACTGTGTTTGCTCATCATATTTGCCCTTTACGCATTTGACACCATCAATTTATTCTTCCCAGAATTAGAACAACAGGAACTGAACAAATCTTTGGCTTACCTCGGACTGTGGTATTAATTTAAGGAAAGCTTCGCGCCCCAATCAATCGCCACCGAGACACCAAAGATTTGCACAGGTATTCCTGCATCCCTACGGGAGAATATAAATAAAGCTATACATAAGTATAATAAAATATAAACAATTCCCATATTTTGTGAATTGAAGTTTTCGCTTATCCCACCCTTACAATCTTGAGAACAGGTGGTGGTCCGCGTAAACCTGAAAAGCCGTCTCCGACCTCTACACTAGCCAGCGAGTACTCTCACAAGTTTCACCCACCTACAACTTCAAATCGTTCTCGAGATTCAAAGTGAAGTTGGAGAAAGTTCACTTCACAAAAATATCCCGGAAAAAACAGCCCAAAGCGCACGGATCAACTCTTCTGAAATCCGACACTAACGGACTGATTCTCCCATACTTCAATTCCTAAGATAGAATTAAAGTTACAAGGTCTCAGACCAAAATTAAAGTTAGCTAGATAAAATTAGAAATAAGTATAGATACTTTTCTTTTTCAATAGTTTTTCATTGTTTGGTATGATTTAAAATATCTACCATTATTAAAGGTTAAGAACCGCGGGGAAAAATAGAAAAGCGAAGAAAGCTTGCTTCCACCAATTTTCGCTATTAGTTAAGCAATAATATTAAGATATATAGATAGGTTTAAAGTTTCTCAAAACTCCAAAAAGTTTATTTAACTAGTGTATGCATTCTAATTTTTCAAGTATCGCAATTATTAAATGTTTTTCTTTTACATTTCTCTCAATCAAATCTCGAAAAATGAGTCGCCAAGGTGACGAAGACATCTCCGTAGTGAATATAGATGATACTGAGGCCTGTGGTTCCTCCAGCGGTGCATCCGATATGGACAATACCGTGGTACCAAAGACACCTGGCCCCAACGATAAACCTCCTATTCATACAAATAAGAAGAAGGGAACTTCCCATAAATCCCCTTCTAAAAATAGCAATAAAACCCACAAAGGTGGAAGTTTTTCACATTCCAAGTCGCACTCGACTTCCAAATCGAGATTGACAAGAAAAAAGAAGACTCCGGGGGTTGACCCTAATCAGGATTGTGAGACATCTTCATATCAAACATTACCTTCCGGGGACGATCAAGGCTCGGTTCAAACAGATCAGAATCCAAGAGATTCCGATTTCGATGATCCTAACCAGTCCGAATTAGAAGCTTACATTGATCAACATAGTAATAATATCACTCATTACGCCTTAGAGGCATACGGTACACATGACAACTATTTGATTTCTAATAGTAGACGAATCTCTATTCCCATAAATCCTGAACGGATTCTTTTGCGAGATGGTGTAACTGCTGGCTACATAATTGAAGTAAATAGGTCTCAGTCTATAATTGATCCTACTATTTGAGTTCTCCTCGATCATGAGGATATTACTGAACTTGACCCATTCTTTTATAGGCGATCCATTGAGGAGGGTCATCCACTAGGGGCTCGTGATCTCAATCACTTGCAAAGGGAGCTCCCCCAAACCTTATCTTCGATCACTCGCCCATTACCCATCTTAAAATATGCCGATGACCCGGAGGGAGATTCAGTACTCCCCACCGTGGTCACATCTCGCACTAGACAACAAATAAACTTACATATGCAACGATGGTATGACAACCGTCAAATCCCGTTGTCTCATAGTGAGCACATGATTCGTGCATTAGGTTAAGATTTCTACAAGGGAATAGTGGATATAGCTAGAGAAAATAATACCACGTTGGAGATCGCTCTATGGTCTTTTATGAGCTTTCCACACGGTAAAACCCCTTTGGTGGAAACCCTATCTACTGGGGAAGCTTACAATTTCCAACCTAAGGAGAGATCACGGAGTAATCCTCCAACATCAAATCGGTCACGTTCGCCATTCATACTCCAAAATACTGCTGCTCAATCATCTAATCAACACTTGACCCAAGAAGGGGGAAATCGGCGCCTCATTCCGGCTCCTTCTCCAACTCCTCCTGTCACGCAACAGCAGCTTCGAGCTGCGCTCGCATCTGTTCATCTAGATGGAGACCAAATTCCTAAGTCTAAAAATAATAGACCATCTCACTTCCAACATCCTCCATATCGCAGCTTGGAGCAGCCTCCTCAGAGTAATCCTACGGGAAATCTCCTCGTGCCACCTCCTGTCACCGCATTAGTACAAAGCTGCAATGTCAATCTGACTCACTACACAGTCCAAACTCCATCTTCTGGTCTTGGTTCTTTACCACCTGTTCCTCCTGGAGCTGACCTGAAGGTATATTTGGCACATGCTCCGGCACGAGATGCCCGCTCATCAAGCAGACCGCGACAACGTCCAATAATGGGTCATAACATTGTTCCCCTTACATACGAAGCAAGATTTGATCGATCAAGAGAACCTACCCCATGGGTAGATCCTCTTCCTAACATTCTCCAACGTGCAACTCATGTGAATTTCGATAATGTGTATCCACAAATTAACTTGCGAAGACATCAAGAAACTGATGCTTCTCCGCGCCAATATTTATCAAGGGATCCATTCCCCTCTTTAACAAGTCAAACCCATAAAGAGAGAGCAAATCCCGCGCAACCTAGGTCAGGTCCTATTCCATCTCATAATCCTCAATCATCTCGGCAACCTACACCACCTAAAAATTCTCAATCGAGAAGACCAGAGAGTCCACCCAATCGCCACCGCAGCGAGAGATCAGACACTTCACCAAGATCTTCTCGATCTCATCGAGCTGAGAGTCCACCTATTCATCATCACGTTGATAGAAGGAACTCTCTATTTCGAACTTCTCGTTCCAGACAACCCGATAGTCCTCCTCATCATCACGACAATAGAACTTCGACTCCACCACTCGCATCTTGTCCTCGACAGGACAGGAGCCACTCACGTAGGGGTCAACATTGTGATGAAGGTCGACAATCTCATTCAACATCGAAACATAATTCGGCACGTAGGGACAGAGAAACTACAAGAGATCAGGAAGATCATAGATCTCAAAGGGATCATTCACAACCGCAACGACATTCAAGTCGTAGCAGTCGATCCCATAGGGATTATTCGCCGTCTCCTTGACGTTCCAGCAGAAATAGTAGATCTCGTGAAGATGATTCTCCGCCGCCACGACGATCAAGTCGTAGCAGTCGTAGTCATAGATCAAATCGATCCCCTCACAGTGATGATGAGTCTCATCGTTCTGACGAGGAGCTTCCATCATCCCCATAGGGACGACCGGGTCGAAGGCGTATGCTTTCACCACCTGCAATACCTCTTCCAAGAGGAAGAAGCGCAGACAGACAACTCAACCCTGCTGGATACGATCATTACAAGTTAACTAAATATGTTGATCTACCACCAAAATTTAATGGTGAGATGTTAGCTCGAAAATGGGTAATCGATACTAATTCCTTGGTATGTCTATACGGCTTGCCACCATCCGCCATAATCACAAGACTTGATCGGGTCTTCACCCATCAAGCAGCTCAATGGTGGCGCAACAACAAAAATCGATTTACATCCCGCATGGACTATGATGATTTTGATCATTGCGCTGATAAATGGGATGAAATCACTAAATCTCTTGTTCGATATTTCGATCGAAATTATGTTGCAGACCGTGCAGAAGCTAACTTTCCCAACACCGTCTATAAAAATGATCAAAGTGCCCGTGATAACTTAACCATTCGTGGCGAATGTTTGGATCTTATAGATCCCCACATGGATCCTGAAAAACGGATGCGCGAATTAATAAAGGGCTTACCACCCGATGTTAAAGAAAAAGCAAAAAAGTGCACCACTGAAAAGAGCATCCGCATTGTCCTGCAACGTCATATTGCAGAAAAACAAGAAGCGAAGCTAAACCAACCCAGTACACAGAATAACTCGGCGTCGACATCCATCCCTAAAGCTTATCTTAGAGGACTCGAAACCGAAGTCCAACACCCTTATCAAAAGAAACCTACCGATGTTCTGCACCGAGATTATTATGTGGCCTGGGATGGTCTGGAATATCAGACCGCTGATACTTCCAAGTTTACATCTGCACAGCGTGAAGCCGCCAAGAACTCCAAAGGTCGCATGAATTGCATGGAATGTGGTAAGGAGAATCATGGAGCCCGCAAATGCCTAATCCTCTTGAAGGAACAAGGCCGCATCGCTCCTCCTCCGAAACCCAGGGCAGCTCCTAACAAGGCGACGAATGGAAATACATCCTCAGGAGGAAGTTAATACAATAATAATCCTCCTTCAGCTCCGGCCACGGCAGATCCTACCATGGTACAACTCTTGCAGGATTTAGCTCAATCGGTACAACAGTTGAAACAACAACAGAATCAACCCGTGCAGTATGCACCAGCTCCAACATCATATCTCGCACCTCAACAGCAACCCATATATCAACAGTCATATCCTATGCAACCACCTTTTAGAGAGTATAATCAGAATCCTCCACCAGATGAGTATCATCCATCGAGTGGAGCACCGCTCAGAGGTTTGAACACTCGTGGAGCTTCCTCAGGGACCCCTGGTGATCAACCTCCACCTGAACGACAGGGCACTTCGGCATCTTTTGGTTACACTTTCAATCAGAATTCTTTAAACTCGAAAAGGGGGGCGTAGATTTCTTAAAATCCCCCCAATCGCCTCTTACTGATATTGCCTTAGAGCCTGAACCTCCGAGCTATATCCTAAACAAATCTGTGAAATTAGTGCCTTTCCTTAACATTCCCTCACTTCCTTACCTTTTACCTGAAGTAGCTGAGTCTATTCAAGTCTCTCCATATAACTCAGCACCCACATCTCCAATTAATGACGGCTCCGATATTGACTCCGCTTTTGATTTAAATTTAGAAAACTCCGACGATGTCATCACCAACGATGACATCTTCAAAGTTCCCGATGCGGGATCTCTTCAACATGTTAGAACGTTCTTACGCGTCGAAATGGAAATTCGACGTTCTTTTGCAGTCAAAAATAAGCATGGTGGAGAAATCACAGTCGAAGCCCTCATTGATACGGGAGCTACAATTAGCACTATTAGTCCACGTACATTAATTAGGTTGGAGCTCCAGAAAAGAGTTCAACCATGTGCTCCCATTAGGGCCATCTTATTCATTAACGATGGCAAGGAGCACATTATAAAGAAATTCGTATTCCTTATCCTTTACATTGAGGAATTTCAAAAGTGGATCAAGTGGGGATTTTTCGTCATGGACAGAGCAAATGACCACTTGGTATTTGGCATGGACCTCCCTCGGAAAAATCACGCATATGTCTTGTGTCACGAAGGTCTTTTAACCTTCCTGCCTCCTAAACATGACGAAAATAAGCCGCCTCCACGAAAAAATTTAAAACGTGCAGCTAGAACTTGCCTTCACCTTCGCAAAACTAATGTTAAGAAATTAAAGGTGACGGATAAAATAACTCGCACATATAGCATAGATCCTGAATCTAATGTGAATGCTGATCTTTAATTTGCTTTCAATCCTTTCATTGATGATCCTTTTTACAATTTAATCATTAAAACAGAAATTACCCCTATGGACGGGGATGGCTCGGACACGGAATCCGTGGTCCACACCATCCGCCCTTCATATAGCTCAGATAGCTCGTCCGACGATGACGTACAAACAATATCAACCACTAGTATGTCATCTCGTGCAGAGCGACTCTTACCTCAATTTAAATTGCGTCTATGTACAGTCACTTATCCGTCCTAATCCCATCAACGTGTATGTGGAAGATAGGCATTTTAATGGGGATATCCTCTTGGAACCCAATAATCTTTTATTCCAAAAATACGGGCTTTAAGTTCTTGAACCCGCCTTACGAATAGAAAACGGTCATGGCATTTGCCACCTCATTAATTCTGATCCTGAAGATATCATTCTCCCAATTCAGCCTGCCCTGACTACCTACCGAGTTATTCCACCCAATCACTATAAATTACGCATGCTCCATTTAAATACAGATCAACAGCAGTTTCCAAGCACTCTGAAAATAATCCCAGTGCCATTCTCCGTCAAAGGGAGCAAATCGCTCACCGACGAAGAATTCCAGCAATTCAAAATTTACGAGAAATTGGCACCGGAAGAAAAAGACCAACTTAGGGATCTCCTCAGCAAATTTTATAAGGTCTTCGGGTGGCAACCTGAAGATTTTCATGAAACGGTAAAGGATCCCTTAACAGGTCAAATCTTAGAAGCTAGCATAAAAATGTTAGACAAATCTCCGATGATTCATAATCCAACAGTAATGTCTCAAAAATTCATGGAAGTAGTCGAACGCGAAACTTTTGCAGGGATCGCACGCAAAAGCATTGAGCCATGTCAAAGCTCTACAGTATCTAGGATGTTAGTAGTAAAGAAAGGTTTAAATAATTGGCGCCCGGTAATAGATTATCGGGACATCAATAAAAGGGTAAAACCCATAGCAGCTCCCATACCTAACTTAATGAGTTCATTCGCAAAATTTTTCGGTTGCACCCACTTCTGCAATGTTGACATGGCTAATTCATATCAACAAATTGGGCTCGATAAAGCTTCCCAAAATCTTCTCGCCTATATAAACCATATGGGAGTATTTAGACCCCTTAGTCTTCCATTTGGATTTTTAAATTTTGAAACTTTGTTCCAGCAAATAATAAATAAAACTTGGTTTTCACTACTTTGTGACTTTTTAGCCTCTTACGTCGATGACACAAGCTTCGGTGGCTCTAGCTTTAGCCAGATGCTTGAGAGGCTAGAACAGGTTCTCTTTACTTGTTTAAGAGCCAATATTAAGTTGAAGCCGACCAAATGCTTCTTTGGCTTCCCCTCCATTATTTTGCTAGGTCATCGGGTTAGTGCAGAAGGCATAGGGATTGACAGTGAGAGAGTTAAGGCTATCGTTGAGTATCCGTATCCCAGAAACACCACAGAGATTAGGAGGTTTATAGGGATCTCTAACTTTTTCCGTCAAATGATCAATAAATATTCTCATGTGGCTCGTCCGCTTTTCAAACTGCTTATGAAAAACGCTCCGTTCAACTTTGACGATTCTTCTCGTAATGCCATCGACACGCTTAAACAGCTCATAATTGGAGCTCCGCTATTAGCTTTTCCAGTCCCCCATGGTCAACTTGAACTATAGTCGGACGCCAGTGAATTTTGCATTGGCTCTTGCCTAGTACAAAATATTGATGGTTTTCGAAGGCCACTTGCCTTCCATTCACATCTACTCACCGGTCCGCAGCTAAAATGGTCCACTCCAGAAAAAGAGTGCTACGCGATCATCCATGGTCTCGCCAAACAACATTCACTAGTGTTGGGCAAAACAATCCATGTCTACACTGACCATTCTGCGTTGACATCCATTCTCAAGACATCAGAAGTGAACTCAAGACTCATTCGTTGGAGTCTCAAATTGAGCTCCTACGACATCAAGATTTACCACATCAAAGGCAAGAACAATGAAATGGCTGATGGTCTAAGCAGACCACCAAGAGATATCCCTACTCAGGAATGTAAAAATCCAGAAGAGCCCGAAACCACCGTTCACCTCCGTAGTCTTCGGGATGCAGAGATCGTTTATCCAAACCTCGCTACCCTCGACTTAGACCACGAGATCGTCGCTAGCCAGAAGCTCGATCCCCGCTGTCTTAAGATTATAAATTCACTAAAAAAAGATAGGGCCAATAAATACGAAGGCGAGAATAAATTTAGGAAGGATTATCAGCTCACAGAAGAAGAGCTTCTACAACATATCAACTACGACGTCTTAGGTCCGATGTGGCTAACAGTACTTCCATATCCTTTGTCGGAGGAAGCAGCCCAGGATTTCCATAAGCAATCTCACCTAGGTAATGACAAGATTTTACAAATCATGAAGAATAAATTTTGGTTCTTTAATATGCATCGTATAATTCTTAATGTCTGCCGTACTTGCGAAACTTGCCAAAGGTTCGCGAAGATCAACCAAAAGAATAAGGGACCATTGCACGTGATGATAACACCACAAGTTTCATTTCATAGAATATCAGTAGACCATATGGGCCCCCTAGACAAAACCTTTGGACAATATAAATATATTCTAGCCATTATCGATCAATGCACTCGTTATCTTTGGCTCTTTCCTTGTCGTTCCACTAGTTAGGAAGATTTCGCCAAGCATCTCATACCCTTCGTTCAGCAACATCATCCGAAGAGCATTGTCTCTGACAATGGAGGTGCCTTCATAGCTGAAGAATACTTAAAATTTTGTCTAGAAAATAACATCACGCGCATCACCATTGCTCCATACCATGCTTCATCCAACGCATTCTGTGAACGAGTTAATTCCACCTTCGGCAGCATACTCAAGAAATTGCAATTTGAAGACAAGCGTTACTAGGATGAAAAACTCCCAGCAGTTCAAGATGCTTTTAATAGTGCACCGCATTCTAGTACTAAGTTCACTCCTTACTTTCTTCTTCATGGTATAAGTCTTGCTAATCCGAATTTAAATTTATAAGATGATCATCTGAGTCCCGAGTGGGACTTAGAACAGCAACAGGTGCGCATAGGCGAAATAATTCGCGTCCGTATGCAAGCCTTTCAAAACTCTTGCGAGAGTCAATTAAAGAGAAAATCAGCGTTTGATAAAAGGCATCCCGCTGTAAGATTCTAAATCGGGGACTTGGTCTGGAAGCGCAACTACACGCGTCCCGCCGGTACCAAATCAAAATTCATTATGAAATACTCGGGGCCTTATTAAGTTTATAGTGTGAATTAAAATATACATTCTTACTTTCTATGTCCACACAATGTCGACATAAATGTTTTCTTGCCAGAACGTCAGCTACGTCTGACCCATGGCCATAATTTACGTAAATATGTTACAGGCAAACCCCTGCCCGCTCCGGAGGAATCCGCCGTTGACTCTGACTGGTTGAACGACTTACTGCCGGTCCCAGCGGAAAAGGTCTTCCTCGCGGAGCCCCGTCTTGATCCCACTGAGGATCCCCCTCAAATAAATGGAACCCCTATCGTAGATGTATCACCCCGTGAGGATTTCAATTATTTAACAGATCTTCCTGTTGAAACTCCGGTGGAACACCTTCCACCTTCAGAACAAATACCGGGATGTGACGACACAGACGCGTCGCACCCTCACCTACAGAGTATGAGAAGTACGGATGGTTCCCATTCCTCTTGGAATGTCCGTGCTCCTCCGCCCACAACACTCAATCCTAAAATTCACCCTCCTCAACCTGGACCCTCGCGTCCATCCTTCGTTAATATGTCGGCGTTTAGTAAAACGGCTGGGGGTGATGTCGGGGATGGTCTGAATATTAATTCGCAAGACCCAGATGGTTGTACACATCGGGTCCAAACTTCAGACAAATCTTCAACATCTTGTTTGGAAACTCCTACAGATCTGGAGAAAATTGTACAACCAGAGAGAGCTCCACGAAGCGATGCTTCAAGCTCCACTGGCCCAATTCGACTTTCTGGCGCTGTTAGTGGCTTAAGCAGTTCCGAGAGCTCAAGTCACGACAACGTACCTGTCAATCATAACAATGAGATGAGCAGCCACAACATTCTTGCAAGCTCGACTCACAATGATAGACAGGAAACCCAGGTCCTTGATGGTGAGATGAGCAGCCACCACATTCTTGCAGGCTCCAACCATCAGGACATTTCCACACAAAGGATCTCCGAAGGCGACTTCGAACCTCCTTTCCCCGCTGAAGTTTCTTCCCATACCCGCATGGAGGGCATTTGCTCCTCCGTCAGTGTGGAGGGAAATGTCAGCCCAAAAATTTTTCGAGGAACGAACTACTTGGAACGCCTCACAGTTCAATAATTCAACCGACGAAATTAAATTTAAATTATCCGTTCAATAAAAATACAGTTCAAAATATTAGAAAAAGGTTTGAACGTATGCGAAATAAAATCGAAATTGAAAATCAACTAATCCCGTGGACTACTGAGAGCAGTCAAAATTCAAATCCACGTTCAAGTAGAGGAAAAGTTTCCCATCATGCCCAAGGCAGAGAACCTAGAGCAATAACCTCGCCGGTAATTAGAAACAACCCCTCACCTCAAAATTCAGCTCCTCATAATCTTAATCGTACCCCGCAAAATCTTAGCCTTGCAGAAGAAATTTTGAGCCCCACGGCTCAGAATCAAGCTAGTTTCAGGAAAGATCAAAACCAGTTTCCCAGGTGTCCCGAATATTCTTGGACTGGAGAAACTCAAAATATTCCACTTCCGCCTCAGAGCGCCGAAGATTCTTGCAATCACGGAAGTGCAAATATAAATTCGCCTTTTCACGTTGACCCCTTCCATTCGCAGGTCAGGAAAGACAGAATTCAGACTCAGTTGAGTAGTCAATCTCCCAGGGCTAGATTCCAGGAAAATCAGATTCCCACTCAACCTTCTCCAAGACAAGACATTAATTTGAACATAAATTTATCTCATAGGGATTACTCTCGTAGTAATCCGAATCGAAGTAGGGACAGGACTTCTTCATCCAAAAACTCCCCACCTACTAGAGTCAGAGGAGAGAGAACCCCATCCCCTTCTAACAACCCAGTCTCACAATTTGGTGAAGCTAGAAATTACACTCCACCCAGGAGTACGCATCGCAGAAAAGAAAATACCAATTCTGCCCCAAGTAGGGAACCTTAATCAAACTTTCGCCCAAATAAATCCCCTAGAAAGAAGCGAAATAGTGAAAGTTTTTGGGTTAACACAACCCCCACTCAGAGGAAATCTCAAACTGAATCTCCAAAAAGGGATGAAGCTCAACAGGTATCCGAGAGTGAAACAATTGAATCTCAGGTAGAAACGACCGAGGACCCTAGTTCATACACAGACGAAGAATCTGTAAGCCGTAAGAAAAAGAGAATTCGGCGAAAGAATCGTGAGGTTACCCCTTGCACCCTAACGGACAGTGATCGTCGACCCGGAATAGCTACTCGATCGAGAAGAGCACTTTCAAAAGCCCCAGACCAAGGTACTAGCTCTGCCGCTCAAGCAAGAGATCCCCCTCCGAAACCCTGTAAAAATAAAAATAAGGAACCAAGTTCCTCTCCCACCACCCGGAAGGAAAATACGAAATCAATTCGGTTAATCAATAGCATGATAAAATGCATGGGAAGAGTGCATGACAATATTTCTCATTTCCTCCCATCACCATCAGATTCAGAATAAAAACTTAAATTCCTAGAACTTTCCAATTAAAATTTTCCTTCCAAACAATTCAAACCCTTAGTATAAAATAACGACGGGATTCAGGATTATGATTTCCATATGAGCATTGGATCCCTGATTATTTCCAGCGCAATGCGTAATGGGTAAAGTATTTTACTGGGAAACTAATGCTTACATGCGGGATCCCACTCCTGAACCTCCATTTGTAATTATCATAAAGAAATTACAAAAATAAAATTACATATAAAAATTTAAATGATATCTCTTAAATCAGGTAGGATGTAAGAATTATTGAATGAAAATCCTATATCGCAGTAAATAAATGGAGATATCACTCAGCGACAGTGACGAGGGAAATATTCCCTCCGATCAAGAAGATTTTTGGTTAGGACCAAAAACCTAGGAGCTCAGAATCTCACCACAGAGCCCTACTAACACCGTAAATTGGGACCCTGATCCGGAATTCCCTTCAAAAGTTAATGAAGACTCGGAAGCTCCTCCAGCCTCCGCCTCCGCACGAAAAGAAAATAACTTAGTTGCCGAAGGCCAAGCCCACGAGCGACCAAATAACTTTGATAACGTGGTCATTAAAAATAAATTTAGTTCTAAACTTAGCGAATGTCCGAATTGTAGGGAACGGTCAATAAAAGGGGATATTCGGCATATCTTTAGAGATTGCCCCCTTTTTAAGCCACCTAAAAAGAAAAGAGTTAGGCATTGTGGTCACTGCGGTGGTGGCCACCGCTACAAATTTTGCCGGTTCAAGAGTGAACCTCCAAAACAGAGATCATAAAATTATAAAAGATCACTACAATTAATTTATGAGATTTCCCCTTCTGATCCCTTCAGGATCAGAAACCTAATTTGAAATAATTTAAGATCAAAAGTAAAAAACATTTATGAAAATGCAAACACCGGTGAAACATCGACGTTTTAACTCATTTCAACATCAAAATTAATCAGTGCTTTGTGTTAGGGAGAAAACATTGACTTTCAAAGAGTGAACAATTTAATCATTTCCAGTTTCCCTTCCCTTCTTTTCTTTAATTAGATGTCTTCATCATATTCACGTTCTTCGTCATCATCTTCGTCATCCTCCGATTCCGAAGAAACAAAAAGAGATCGACTAAAGCTTAAAATAAAACAGTCCTACAACCCCAACAAACCGCGGAAGTTGACTTCATCCTCAGCGAAATGCGCGAGCGATGGCAAAATAACAAAAATCGCCCCATCAGCAACGATCCCAATATGGAGTGGATCCCATTCCGACCAAGAAAGAAAAATAAGAAGGAAAAACGTTTGCTCCGAAATAAACATGCTCAAAAGAGACAACAGCAGCCTGGTTATCGGGCCAAAAATCAAAGTCCACCCGGGTATTAATGGAAATTAGTACCAAAATCTCCCAACAACACTGTCATCATAATGGGAGGTCTTTCAAGCGTACGCAAATCTATTGCTCCTCCGCCGCCCCATTCAACGATTAGTGCTCCGAAAGTCACGGCAGAAATAGCCAGAGCCGCAATCGCAGCAGCAAAATCTGCCCTTTCTTCGAGCTCCGGCCCTCATCTCTTGAAATCCGGTTCAAAGGCTCCCCAGGCGCTCCTCACGTTCGTACCAAAACCGTCCACGTCCGGAGGAAAGCCTAAGGTCATCGGCCGAAAATATGACCTGACTTCGACGAGAGGTCGTACTCCGACATCAAAGAAAACGCCGGACGCCTCCATCGAAGCAAGTCGACAACCCAGAGGTATTGCAGCATTGGGTGGGCGGCCTCCTATGAATTATTCGGAGCAAAGCAAATACTCTCCCTACGCTCGAGGAAGAAAGACGATGTCCTGGGCAGATCGACGAAAAAGGGACATTGATGAAATTCAACAACAATACCAAAGAGCAGGTGTTCCTTTCCCCCCACGGGGAGAACGTATTCAACGCCCAGCCCCCAGGACCAAAAATGTAAAACATAAAATATTAATTATATATTGTGAATTACCTGTAATCAACCTGAACCTGGAATCGGAAATCTAAGATGCCACGCCCGTGGCATCCGTAAGCGTATCAGTTATGAATTCTTATATTGTAATCCATTGTATTGTGAACCATTTGGACGAAATCTAAAAACAAAAACAAAAACATGAATTGATAATTATCATTTAGTTGTGGCCCTCGACCTTATTTTGATTGGGAAATATTGCTTTTGAGTTTGAACTTATCTTTTTCCTTTTTGATTTAATGATTAATATAAATTTGTCAATTTAAACTTACCTTCGCATCTTTGTTCGTTGAGTGTTCTCATTTATATTGGCAAACCGTATGTTGATTCTCATATCTTCCATCACCGAATCTAGAATTAAGATATATAAAATTTAGGTTAACATAATTTGCATCATAAATCATTGGCAGTTATTAGCCGTCAGCAGTGGTTCCCTGAGCCCGCTCGACGTAATTTGGGGACTTCGGTTCATACAACAAAATAGGCAAAAATCAATAAAAATAGATTTAAAATTGAGAGGAGACTGGGAGGAACGGACCCGCAGCTCAAACTGTCTTTTGCGGGTTTGTCCTCCAAGTTGGAGTGGACGGTGGAGTGAATACGCGATCCGTGTTTCTTCGCAACACGACTTTGCCATCGTCCGCCCAACCTCCCCGACTAATCTAATTGGAAAAAGAACTTAAACTAAAATAAAACTAAAACTTAATTAAAATAAAATGTAGAATTATAAAAGTTTACCTGATTGGCATCCAATATTCAGGATCGTTGGTCGGCCTGGACTGGTGGTAATGGTGCAGTGTAAGTCCGTGGCATGCCTTCCTCTGTAGCCCGGACACTCTCCACCGCACCTCTCCGTCCTTTCTAGGCTGGATGTGGTTGCTAGGCACGGAGTCAGCACCACTTCCCCAACGATCCTCCTGTAAAATAAATAAAAAGCAATTAACCTAAATAAAAATAAAAACTTACCTCAATTGGTACAAAATTCAGGACAAGTCGTTGCTGCTGAACTGGAGTGACGGAGACAGTAGACGTTTGTCAATTGGAACGCTCAGCGATGCAAACGTCCTCACTCGCCCCTCGTCCGTCCCGTCCAGTGGCGTTGGAGCTGAGGGCCACCGGAGGATGATGCCAATCCTCCAGGCCTCCGACCTTCACGGCGGTTTGTCCTCCTGAAATGAGAAGCAAAATTAGGGAGTCTTCTCTCTCTTCTCCTATCACCTTCATTGGCAATCAAAAATATAATTGGCAAAATTTCCCGAGCAGACCGAATTTCCTCTGTGGGACCTAGAACCATTCGACCGTGTACATGCTCCGTTTGCCAACTACGGTCGAAATGGATCAGTGGTCCCTCAGGAAGTCAGGAGCTCGTGGTGGCGAAGCCAGGGCCGTGGATGACATTATCCACAGCCCTGACCTCAGCCACCGAGCTACTCTGCTCTTGGAATTCTCACACGAAAGATTAAAGCATAAATCTTAGCTAAAATAAATTATGCATTTAAAATTAAAATAAAACAAATTAGCATTCTTACCTTCTGTAGTTATGCTGGAGTGCCTCGGCTGGAATTTCAGTTGAGCCTCCCTTTCCCTCCTTCATAGGTCTCCGGCCTCCTCCGGAGTGGTGGAACACCCTCTTAATTAACTTAAATACTACCATCTGACACCTACCATCTTTTACACCCTCATATTTGTATTTATTAAATCATCCAAATTTATTGTGGATTAAAATTATCTCTATTTTCAAGGGGTTTCATAGGTGCATATGGGTGAAGGGATGTGGTGAACTCGTATATGGCCTCCCACCCTCACTATTTATGAGGAGGAGAATACCATACTCCTCTTAATAGTAGTAAGGAATGACCTTGTTTTGAGCTCTCAAAAGCCGTTCGGCTTGAATAGATTAAGAAAAACTAAATACATTAAATAAAAAAATTAAAAACAACTAGCATCTCATTCTACCCCACCACATGTGTTTTTCAGTGAAGCTCATGCACTTTGTTGACGCACGCAACTCACCATAGCGATGGAAATTGGAAATGCGTGCAATGTAAAAGTCTAGATGTAGCTGGGTGGAAGGGTGAGTAGGTATGAAAAAAATAAATAAATAAAATCTTACACATCTCAAGACGATCTTGAGATGTGGCTTACTTTGACGGGACGGCACAAAAGCAGTGGAGAATTTAAATATACGATATTAAATCGTTCTGTCATATTCAACTAATTACGATCATTATTTGACTAGAAAAATTGTGTGCCCTATGAATGGGGACAACCCATGTAAACGATTTTTTTTAAGCACAGCCAGCTCTAAATTGTAAAAAAATCAGCGTTCAATGCAGGCATCTATCATCTTTTTGGGAATACCACCCTTTAGAAATTAAAAAGCATAAATGGAAAACTGGAAAAGGAAGTTGAAGGACTCGAAAAGAAATGCCTATTGTCCGAAGGTACAATTCACCGGCTACGAAAGCGATTACGTAAGAAAATTCTCAAGGATCTTATTTAACTATCGTTCAACTTGCCAGCTGTGGAATCTATCCCACCTGACAACAACTACAACAAACGTTATTGTAAGTTTTAAACACTTTAATATGTGGCATGATGTGTACTCTTGGAAATAACAATAGTACTAGGTTCTTTTAAAGCAAAAATGTTAACTACTACTTAAAGATTACTGCACAATGTGTGCAGTCAATAGAGCTCGTTACGTGTATTGGTTTTTTTGTATTATTTATTTAGCTATCCCAGAAGCTATCCCACACTGCTCCACTAGGCCTACTAGAAAACGTAACAACGCTGAGGTACTTACGTGCGGTAAGGATAAATACCTAATCCGATTAGTCATTTCATGTATTTTATAGTTGCGTCTACTATAAGTTCAAAGGAACTCAACTGCTTTAATTTATCACCTAAAATTATTTCCTTTTTAGCAAATCCTGGCTTTTTGAGTACGATCACTAGTGCGTCGGTTTAACCTGGTACATATTATTTGTCACAATACATTTACAACTCACTTATATCTTTTGTATTCATAGTAGAGCTTTAGCTTAACACATTACTTCATTTTAACATTTATTGCATTGTTGCTCTTTGGTATTGTTTAATTCGAAATGCAGGTAATACACCAGGATTTCAATTGCCTGCGTTGCCACCTGCTAAAAAGCGAGGCAGACCACCTGGTTCCAAATCTAATCCAGGCAAGGACCAGAATTCCAAGCTAAACTTCAAGGTAGTTATCTTATTTATATTTCCTTTCCTGTAAACTAAATGTATATAATGTATTTCTCTTGTTAATGCATACTTGTGTTAAAATACGTAGCAGAAGATAAGAAGACCAGAAAAGGCGGTCGTGCTTCAGGTACATTGCTGGTTGTAAACGACCGCCAAGATTTGGAGCTTTTATCTGACTCTGGAGTATTGTCTGTCATTCTTATTAGAGGTTGGACAAGCTAATTTTCATGCCTTCATTGTTTTTATGGAAATAATGGATAATGTAATGCAAAGAATTTCATTTTTTTGTTTAATGTAATTGAATGCTTGATAATAGAACCACTTTCATGCCAAGCAGCAGAGATAGGCCCAGCAACTGGCGGACTAAATCAGCAGACTGGTAATAGTTTACGCGTGTTATTTAAACTATTAGTCAATAATTTATTGGTTTTGTTAGCAAGGATATTTATTATGTTCAATAAATATTTAAACAACTAGCTAATGCGAATAAAGCTTCTACTGTTACATTTTCTAAAAAAAATCTAAACCAAGATTCTGCTGAGGACGTCGCAGATGTAAGCCATATGAGAGCTGCAATAATTTCGGATGCCGTCATCGTTACGGGGGCTTTTCAATGTGAGCAAGACCCTGTCCACACTGGAGTAGTAACTAATTACCTAGAATTCGTTAAATTTTAAGAAACTCGTCTTGGGTATGGAATATATTGTTAAGAATGCTATGAAGGGAGTTGTGCATATTACTGATTACAATATTTGTGATAGTACGTTTCCCAGTATTGTACTTTACAACATCTACATCAACCTGAAAGGTCATGTAATTGTAACATGTAGGGAAAACGGCTTAAAAAAAGTTCAAAAGTTGGCAATAGGGTAGCCTAAAACTATGATATTTTTGGGACGTTATTAGGTACGATCCCTAGATATATATTATTTGTATAGATATAATTGTGACATGTTGGTAAAACGGTTTGGAAAAAAGTTCAAAAGTTGGCAATGGGGGAGCCTAAAACTATGATATTTCTGGGACGTCATTAGGTACGATCTCTAGATATATATAATTTGTATAGATATAATTGCGACATGTACGTAAAATGGTTTGGAAAAAAGTTCAAAAGTTGGCAATGGGGGTGCCTATACTATGATATTTGTGGGACGTCATTATAGACTAACCCTGAATATCTTTAATCTATATGGATGTGTTCATAACATGTTGTTGGTATATGTTAAAAAAAATTGAATTTCAAATTGAGGATACCTAAAACTATGATATTTGCAGGACGTCATTATGGACGAGCCCTGGCAGATTCATGACTATTAGGCCAGGGTGCATTGTTAACGTCTGTAAAATGATGAGGAAGGAGAATTCCGAATGCCTGAGCTGGTATTCGAAGAGTGGACCCCCGTCATGAGAACAAATATTTTCCAATTTTACATTGCGGTGTCAAACCAACGACCACTATACCAGTCTGCCCTGAGAACGTACATGTGTCAGCAGTACATTTACTTGTAATGGATATTGGTGAAAATTTTCCATGTGTATTTCTAACGGCGAAACTTGACAAGCTCTCAGCTCCACATGTACCTTCCATGTATTATCAGCCCTTTTTTTATCTTGAAATATTGATTTAATTTTTGGTCAGTTTAACTGCTAATTGCGAAGAAACTATAACTTCAACAATAACCAAAAACTATACAGCACTTCTCCATCGCTTTTCTGGGCGATTAAAAAAGGTTTTAATTTAAAATCTTAAAAAATGCGACTTGTAGCGTGCGACCAACCGACATTGTGACAGACAGACAGACAGACAGACAGACACCAGACCAATAGATGCTTGCTCAGCATCTAAAAACTACTGACGTGGATCGAACTGAATACGTCACTTGGGAAATATCATTTGTGTGTCATTTGTGTTTTTATATTTAAAACTAATATAATTATGTATTTATATGTAAATAATTGTTTATTGTTACGTAATTGAAAAAGGTTTGTACATTAAGTCTTAATAATGCCCTTGCGAAAAAAATAACAATACTGAGATAATAACATGGAATGTGTGAATTATATTGTACATGTTGTAATTATGTAGAAATAGACTACCTATACAGAAATTGCTCCTGAGATTCTGATTCTGATTCTCTCAGCCTAAGAATTGAATTTTAATGCCATGCGTATTATCTTTCTACATCTATTATTCGTATTTGCATGAAAAATAGTATTTATACCGTATTTATATATGGCATTTCATTAGTCTTAGCCGCATAAACTTAACGCGTACTTCAAAGGTCGAGAACATACTTTTTTTAGAATAACGATCAGTTTTTTTTCGACAGGGGGCCGTCCACTATGTCTTGAGTGTAATATGAAAATGTGAATGATTATCTTATGTAAGAATACAAGAAATAGAAACAATTAATTAGATACCTGTAGGTACCATCATAAATATTACAACAATAATTTTACTGTTATACAGAAAGCACGTAATATCAATTCTTGGAAACGTACATGTGTCTCTAATGGAATGCAGTAAGTTCGTCTGGCAATTGTTATACGGTAGCTACACGTGCGTGTGTCATCTCCTTAGGGAAAAGGCACAAGCCACACATACCAGTTTCTCCTTAACTGCAGCACAAGTCTTACAAGTAAACTAAAAACGCAGTTTTTTTTCAATTGTCAACTGTATCATTGAATGTCATGGTAGGATAAGGTCAGCTTCCAAACTTCTTTGCAAATTTACAGGATCGACGACTTCTGCATTGTCTCGTTACGCGAAAATGTCAAAGCAAAAATCTCGTGCATAATAATGTCTAAAATTTAATGCAAAATGTACTCACTCGTTATATATAATTAGGTGCTTGTCTTACGATAAATTCATTTAGTGTGCAAAGAACTACTTTACAGGATCAGTTAGTAGTCAGTGCCTCTCGTTTAAAACATATTCTTGTACAAGTTTATCTGATTCATCACATTAGTGTTTCAATAATTTTATTTTTACTCCTATCTACAAGCTTTGTCCTTGTCTATAATCAGTGAAAAATTAAAACTAAAATTTTCTACTATTTTAAATTGTGCTTTTGATTTAAGGTACAAAATCTAACACAATTTACACAATGTATTTTAAATACATTTTATTCCTGACACTGGCTGTAGCTTCAAATGAAATGTTAAACAACGGTATGATTTGGGATGTACAAGAAGGTAAGTGTACTTTTAATTGATTTCCATTAAAAACTTATTTAAACATTTACAAAAAAAAATTATTTAATCCGTTGGAATGTTTTTTACAAATAAAAGCCAACTATAATTTACGTCAACATAGTAATAACGTATTTACTGCTTTCGCCTTGGTAATATTTTTTCCTCCCATATGTGCAAATATTTGAATTTATTAAATGTGGAAAATAATCTTTGAAACATATTTTTAATATCTTACAATAGTAGACTGCACTGAAAAACAATTTAAATGTGCAGATGGGAAATGCATCTTTGGCAGTTGGCGGTGTGACGGGAATAAGCAATGCAAGGACGGAAGTGACGAGTTGAATTGCACAAGTAACACAACAAATGGGTGTTTAATTCTGTATCTTTTAGTTTTTTCCAAATAATTAATGCTACATTTATAAATATTAAAATATGTAGAAAATGCAACTTTTCACAATCAGATCAGATTTTTCTAAACTTTGCATCATTTTTTCTAATTAAACGAATTTAAAATAAAAATTAAGACTTTAGTTTTCTAGCCCTAAATAATTTAATTTCTACAGAGATTTCTCCTGTAACTTTGTTACAGGTTGTAAAGAAAATTCTTTTAGATGTAAGGACGGAGAGTGTATCTATGATGGCGTCGGTTTATCAGAGTCGACAGTCTGTGATCTGTACGACGACTGTGAGGACGGAAGTGACGAAAATAATTGCGCCAGTGAGTTAAATAGATGTCTAAAAGTATTTAAATGAAACTAGGCGCTATAGACTATGTCTAAAAAAATAATGACCCGATTAATTTTCCAGATCACGTGTGCGACATGTATGAATTTCAGTGTCAAAGTGGACTGTGTATTTTTAAAAGTGATCGTTGCGATGGAATTAATCATTGTCCTGATGGTTCTGACGAGGAAAATTGTAAGTATTAAGTTTACAAAAAAGACAGCCGATTTTCATGATTTAGTTACATTGTCTTAACTAATAATTACACATTTTTATTAAAATCTGATTTTTTTGAACGCATTACATAATTAATTTGCTTAACAATGTAATATCAAACAAGTTTATAATATTCACTTGAGCTTAAATCTTTCCCAGGTCTCGAATGCTATGATGATAATTGGAGAAATTATGTAAGAAAACCATTTAAATGCGTGTCAAGCAACAAGTGTATTCTTCCGTTTAAACAGTGCAATTCCATAGTTGACTGTCCAGATGGGAGTGATGAGGACCCAGCAATTTGTCAAAGTAACAAATTTTGGTTATTGGGGCAGTTCATATATTCTTTCAAAATAAAACTTCTATTATTAAACATGCAAACTACCCCCTGGGGTGTAAAAGGTTTAATCTTTATCCGTTTACTAGTTAGTTAAAATTTTATTTTTCCTGCTTAGACCACCAATGTGTTGAACAACTCGAGGAAAAATGTAGGGCAGGAAATTGCATTCCCAACTTTGGGAGCTGCATTGACACTGATTCCTGTAATGACAATCACAAAATTGACAAACCCTATTTAAATTGTAAGTTACATTTTGTTCAAATTATTACGTGTATATTGTGCGAAGAGTTGGCATTTCTCACAGTAAATTTCTGTTGTATTTATTTAGGTACAAGTACGATATGGGGATGTCAATACTCTTCGTTTCCATGCGATGCGGGAACTAAATGCGTTAACTCTCGAAAGGTTTGTGACACGGTGCCTGACTGTGAGGATGGGAGTGACGAGAGCGAGTCCACTTGTTCAGGTTAATAGCGAATAATCTATAGCCTCAAATAATTAACACGTATACATTTTTTCAAGATACGTTAGATGCCGTAAATACATTTTCTAATTTTCAAATTTCCTCAGAGCGTAAATGCAGGTCGAACCAGTTTCAGTGTCAAAGCGGGCAATGCGTGAAAATTCATGAAGGCCAAACAGTAGTCTGCAATGGACATTATGACTGCAAAGACGAGTCTGACGAAGCAAATTGTAAGATATACTTTAATTATCTTGCTTTGCAATGAAAGTATTATTTCAATTAAAAACATTATTTAATTTTAATTTCAACTCTACAGGCACAACTTGTTCTCCAGAAGCATTCAAATGCGGGAGCGGGGAATGTGTCTATCAATTTCAACTGTGTAATTCCATAGCCGAATGCTCTGACGGAAGTGATGAAAATGAGATAAACTGTCCACGTAATTAAACAATAATTTTGAAAATTTTAATTGTGACAATTAACAAGTATTTATTGGTGGTGCATACTATTTTTGAATGTACTTCACTTTATTAATAAGTGACCGCGGCTTTAGGCCGCTTAAAAAAATCAATTGTTTAAAGTACCAACAGTTAATTTGTAGGATATTAAAATGTTTTTATTCAACAGTAACAAAAATATCTGCATAACAAAAGGCAACAAGATGCCAGCCTGTGTGAATTGCTATGCTTTCCAAGTTTGATATACAAGTGAATTACTTGCTATTGTATAAATTACAGATGGGTCAACACCTCCAGTCTTAACTACAATTTGGCGGGTAAAATGGCCCATGTATACGCCCAACGTGACCCTTCAACATTTAACTGAGGACCTGGCAGTATATTTTGACAGCAGCGTCTCGCCCACCGTCACGTGGCCCTTTTTGCTGCTCTCTGAGGCCTGGAAATATGCAAAGAAAACTTTTAAGCTCGAGACATTGTCAGAGCCAGGCAGTCAGTTTTTGTATGTTGTCCTAGGAAAATTTAAGCCTTTAGAAATGTCAGCACAAAATCAAAACAACAGAGACAACTACTCATTCCGGTCACAAAAATCAGGATATCGCAATATTATTGACCCTGGAATGCGCGAGCGAAATGGATGGGTCACCCAGTACTCGGAAAATTTTGAAAAACTCGTCTCGAGTCTGGGATATATTGTCAAGATTGCAATGGAGGGAGTCGACAATATTGCTGATAAAAAACTATGTGATAGTACCGTACGTAACATTGTATCCTACGACATCTACATCCACCTCAAAGGTGCAGAGTCAGCTGACGTCGTCCAGTACAAAGCGAACCAATTCAATCGAACATTTGGAGTAGGGCAGTATAATTGTTTTGGTGACTGGTATCTCCCAGTCTACAAAAAATATGGTGGCGCAACTGTTTTGAACAACTATTTTCACATCTTTAAAATAAACTGGCCCAAAAAACAAGAAACTTACTCGCAAGTCACTTTTCACGAGGAAAAACAGCTGAATGTTGGAGAGTTTGTTCATTTCTGGAGTGGAGCTGCAGGAGAAGATCTACGCTATTTAGCAAAATCTGCTTTTAAAGATTGGAACGATGTTTTCATGAGGCAGTTTGTCAAGGCACAAACTGACTTTCCAAATATTACATATACACTAAGAATAATGTCTGGTAATCATCGGCATAATGTACATTTAAATTACATGGAGAAAAGTAGTAGTCACCACTTGAGATCCTAAGAGGGCCAAACAATAAAGACAAAGAAAGTCGTTAGAAATATTTAAGAAAACTACTCTTGTTGATCTAACGGAATACTTTATTTGGGAAATATCAATATTGTTTTATATTAATGTTAATTACTATAAAACTAACACATATATTTATATTTAATTGTTTATAACTACGTATCTGAAATTAGTTTGTAAATTACGTCTTCTGCCCTTGCAAACAAAAAATGTAAAATTACATTACTTTTATTAATAGCATGATATATGTAAATTATATTGCTAAGTAGGAATAAAGTACGTGTAGGAAAATTGATTCCGAGGAATTGAATACCATGCATATATTCTATCTGCAAATAAAATATGTACTTGCGTGAAAAATAGTATTCATACCGTAACTGATAAATAAACTTGACACTGTCCTCCAATGAGGATAGCCTAAAAGACTCAGTATACGTAACAGAACTTTTCATAAAAATTAATTATGATTGCTTATGTATTAGGGAACTAGTTTTTAAATTAAGAAATGCATGTAGAATACAAATGATGTACACAAATTTGCACCGATTTCTTGAGAACTGATGTTACTATATCTTCAATCAATGTGACTGGTAGACACTGCGATTTCAAGAAATCCATAAAGAACTTTGAAATAGTACCTCTAGCACCGATATAAAGTTCTATGACTTCAATATCAACAAGCCCTAATTTTTCTTGGAAATAAGGGATGCAGGGATCATAATGTGATTTCTTATCTTGATTTACTGATTCTGCCTGATTCACATCATTTTGCTCTATCCTAACTGTTGGATCCAGAATAAATCCTTTCCGTGATTTCTGGTTGTAAGCAATAATGTCTACTCGCTTTGAGCCGTTGCCAGCACATGCAGCTTCCTGAAGAACTTTCAAGCCAAGTTTTTTCATGGATTCAGCCAGTAAGCGTCTAACAGCATGATGTCGATTGTTACGTAGCAACTGACCCCGCGGACAAGATCCAAGGATATGACCTAATATTTCTGACTCACTGCAGCCATAGCGGCAGCGGAATGATCCTTGGTCAGGCCGTGGGATGGCATTGACGGGTATAACATTTCCAACCATTTTGATAGCATTGACTCATTTAGAGGAAGAAAGTCCATTTTTAGAATGAATCCATTGATTTGCGTAAAGACATTCTTGAAACTGAATGACACCTTGCCCCTTTTTCAGTAATTTGCACCATGCTTCATATTCGAGTAATCGCAAATGTTCACGAATAAATTTACTTTTCTTACCACGGACCTCCTCTAGATTTACTCCAATATCATCAGGGATTCCAAGAAAGTCTAGACACTTTGAAAGTTCCGTTTCCAAATCTTTAACTTCCAGAATTAAAGAATGCTGCGATGCTAATAAAATGTTAGTGGCATTGAAATTTTGAATGCCTTCTTCCCACCTTGTTCGTATGAGCCCTAACCCTTTTACCTTTGTACTGGAGTATAGCATGTTTGTTGGAGTACTAGAGGGTAACATGATAACTTCCTTCGTTGCACTGCGAATGATTTTGTCGATGGCGTCTAGGAACTTTGTAGATAGCTTGATGAGTGGAGCGCTTTGGAAAATTTGTATTTATAATTATACTTGTTCGTGATTACCAATTTACTTCACTAAGCTACCTGCATGAACTATTTTTACACTTCATATGCGATACATAGTTTTAGCATTCAAATGATATACATAATTTCTATAGAAATATATACATGCACATAGCCAGCTTAGTAGGCAAGTAGGTCCCTACATAGGTAAACCAGTTTCTTTATTAGCAATATAAGAACGTGAGTCTTATGGAGATACATACCCTGAATTCCAAGAATTGAATGCCACTGTATATTGCCATCAACATTATTCAACAAGGTAACAATGTAAGGTCAGCATTTAAACTGCCAGGGCCAGACTAACAAATCACGTTCAGGCTGTAATTTGTTTCCATACAAAAACCATCATTTTGATTTCAATAGTAATTTCTTTTTGAAATAATTAATTATTACATAAAACAATCAAAACCAAATATAGTTTCTGCTATTAACATAGCTGTAAAAATGACAATTTAGAGGACACCATATATAGTCTACTCTTTATAAATAGTACAGGAGTAATAAACAATAAAACGAATACTTTGTTTATTATTAGTAGATAAAACGTTTGAAGTTTTTGGCAATTTGGGTATTTTCATGAAATCGATTTGTTTTTATTAAGTTAAGTGGGCTACACTCATTTCGTCAAAAAAGCATTTTTAGAAGGAATTATTTACAAGAGTTCTGGGGACCTTTGACCTCTAACGCTGCGCGGCGTAAATTGTATCTACTTAGTAGTTGTTAAGCCCCAATAATCTCAATTTGTTAAAAAAATAGACGTGTTCTGCTAGGAAACCCGTTAACTGTCAGTGTCATGCCTGCCGGGTCAGTTTTACTTAGACGGCTGGCTGCAGCTTTAAAACTTGTTTACAAAAACATTTGCGTCATTAATTTGTGTGAGTTGCGAACATAACTTAATTTATTTATTTAAACGATATGTTTTTGCTTTATATGTGATTCTCGTGCATAAAAGTACCAAAAGTGATGGCATGTGTTATTCACTTTAATTCCAGGAATTATAAATAATTACTCATCTGCGTCAGGTTCAGTTCGGATTTTATGACAAGAAATAAACAGTAAGAAAAGACCTATTTCTCTAAAGTTGGCCATCACTTCCCAGCCTGGCCATCACCTATTAAAGAACAGCCTTTAAAACATTTTTTCTTTATTGTAATTAAAACACGAATTAAATTGCTGCACAAAATTATACTTGCCAATGAAAGTTTAATATTATTGTCAATTAATCGTTTTACTCATTATAGTTACAATGTGTTGAGGGAGTTACACAAATTTTGCAAACATTTTTGCACCTGAAAAGTAAAAACTGTAAATATGTGCATAAAATTAAAAGTCGAAACAAAAAAAAATTGAAATTGAAACACTGTTATTGAACGCACGTAATTTATATGCAGCAAAATTATGCACCGTATACTTAGTCCTGTGGGCTATCGTCGTTGGACGACAGTGTCAAGTTTATTTTAATAAAGTTGTCATTCTCTATTTTGTAATTTTTGGTATTGTGCCTAACCCTAGTGGCTGTTAACAAGGCCTGATAGAATTGATTCTGTCATTCCAACCACATAAACTAAGACGATTGTGACAAGGGGTTTGAGGAGAAAGAGTTATGTATTGCCCCCCACACCACAAATTATCATAACCTTGGACACAATTTTCGTGTGTATTAATTGAAGAAATCCAGTTTCTCCCGAACATTCCTAAGGGTAGGCATTGATCATCTCCCAACCTAATCGTATGTTGGATCCCACTGAATTCTTTGTCCTCGTATACAGTAATTTGAATTGTTGCATGTGCTGAATTTGGCAAAATGGACATAAAATATGCCATGAAAATCCCAGCAGCAACAAATGATCTACGGCTCATCATTACGTGATAAATTTACGGTAGTCCAAACTGTTAAACCAAAAATAGGATACAATAAATATTTTCATTTAGAAAACATTTAATACCTAAATTTCTCAATTTTTTTTTAATTTGCAAACAATTTCAAATTGTTGTGAAATATAATTAATATAAACATGTTTTGCGTTTCGCTTCGACTATAACTACTAAAAGTTTTTAAAGTTACTGTTTAAAAATAGGCTCCCAATCAAGAGCTTAAAAAGGACAAAAATGGAAAAAAGAATTTAAAAAATGTACTTGATGAATGAGTTATCGTAGTAGACTAATTTGGGTCTCTGAACTACGCCCAAACACAGTAAATCATAGATTTTAGAGAACAAAATGTTGATGCTCTACATAATATAATTGAATATAATTAATTATTATATTATTATTATTGCTTTTGAGTACAAATGGCTATAGCTCACATTGGTTCTTTATTGACGATATAGTTAAATAGGATTTAAATTTTTAAAAAACGTAATTTATTTATAAAAAGGCATGTGGACACAAATTTAGTCTGATTTTACTTGTAAATAGAAAGTTTACACTTTAAAAATAAATTTGAGCAGATCATTTTTTGTGCTATTTTAAATCTTTTAAAAAGAAAATTTTTACTATTATAAAGAACACAAGAATATAAAAAGTATGATTTATTTAGAAAAATAAAATTTTTGTTTCTAACCCTTTACTTGTAGATTCGGGTTTGCACCAATTAACCGATGTGTTGATTTATATGATTAATTTTGTCCTCACCGCAAAGAAGATGCGCAACTTAATCTCTTCACTATAGTCAAAGCTACAGGACGGATGTGTTGAATAAAAAAAGCAACAGTATAACTCTCATAAAAACTTAAAAAAAAAATCAGATATATGAAAAAATAAATTGTTGAATGGGATAAGGTTATTCTTCCCACAACTCTTGGATTAAAGTGATGCGCTAAAGATTTCGTCTTCAGGATTTTAAAGAGGAAAGTGACACGTGGATGAGATGGTTCAGCCAGCAGACAGAACACGTATTGTGCATCGAAATAACACAAGCAGGATTTTTAGTATGTATTTTAGTAGAAAGTGTCGACATAACTTAATGTCTAAATACGCATTCCTGAAAACAAAAATTTATTCAGCTAAAAACGAATGAAATCAAACCAGTTTATATAGAGTTAAACCCCAATTTTAATCGTTTCCAGGAACTGCGCTCGGCGTCAAAGCTGGCTTGGAACTGGCAAAGCTTCACTGGCAGCGGGAAACACAGCGATGTAGATGTAATATATTATAATGTCGAGTAAGTTTAATTACAACTATATTCTTTGCCTAAACAAGTTTGTGCTAGGACGACTGTGTTGGAGCCTTAACAGCCGTGTAAAATCAGGTTTATAATAAATACATTATGCAGCAAAAAACCATGTTTTTGTTTAAAATTAAAATGATGTATCTACAAAGATATGTGCGTTCATGTGTATGCTTCTAACACGGTGTTTTATTATTGTTTACTTTTCTACAAAAATGTAGATTAAATAATGTTTTGTTCAAACTTGCATAAAAAGATATTTTGGATGATCAATACATTACCTATTCATTTAATTCAAAATTAATTAAATTACATAATTTAAGTTACACCAGTTTGTAAAATTGAAGGTGCGAAACCCAGAAAATGTTAAATAATTATAATTAAATAAGTATATTATATCTGCATATTCACTTCTATCCTAATCATATACTTATCTTGTGTTTACAGCATTATTAGCTATCACGTTACAAATATCTTACTTTGTGTTATGTTAACTGAGCTGTTAAGCTAAATGCAGTAACTCAACTAGGACTCCACGGCGCAACAGCAGCACGAGTCTGACTCTAGATCAGAAGGCTGCGTGTTCGAGTTCGAATCAAGTCAAGGTTATTCTTTTTTTTTTGTTTTTTTTCCTACTTTTTTTGTCATTTCGCAAATAAATACTGCCTTTTTATTGGATTTAAAACTTTATTACACATTTAAGTATTAAAAAAAAAATTTGAGGTTGCCCTGATTTAACCGCAGTTCTTACAGGTTGCCCGACCTCGAATTCACTTCTTGTACTGTGCCATCACACAGGTTTTTGTCATTCCAACATTAGTCGGGCCTACTTCTATGGCGAACTTCTTTTTTACATTGACGTTCAGAGCCGCCGAGCCGTTTACTGCCTTGTGGACAAGAGAAACCCAGTAAGAAAACTTGCCACCGCCGCTGGTCTCGATCACCAAGATCTGAAGCGAGCATTTGCTGAAACATCAGATTTATAGACACCAGTGCAGTAAGCACTGAGCTACACAGGCTCGCTTTACACATTTAAGTCATTTAATTCATTTTTTTTGAAGTATTGGGTCACTATTTTTTACCTTAATAAAAGCACTTTGAAAATTTAATAAAAATGTAGTATCTTTTATAAGGCATTCGATGATTTTTAGTTATGACAATGAAAGCAATGTATATGCAAGTTTTGAATAATTAGACTATTGTAGAAAGAATAATTAACAACTAAATGTGAAGGTTAACACTAAAACTAAAATAGTTTAATTTTTCAAATGCAAACATTTTTTATTTTGGTTACTGTTACTGTTTTTAGTTATATGGATTTTAATTTTTTTTACTATTACGTTGGATGATATTTTGATCATGAAACTGATAAAAGTGCTGATTGCGAGTATTCTGTTATTTGATTTACAACAATGCAACATGTTCTATTTTTATATTTTATAAAGATGCAAATTTTTATATAAGGTACTTTTTGAAAAGTGAAAACAATTCTTATTGTTTGATTTTAAAATGTGCAAAATGTTCTTTTTCCACGTTCTTAAAGAGCGCAAATTGTATTATTAGCTAGTTACCAAAAATTGCAAAATATTCTATTTAAATTTTTTGAAAAAATACAAAGTGCACTACTTTTAAAATTTTTGAAGCATTTAAATTATTTTTTTACTTTGTGTTTTTTAAAGTTAAATATTTAAATTTTTTGCACATTGAATTTTGCTGGTAAATGCGTGGTATGATGCGTGTATGATTTATTCCTGTATATTAATTAGCTCAGTAGGAATAAAGTTATCTGGAGATCGCGGAGTCATTATTAGAGGCTAATAAAGTTGCAAACGCAAACATAAGATCAATTTGTATTTTTTTTGCAAATCACATGATTTTGGGATCAGTGTCAATTTTAAAAAACATTAGATTACTTATGTTTTATTTTTTTTGGCAGAGGTCAGTGGCTCTTAATTTTAAATCACTCTTGGTAAATATAAATCATTTGATTATTCTGAAAAGAAATCAGCACCGGCACCGGCCCCAGGCAGTAATTTATAAAATTTTTAAGTACGGCAGTTTTTTAATTAATACATAATAGAATTTTTAGTGCTTGTGGCTCAAGCCAATACTTTGATTAGTGTTGATCCTATGCTTACAAGATTGTTTCATCCATAATTATTACCAGACCATCCGCAGTCAAAAAATAATTATTAGCAAAATTTATGACATCAAATGCCCTAATATTTGTAAAGCGTTGCGGATATTTCAATTTTATGAAAAATTTAAGTTACTAATAATGTTAATGTGATGTACCGAATTTACATTAATCTGCACGTTTAAAAAATTAGCAAGTAGGGTAATTAGCACAACAGAATATTTGCACTTTTTACAAAAAAAAAGAAAGATTTTTTTCCGCTTTAAAATATCTAGTACCTTAATTTTTGCAAATTATTTTTTCAAACAGTAATTACAGTATACTGTATATAAAATAATATAATAACCTACCTACCTAGAAGTCACCTTATTTGCTACGAAAAGTTTAATTTTATTGTCAATTAACTGTTTTTCCTATTATAGTAACAAAGTTTTATGGAAGTTACACGAATCAATTCGCGAACATTTTTGCACATGAAAATTAAAAATGTAAATATGTGCTGATCTGTGCATAAAATTAAAAGTCTAAAATGACGTTGAAACAATATTATTGATGTGCATATAATTTATTGGCTTTTAACAAGGACGGATGGACCTGATCTTGTCATTCCAACCACAGTCACCGAGACGATTGTGACAGGGGGTTCCAGGAGCAAGAATTATTGAATGTCCACTACAATTGTTATACTCCCAAGCTCGTACACAATAGCCATGTGTATTAATCGATGAAAGAAAGCCACTACGGATGGGATAGCATCTTCCTCTTTCCAACGTGAAGGTGAATCGTTGCCCACTGTGTTCTTTGTGCTCGTAGATGGTAATTTGAGTTATTGCATGTGCTGAATTCGGCAAAATGGACACAAAAAATGCCATGAAAATCCCAGCAGCAATAAATGTTTTAGGACCCATTATTACGTGATAAATGTACAATAGTCCAAACTGTCACAAACAATAAATAAAATACAATTAAATTTTATTTAGAAAAAGTTTAGCAACTGAAGTTGTAAGTGTTTTCTTATATTTTTAAAATGTGTACTAAAAGTAAAGCAGCGTGTAAAGAAGTGCAAATTAGTTTTTAATATTGTGCGTAGAAAAGAAACGTTGGAACAATTTAAAAATATTAGACAAAACATTTAAAACTTTTGTAAGACTAAAATCTTTTTCATTTTTTTTATTTTCCCTTAAACTATTAAAATTACAAATCAGTTGACTAACTGTTTGCAAAAAGGCTCCGTACTGAGTAATTCAGAAAGAAAAAAAAGAAAAAATTTAAAAACTGCATTTGACGAATTAATTATCATAATAAACTAGTGTAAGGCTTGGAAATCTAATTAACTATTTTTCTTGTATGCAGCGTTTATATTCTGTGAATATTTTCTTCTCAAGCACTACACATTAAAAATACTTAAAATGGAGTAATATTTAAAAAAATATATTGTAGAAAGTTTTTATTTACTTATAGATTCAGCTTTGCACGAATTAATCGGAGTGTTGATTTAATTAAATAGTGAATTTTGTCCTTACCAAAAAATAAATGAGCTTCTAAATCTCTTTACTGCAGTATAAGCTACAAGACGGAGGTGAAGAATAAATAACAGTAACAGTACAACTGATAAAAAAATTAAAACACAAAATCAAAACAAATCAATGGAAAATTAAATTGTTAGATGGGATCAGGTTATTCTTCTTACATCTCTTGAAGTAACGTAATGCGCTAAAAATTTCGTCTTTAGGCTTTTTAAGGCAAATGTGACACGTATGTAGTTATAATAGTTTAGCCAGCAGACGGAACACATAATCATTTACTCGTATTGTGCTTAAAAATAACACAAACAGGATCTTGCCTATTTATTTCGGTGGAAACAATTGATGTATTTTAATGTCGACATTTGCATTCGTGGAAATATAGGTTTATTGAGCAAATAACAAATAAAATAAAACCAGTTAAAATAGAGTTAAACTCCAATTACACTCGTTTCCAGGAACTGCGCCCTGCGTCGAAGCTGACCTGGAGCTGGCAAAGCATCATTGGCATTGGGAAACACAGCTATGTAGATGTAACGTATTATGATGGCAAGCAAGTTAGATTTAAAAAAAATTCTCTGCGCAAACAAGTTTGGGCTAGGGCTAAGGTGTGGGAGCCGTAACAGTCATGTAAAACCTGGTATGTAATGAATAAATGATGTAGCAAAAAATATATAATGTTTTTATCAAAAATTAAAATGTTGTATCTACGAACGTAATTATTTATGTCCACAATAATGCTGCTAACACGGTGATTTATTATTGTTGAATTCTGTTTGAACATACATTAAATAATGCGCAAATAAAAGTTGTACAAAACGAATATTAGAAAATAATAACATTAAATTTACAATCTTTCACTGCTGAAAATGATTTGAGTAAACAATTATGACATTTTAAAAAAACATTTAAATAAATCATTTCAAGTTTTGAAGAATATTGAAAATAAAAAATGTTGCGACTTTCAAAATATTACATATAAAGAATTTTGCACTTATAAAGAAATAGGTAATTAGGACGTTTTTGCAGTTTGAAAAATCAGGTGAGTAGAACATCTTGCATCCTAATGTTTCATGTAATTAAAACACCTTGCTGAGTCTAGAAGCATACTACTGATTAAATATTTTTCACCTATTTTATTTACGCAAACAGAACTTTTTAAACTTCTCAGAATTTTGCGTTCGGAATATTTCAATCTCATTAAATCAAAGCGCTTCGCTGATTACTTAACGACTTCTTTTAATTGAGAGTTTTCTGAAAGAGATGGTATGACATCGAATGGTTTAGATTATTATCGCAAGATACATAACCACATACGAATCCAAAAACTGTTTGAATCGTGATACAAGGAAAAATTCTGACGTGGATTCCAGGAATCGCGAACATGTTTTGCCTTTGCCAGTTCAGTAATACTCCATTAACCGCATTGATGAGCTTCCTTATTTTGTCCTTGCATCGCGTTGATTACCAAGTCAAGGTTAGAAATATTCCCAGATATGTTACATTAATAGGCCATATAAATAATTGAATAGGATTCAGTGTAGTTTAGTCATCCGTTGGAATACTTTATAATTTTTGCTTTTTTTATGGGAGAGTGCAAAAATTATAGAGTACAAAAATCAGAGGTTTTAAACCTTTCACTTTGTTTTTTAGATGCTGAGCAAGCATCTATTGGTCTAGTGTCTGGTGTCTGTCTGTCTGTCTGTCACAATGTCAGTTGGTCGCACGCTACAGGTCGCATTTTTGAAGATTTTATATTAAAACTGTTTTTAATCGCCCAGAAAAGCGAGGGAGAAGTGCTGTATAGTTTTTGGTTATTATTAACGTTATAGTTTCTTCGCAATTAACAGTTAAACCGACCAAGAATTAAATCAATGTTTCAAGATAAAAAAAAGGGCTGATAATACATGAAAGGTACATTTGGAGCTGAGAGCTTGTCAAGTTTCGCCGTTAGAAATACACATGGAAAATTTTCACTAATATCCATTACAAGTAAATGTACTGCTGACATATGTACGTTCACAGGGCAGACTAGTATAGTGGTCGTTGGTTTGACACCGCAATGTAAAATTGGAAAATATGAGTTCTCATGACGGGGGTCCTCTCTTCGAATACCAGCTCAGGCATTCGAAATTCTCCTTCCTCATCATTTTACAGACGTTAACAATGCAGCCTAGGGATCGTCCATAAATGACGTCATACAAATTTTACTATTTTAGGGATCCCCACTGTCATAAGTATAAAAATTCGGTTAGAATATATCATTAACATAGCATTTTAAAAGTATGCATGCAGAGGTCTTCCATAAATGACGTCATATAAATTTTTACTACTTTAGAGATCCCCACTGTCACAAGTTTAGAAATTCGGTTGACATAATATATCCTTAACATAGGATTTTACTAGTATGCATGCGGGGATCGTCCATGAATGACGTCATAAAAATATATACTATTTAAGGAATCCCCACTGTCATAAGTTTAGAAATTCAGTTGACATATATCCTTAACATAGGATTTTACTAGTATGCATGCAGGGATCGTCCATAAATAACGTTATACAAATTTTACTATTTTTGGGATCCTTACTGTCAACAGTTCAGAAATTCGGTTGACAAATATCCTTACCATAGGATTTTACCAGTATGCATCCAGGGATCGTCCAAAAATGACGTCATACAAATTTTACTTTTTTAGGAATCCCCACTGTCATAGGTTTAAAAATTAGGTTGACATATATCCTTAGCATAAGATCTTACTAGTATGCATGCAGGGTTTGTCTATAAAGGGCGTCATACAAATTTTACCGTTTTAGAAATTCACATGCCTTTAGTTCTAAAATTAAGTTAACTTATATACTAAACATTGAATTTTCAAGCTTACATACGGGGATCGTCCGTTAATGACGTCATTTAAATTTAACTATTTGAGAGATCCCTACTGTAATTAGTTCAGAAATTAGGTGGACGTATGACCTCAACATATGCTTTTTTTAGTATTTATAGGGAAATCGTTCATAGATGGCGTTGTTTAAATATTATTACTTCGAGTATCCCGCCTGTCTTTAGTTTTAAAATGAGGTAAACGGGTGCCTATATTATGGAATGCCTCCAGTATTTATACTTGGATCTTCCATAAATGACGTCATCTGAATATCACTATTTTGAAGTTCCGCTCTGCATTTGTTTAAAAATTAGGCAAACAGATACTTTAAACGCAGGAGTGTTACAAGAATACATACACAGATCGTTTATAAATACCTTTATCTAACTATTATTATTTTTTCAACTGCTTGCAACGTACATTCGTAAATGGCTTATTGGTGTTAGAGGAGGCTATATAAATGACGTTATTTGTGAATTAGGCAATTCTTACAAATTTTCCAGCTATATATAACTACATGCCACGTACTTCCATATATGGCTTATTGATGGTAGAAGAGCCTTTATTAATGACGTCATTTGTGAATGGTTCAATTCGTCAACATTATTCAGCTATATTTAACTACATGCTACGCACATTCGTATATGGCTTATTGATGGTAGGGGAGCTTCCATAAATCTAATATCACCTTTTAGCGTAACATAAATTGTGTTGCGCATTTGTTGAAGCTCAGCATCTACTTCGGGCCCGCCCCCGGTCGACAAATCTGGCGCGAAGCGCCGGATTTTTTTGTTTTTATGCATGTAACAGGAAAGGCATATGTAACCTTTAACCCTCGCACCAAGACGTAATATGTAATTTATTTACGCCTCACATATAATTAAATGAAAACACGTACACAATATTAATATGTAAGATGAATTTATTTTAGCATTTATCGTTCATATATTGCAATACGTGTAAGTCACCTAGATGCGACAGATTTTCGACGTCAGACATTCACATATAGAGAGGTATGAAAAAAAGCTGTAAAAAAATTGTTAGATTGTTAAAAACATAATTGAATGATTATAACTTTTTTAAATTAAACTTTACATTTTATTACCAATATTATAATAAACTTAATTTAAGAAAATAATGGAAGTTAAAAAATAATACATATTGTATAACTAGTTCAGATACACAAATCCGATTTGAAAAGGCAAACTGACTCACAAATATGTTTAGTCAATAATAAAAAAACGTACCCACTAAGCAATTTCAATAAAACGATCAGTTAAACACCTAAGTCATAATTGTACTTTCAAAAAAGTAATTTACAAAAAATTCCAGAACTTGCGAACTTAGCATGAAAAACGAAGTTGATGCGTTCTTTTTAAAAGTTATTTTCATAATATTTTGTTTTTTGAAAAACCAAAGTAAGTAGAACATACTTAATTTCAAAATACGTGTAAATAGAACATATTTAATTTTTTTAAAACGTGTAAAGAATCAGTTTTGTGTTTTTAATTATTTTTTAAATTTACAGTAATTACGTTTTACACCTTGTGATTGTACCTCCACACAATTAAACCACACAAATATATTCTAGCTTTAATTTTAAACTTGTGCTTGTTTTCTTTAGCTTAGCTATCTCACTAGCAATAAAATAGTTGTTTACTTGATTGCGGTATGAATTCCAATACAAATAAAAGCGGTGAAAGGTATACAAAACAAATTAAAAATATTGATCTAGGTATTATCTGAACCAGTAGCATCAACCAGCCTACCATTTGAGGATCATTTTTTTTAACACAATACATCGTGTTATTGTGTTTGTGGTTGGCTGTATGTAATGCCTTTATAATGTTTTTATATGTAGTACCCTATGACTGCCCGCAGTCTTTCTTATGTCTGAAGCTTTTAACTTTTAACCATGAAAAATTTGATTTACCACGTCAAATTATATTGTGTACGTGTTTTAATTTCTTATAGAGCGTACTTAAATTATAAAATACATGTGCGGGTGAAGCTGAAAGGTTCATCTACATTTTCATTGACACTGTCGTACATACGCAAAAAAGGTAGCAGAGGTTTACAATTTTTAATTTTTGTACCACCAAATGTATGCAATTTCATTAAAGTTAAAGTTGCAAAACGTGCTACTTCATTTATTTGTTACATCCTCGATCTTACATGACTGTTGCTTCTGCCACACACAGTTGTCATAGCAAAAACTTGTTCTCTTAATGGATTGCTATTTTTATTTAAACTCACTTTTACTATCATAAAATCATAACAACTTACATCCACGCAGCTGTGCTTTCCACTAAAATCAATGCTTTGCCTTTATGACGTAGAACGCATTTTCTGGAATTAATTAAGTGTGGGGTTCACTAATCCTAAAACCTGTTTAGTTTCAGTTTATTTGTTTAATAAATTTTTATCCTCTTAAATACAAATAGACGTAGACATTTATTTAAGTCGACCTTTACTAGGCAAATAAACAAGATTCTGTTTGTAATATTTTATTTCAGAAGACGAATAAATAATTATATTAACGCCTTTTGCTTGCGGCTTTTAACGTCTAAAATAAAAAGTCACATTTACGTTTAAAACCTTGAGATGAGATCTTTGGCCCATCACTTTACTCTGAGAGTTGTGAAAAGAAGGACCTTATCCCATTCAACAATTTGATTTTTCCTTTTTCCTTTTTGAAATTGTTTTTTTTCATTGTTGTACTATTAATTACCGTTATTTACCTGCACCTGCGTCATGTAGCTTGGAGAGCAATAGAGATATTTGGTTGCATGTTCTCTGTACAATAAGGGCAGAAATATTTGATTATTAAATAAATCAACACTCTGTTAAGTTGGAGATCAGAATTAAATCTACAACTTTGTGTAACGTACTAAAAATTTTAACTTTTTTTCTTCGTTGTAAGTTTATAAAAATTTCTGCAATCCTGCTCAAAAAGTGTTTTACACATTTGTATATTTTTTTATATTTATTACTGAGCTACTCCTTTATGATGCAAATTGTGCTACATTCCAGTTTTTTTTTACTTTTCCAATTGATTACACGTCTGTAAAGCATAAATTGTTTTTAATTCTGCAGTTCGTCACCCTGTTGCTCCTACAATGTTTGTCTGACTTTTAAAAGAATAACTGCTAACAGTGCTAACACATCTAAAAAGTGGTTTCTTGTATGTTTAATAAACTAGTAAACTTCATTGTTTTATTAAAAATTGTTAATTGTGACTACTACTTCCACGAAAGCCCACTTTACTTAATCGCATAGGTTGAAATGTATTGTTAAATCTACCATAGGAAGTAAGAACTCATCCTATGCTGTGTAGTCGTTTAGTTTTAAACTTTACTGCTTTTACTTTATTTGACTTTAAATTTTTAAAGTAATCTTGAGAACAATCGTCTAGAAAATTGAAAAGAATAACCGAAGACAATTTTAGTTACTTCGCATTTAAAGAATTTCACTACAAGTGATTCAAAGTCGCAATAAAACAGTCTAAAACAATTCTTGAAATTACTATGCTACGAAACGAGTGTATGCCTGGTATTATTCAGTGTATATTATAGTCAATTTACCAAACCACTAGAAAGTTTAACGTTCGGAACAAGGTGATAAGTCAGTAATAATTTCAGTCACATTATTGCAAGGAGTAAAAGTATATTATTAATAGTAATACTAATAATAATAATAACAATAAAAATAATAATACTAATATTAATAATAATAATAAGATTGAACTTAAGTGCACTGATCGTTTTTATTGAGTTTACACGTGTTTCTGTTTTGCATTGTATTTTTCAGATAGTTAACATCTAGTAACAAAATAAGCAATTTCTAGGCATTTCCTGTCAAGCCATTAGCGCCTTCTAAACAAAACGCAATGAAAAGACATCGACTTTTAAGAATAGACATTCACAAGCTTCTCCTTTCAATAGCAGTTCTTGCAATTTTCCCTACGCTCAGCTGCAGCACTCAAGCAAAAAACTGCACAGGGCACGACGACTGTTTAAACAAAGGGACTTGCGAAGATGGCACTGGTAAATTTAGCTGTGCCTATGCTCACACGGTTTCACAGGGGGTCGGTGCGAAATCGACATCGATTACTGCGCTGGGCACAGTCGCTGTCTAAATGGTGGCACTTGCGTAGCCGGCACTAGTAGCTATATCTGCGCCTGCGCAGAAGCATTTTTTGGAAACCACTGCGAACGTTAGCCTGCTTCTACTTTAAATTATTATTGCAAAGCAATTTTAAAGACAGTAGAATAGAGTATAGACTAGTATACCAATAGCTTAGGCTTTACCTTTGTTTGCAGACCGGAACGAGTGTGTCTATCCCGGATCTTGCAGCTCGTTGAACACTTTGAGCAGAGACGCCAAGTGCAGATGCAGAGAAGGCTACGCTCCAGATCCACACGACAGCAGAAGGTGCGAACCTGTGGGCAAGAATCTCAACGAAAATGCTACTCTCATTTTTGGAGGCAGTAACGGAGGCATTAGGCAGCTTTCTTTGAGTCAGCTAACAGTAAGTCATAACTTCTAGCATCTTCTGTTTAATTGATGACGTAACAGGAAATGGCAGCAGCGTTAATCAATTTTATCAATTCAGTATTTTGTTACTTGGGCGCTCACTCGTTCATAAGCTGTTATCTAAACTCAACGCTTTTAAATCGTTGACAATAATAAATTTTTAATCTACTAAAAACGTTTACTTTTCCAGTACGAGGGTGCATAATTTAGTACTAGCGTGTTACATGTTATTTGATTGCGCTTACGCGTTTCATGCCTGCAATTAGATTACACCGTTTAACAATTTATGCACTAACTTAGCCTAGTTTTACATAAGCCGTGTATACAAAATTCAAAAAAATGATGATAAGTAGTTTTTAAAATTTTAATTTATTTTTTGCTCACCCAATATTTTATCTGTATTCACAAGACCAGCTGAAATTAAAAACTGAGGAGTTAAAATCAGATCAGCTTACGATTTAAGGAGCATCAGAGTAGCAAAAATGCAAATTTTATTTATGTAAAACATTTTAAATTTGGGTTTAATGCAGGTCACAACAATCCAAAATCAATCATTTATGAATTACGCTCTGGACGTGATGTACCGAACAAACACGATGTTTTTTAGTGACGAGAACGGAAACATTAACACTGCACCAATCCGCCAAGGAGCTGCAAAGACAGTTGTTCTACGTGTCTTAGGGTCTCGTATTTTTTCTCTGGCGGTTGACTGGGTATATGGTCACTTGTATTTTATTACCAGCGGTACAAGTATACAGAGGTACACATTGAGTGTGGCTAATTTGGATGGAAGCATGAAGAAGGTTCTCTTCACCATTCAACACCTTTATACGGATGCAATCGCTGTGAATCCATTGAGTGGGTGAGTTGAAGGAGACATTAAAAAAGTTTCGGCGTTGCATGTTTTTTAAGGGCGCTGTAAAACTTACAAAAACTTGTAGTTACGCAACTTCGTTAATTTAACAGGATAATGCTTAACAAGGTGGATATACTGGGCAGACCGTGTTGCTAACAACATTGAACGGGCTGCAATGGACGGATCTCAAAGTGAAGTCCTTGCGAATACAGAACCTGGAAAGATAGTATCTGGCCTTACGCTGGACATGACGCAGAATCGACTTTACTGGACAATATTTGATTCAATACACTCAATGAATTTTGATGAATCAGACCAAAAATTAGTTTTTCAAGCAACGTGGCCAACGCGTCAACCTTATTCGTTCAGTTCTATTACAACCTTCGGAGATTCTGTGTACTTTAGAGAGCAATGGCATAATGCTGTCTACAGAACGAACAAATGCGGCGGCGAAGAAGCTACTGCAGTACATTTAACGGCTGAACATGTAACGATACAACAATTTTTTATATTTCTTGGTTTTACAACATCTTTTGCTTATGTACTAAAATCAACACAATTCCTCTTTCTGTTTATTGGGAAAATTCCCAATCCTTTGTTTCCTTACAATTAATTTAGTCTTTGAATCTTTAGAGTGATGCGTTTTTGACCCTTCAAGTGTATCACTTTTCAAAGCAGCCAGAGGGCGTCAACTATTGTGAAAACCGGATCGGTGAACAGTGCTCCCATCTTTGCTTCCGGATTCCGGAAACAGGAAACCAGTCCGTGGCCACTAATTGCGCTTGTCCAGATGGAGTCACACTTTCTTCTGACAAACGCACATGCGTGTAGACCAGGTGTCATGAATTTTATTTTGGTGCAAACGTATTCGAATGCGTAGTACATCTGTAGTTTAACCTTTTGATGCTGGAATTAAAGATTGAATACATAATTCTCTTGATTGCAGTTTCAGAAGCCCTGAGTGGAATAGTGTGACTTCACTTATTATTGTATTTAAAAAATCCGTACTTCCTGCGGTTTGGTTTAATCTTTCTTAATTGTCGAAAACATGAATAAAAATTAGGAGTTTTTTACAGTGTAAGACACGGAGCTGGTGATCGGTAGGACCAATTGCACTGACCGGAGGTCCGGTCAGTTTTATACTTTTGAGACAAGCTCAGGACGGCCTGTGTTAAATAATACGGAGGCTCAAATGAGGCCAAAAAGAAAGGTACGTTTCTGTCCTCGGTCACTTTTTTTTAAGGGCTCATTAGGGACCGATTGACTTGCACTGGTTTTTTAATGATTGAATAATTATACTTCAAATTTATTTACTAATATTAGGATTTTGATTTTAAACAATTAGGCAAGTTTTGCCATTTTTTCAGCATTGCATTATTGACCCTGGGATATGGTTATTTAATTTGAAGCGTCAAAGCGTGCGCCAGCATTTTTATTAGAAACACAATCAGTAAATTATTAAATACAATACGATAACACTTAAATTGAACATGTTTCACTTTTAAAAATCATATAAATTGAATATTCCTAACTTTCAAAACACAAATTATTTGATTATTTTTCGCATTCTTAAATTATGTAAATAGAGCATTTCTTAATTTGTAGAAACTCATCATTTTTATTTTTTCAAATTAATAAATGTAAACAATTAAGTATTAAATTAAAATATTTAATATATAAAGAGTTTTTTTGGCAAGACGGAATAAGTCCATTTTTTTTTCAAAAATGAGATTATTTGTGTTATTTTTTGTATTTAACGACATATATTACTGCTTTGAATAATTAGTAAAGGGCAAAGTTCTACCAAAGCAATTTTAATAAATAGCCAAAATTTTGTTTTTTTGGCAAAATGGGATAAGTCCATTAAAATAATTTTTATGACCATCTGCCTTTTCTATGAAACTGCCGTTGAAACACAAACAAGGGTAGTCGGGGTATACAATTTTTGATTTTTGTATCACCAAATGTATGGACTCTCACTATTGTAAAGATACGAAGCGTATTTCTTATTTATGGGCATGACAAGACAGCATTAAGTATTAGTTTATTACTCGTACGCCTATTATTCAAAGCACATTTGCAAATATTTTAAATCTTCACCCGTCACTCAACGTGATACAAGAGAAAAAAAAATCACTGCAGTCCATTGAGTTCAACCAGACTGGCAAAAAAGTTCGCAATTCCTGAAATTCACGTCTCAAGCCGCATCTGCTCCCTATCACAGTTTGCAGGGGTTTTAATTGTATATACACATATGTTTACATATGTTTGTTGTCTATCTTAAAAGAAGATTTAAATTCAGTCCATGTCAAACGATCTCTGGTAAAAATCAATAAATAAAAATATAAACGTTTTGTAAACTGCAAAATGGTTTGTTTGCTACTGGAGTCTAAATTTAATGTACGCAAGATTTTCAAAAGATTTAAAAGCTCTGTTCAAGTACATAAAAAATCCGGCGCTTCGCGCCGGATTTGTCGACCGGAGGCGGGCCAGAAGTAGATGCTGAGCTTCAACAAATGCGCAACACAATTTACGTTACGCTAAAAGATGATATTAGATTTATGGAAGCTCCCCTACCATCAATAAGCCATATACGATTGTGCGTAGCATGTAGTTAAATATAGCTGAATAATGTTGACAAATTGCACCATTCACAAATGACGTCATTTATAGAGGCTCTCCTACCATCAATAAGCCATATATGGAAGTACGTGTCATGTAGTTAAATATAGCTGGAAAATTTGGAAGAATTGCCTAATTCACAAAAAACGTCATTTATAGAGCCTCCTTTACCACCAATAGGCCATTTACGAATGTACGTTGCAAGCAGTTAAAAAAATAATATTAGTTAGATAAAGGTATTTATAAACGATATGTGTATGTATTCTTGTAACACCCCTGCGTTCAAAGTAGCCTAATTTAAAAAAAAATGCAGAGCGGAACCCGAAAATAGTGATATTCAGATGACGTAATTTATGGAAGATCCCAGTATGAATACTGGACGCATTCAATAATATGGGTACCTGTTTACCTCATTCTAAAACTAAAGACAGGCGGGATACTTGAAATAATAATATTTACACAACGCCATCTATAAACGATTTTCCTATGAATACTAAAATAATCATATTTTGAGGTCATACGTCCGCCTAATTTCTGAACTAATTACAGTAGGGATCTCTAAAACAGTAAAATTTGAATGACGTCATTTACGGATGATCCCCGTATGTAGGCTTGAAAATTTAATGTTAAGTATATAAGTTAACTTAATTCTAGAACTAAAGGCATGTGAATTTCTAAAAAGGTAAAATTTGTATGACGCCCTTTATAGACAAACCCTGCATGCATACTAGTAAAATCTTATGCTAAGGATATATGTCAACCTAATTTCTAAACCTATGACAGTGGGGATCCCTAAAAAAGTTAAATTTGTATGACATCATTTTTGGACGATCCCTGGATGCATACTAGTAAAATCCTATGGTAAGGATATATGTCAACCGAATTTCTGAACTGTTGTCAGTAAGGATCCCAAAAATAGTAAAATTTGTATAACGTCTTTTATGGACGATCCCTGCATGCATACTAGTAAAATCCTATGTTAAGGATATATTATTTCAACCGAATTTCTAAACTTGTGACAGTGAAGATCCCTAAAATAGTATATATTTTTATGACGTCATTCATAGACGATCCCCTCATGCATACTAGTAAAATCCTATGTTAAGGATATATTATGTCAACCGAATTACTAAACTTGTGACAGTAGAGATCCCTAAAATAGTAAAAATTTATATGACGTCATTTATGGAAGACCCCTGCATGCATACTTGTAAAATGCTATGTTAAAGATATATGTCAACCAAATTTTTATAATTATGGCAGTGGGGATCCCTAAAATAGTAAAATTTGTATGACGTCATTTATGAACGATCCCTAGGCTGCATTGTTAACGTCTGTAAAATGATGAGGAAGGAGAATTCCGAATGCCTGAGCTGGTATTCGAAGAGTGGACCCCAGTCATAAGAACGCATATTTTCCAATTTTACATTGCAGTGTCAAACCAACGACCACTATACCAGTCTGCCCTGTGAACGTACATATGTCAGCAGTACATTTACTTGTAATGGATATTAGTGAAAACTTTCTATGTGTATTTCTAACTACGAAAGTTGACAAGTTCTCAGCTCCATATGTACCTTCCATGTATTATCAGCCCTTTTTTTTTATCTTGAAACATTGATGTAATTCTTGGTCGGTTTAACTGTTAATTGCGAAAAAACTATAACGTCAATAATAACCAAAAACTATACAGCACTTCTCCCTCGCTTTTTTAGGCGATTAAAAAAGGTTTCAATAAAAAATCAAAAATGCGACCTGTAGCGTGCGACCAACCGACATTGTGACAGACAGACAGACAGCAAACACCAGACCAATAGATGCTTGCTCAGCATCTAAAAAGGTGCAAAATAGCCTATTAGCAAACTTTTAAACTAACGATAAGCAAAGTGTTTCATTTTAATGTTTTTCTAAGAATTCAAAGTGTTCCTCTTACCTAATTTTTGAAAATGCAAAGCATTGTATTTACTTTTTCTTCAGGATGCAAAATTATTAATTTGCATTTCTTTAAATATCGCAACATAATTTATTTGCAAAAGCCTTAGAAGTTTTAAATGATTTATTTTAATATTTTCAAAAATGTCATAATAGTTTTTTTAGATAACCTTATTTAAATTAGTAAAATTTATTATTTTAACAATTGGCTTAACAAAATTTTATGTAGCTTTTAATAGCACGGTATTTAATTCTCATGTTTAAAGATAACTGAACATAATTAAAATACTGTTTTTTAATAAATATCTCTATTCATAGTTACAGCATTTAAATTTAAGAAAAACATTTATATGCTTTTTTGCTACTTCAATTATAAACTACTTTTCCGGTTTTTTACTCGACTATGGCGGCTGCTACACACAGACGTCCCACCACAAACTTGTTTGCTGAAGACATTGACCGGTAATCCACTTTTTTAAAATCATGGTACATTACATTTACACAGCTGTGCCTTCCACTGCAAGTGATGCTTTGTCTTGATGATGTAGAGCGCTGTTCCTGGAATTCAATAAGTTTAGGGATCAAGACTTTTGAAACCCGTTTTATTTCATTTATTTCGCTGAATAAATTTTTATTGCCACGACTGCAAATACGCTTTGACATTTATGTATCTGTTCTCCTTCTACTAAAATAATTCAATAAAAAATGAACATGTTTGTCTTATTTTAATGCATAATACGAATAAATATTTATGTTATTCGGTTTCTGCCTTTTAAAGTCTAAAATAAATGTCACATGTACCATTAAAACTTTTAAGATGAGATATTTAGCTTCTCACTTTACACTGAGATTCGTAGGTAGAAGAACCAGGTCCTACTTAACAATTTAATTTTCCTTTTTTGTTTTTATTTTGTTTGTTAATTTTTGCGAGCGTTGTACTGTAACTGTTTTAATCTGTACCTTTGTCTTGTGGCTTTGACAGAAGTAAAGAGATTTGGTTGCATATTTTATGTACATTAAATACATAATTAATTATACAATTAAATCAACATTTCGTTTAATTATAGTTAAATAGTAAATATACAAGTTTGGAGTAACTTAATAAAATTTCAAACTAATTCTTGTGTTTGTATGAAGTATTTACCTTTGCAGTCCAGCAAAAAGAACGCTACAAAAATCTGTAAAATTATTTGTTTTTTTCAATTACAATTACGTTTTTTAGTCATTGTATAGTATGTTTTGTGTAACATTTTTGTTTTCTTACATTATTTTAGAGAGAAAGTAAATATTTATTTACAACTGGCGCTACAATTGCGCTTGCCACAAGGACACAGTAAGAACAAAATACAATTTTAGGAAAAAGTAAATGGTTTTAAAAGAACACAAGAAAATTTTTGCAATAGTATAATTTGTAGAAACTAGCTTTCAGATAAATTCTTATTATATAGATGATTATGAGCAATACGACACGAGCCTCGAATGGTAGCAATCACTATTTCATGTATTATTGTAGAAGGAAGCCGCATATATTTTCGAAAGGACTCAAAAAAGGCTGGAATAGTACCACGAGCACCCACAAGCAAACCTATGACTTCAAGATTCTTAAGCTGGTATTTTTCAAGAAAGTAAGGAATACATGGATTGTAATGAGCTTGCTTTTCAACGTTAACCTCATCAGCTTGACCAGAATGTTGCTCCATACGTATAGTAGGATCAAAAATATATCCAGACTTTGACTCAGTACGCCAGCAGATTATATCCACACGTTTAGAGGCCCCATCAGTAACTTCCTCAAACACATTCCAATCCAATGTCCTCAGATGCTTATCAATTATTGATCTTACTTCATGATGTCTTATGTTTCTTAGTAAGCTTCCAACGTGGCATTTCCCCAGAACATGTGCAAGGGTTTCTTTCTCTTTGCAGTGTCTGCAAAGGGATGATTCTAGAGAACGACCTCGAATTGCTTTAACAGGATAAACATTAGCGCTCATTTTCAATATATTCAACCACTCTGAGGAGGTTAATCCGCATTTGTTAATGATAATTTTGTTTGCGTATAGGCAGTCTTTATACATTTCAACCCCTTGTCCTCGAAGCGAAAATGTACACCATTTTTCAAACTCTTTGTTCCTCAAAGATTGACGTAAAATTTTTGCAGGCTTAGTTTTTGGAGAAGAGTCAACCTCAGCTTGAATTGTCTCTTCATCAAGCTCCAACGCTTCAATGCAGCTTTTCATTTCAAAATTTAGATCTTTGACAAATGGAACGTACGGATCAGTCGAACTTAACCAAACAACACATATATTGTAATGTTGTATAAAGATCAGGAATTTTATGTCTTTAATTTTAATTTTGACTACCATTTTTTACGATTTCGCATTTTAATAGTTTATTTATGTATCGTTAATGCTCTATTGCTTGTTATAAAGATCAGACAAGACCCAGACACGCTAAATGCGACATCATTTATGGAGAGTTCATTATAAATATTAGAACCTTGAAATGTTAAGTATGAGGTCAAAGTGATAAGTTAGTATTATTTCCAGTTACATTAATGCATGTTAAAGTAGATTTAAAACCTTGACCTATTTTCAATACCTTATAGTCAAAATATGTGTATTTATGAATATTAAATAAAATATTACAAAAAAAACAATACACAAATTAATAGTAATATCGCTTACACGACTTTCTGTTTTGCAATTCACTTCCCAGATAGCACAGGACGAGTTTAGGACGTCCTAGGGACTAACAATACGTTCACGCCCACTGGTCCAAAACTCAGGAAAATCCCAGCTAAGCACAAGTCCCGGACGTCCGTACCTTGTGAAAATGCGCGGCCCGATCTCGTGCTCAGCACGTATTTTAAAAAAGCTGGTCCGAGCAGGACCAGTTCAGAACCAACACTTCGTACACCCTCCCCTTTCCCCCTTTACGTAATTATATACATAAATATCTACATTATTCTATACTAATACAATAATCATTCGTTTTATTCATTTACAGCATCATATTTATTTTCATTTTCATTCATTTTCAATCCCTGGCACAACTCAAACTTTCACAAAGAAAAACTTGTAAATTACAACTCCAGGTAGTTTATAGTACGAAGTAACACAGCTATTAAAATAATGTACTCACTACCACATTACACTCGGTTAACAAATAGATCCCAACTTTTACTGTTGTGAACAACTACACAACAAGTACAAACGCAACCAATTGTAGATACTTCAATCACACACTCAATAGAAAACACTCCTACCTACCCAACAATTAAAATATCAATCACAAAAACAGGAAACAAAGTTTTTTACTAATATTTTGTACAGAAACAAAAAACAATGTAGTAATTTGATTTTAATATGATACACATTAGCGATGTAAGGCTGTAACTATTTGAAGTTTTTGGAATCTGAGCTTGTAGGAGTGCATGCGGACTCCGTGAAAACTTGAGAAAGACTAAAATATGTGATGTAGAACAATCTCATGTAGGGATCCGTTGAAATAAGTAAAACAAACTTAAAACGAGATTTGAACGTGTTTCAGACTTGTCTGATAGACGATCGGAATTAACTTTTCGAATCACGCCCTTTAATTTTGAGGACGAGTTTAAAACGAGTTTTAAACCAATTTTATACTTGTCCAGTGGACGTTCAGTATAAACCTTTTTAATCCCGCCTACTTCTTTTTTTTGAAACACCCTTGGTCCCAAAGACGTCTTTGTGTCGTTTTAATATCGTGTTCTTTTCATTTACGAGTTTTGGACCACACAGACCAGTTGTGGACCGTACAAAACTCGTCTTGTGCTATTGGGGTTTCCTAACAGTCAACATCTTGCGACAAAATAAGCAATTTTTACGGATTTTCCTGTCAAGCCTTCAGCGCTTTCTACCCACAACGCAATTAAAATACATCAAATGTTAACAAAAGTAATGCCTAAGCTCCTTCTTTCAATAGCAGTGTTTGCAATTTTCCCTTCGCCCAGCTGCAGCACTCAAACGGACAACTGCACGAGGCAAAACGACTGTTTAAACGGAGGGACTTGCGGTAATGACACTGATCACCTTAGCTGCGTCTGCGCACAAGGTTTCAATGGGAATCACTGTGAGATCAACATAGATGACTGCGCAGGACACACTCGCTGTTTAAATGGAGGGCTAATGTTTTCTTTGAGAATCGCGAAATTTTATACACGTAACTCTAGAAAAAACTACAGTTGCACATTTAAAACCTTTTAGCATCTTGAAATTTAATCACTTATTTTTTACGTGGAGCATTTTATTATTGTCTAAAAATGAAGTTGGGTTATTTTGCTTCTTCACAAATAATGTGTGTACCTTGAGTAGTACTTTATATTCTACAAAGTTGTTTGCCTTAAAATATTGTACAAGATTCAAGGCGACGGGTTATGCAAAATAACATAACACAAGCTAAATGTGGGTTCAAGTTTGATTTAAAAAATAAAAATCTATTGTCAGTAATTGCCAAAGTAGCTTTACCACACCAGTACTACCTAAAAAGTTGAAAAACGCAAAAAATACTGCTACTCAAGAACAGAGCTAGGAATTTGTACGTAACAAAATATTCAGAGAGGTTAATAAGATTAAAATTGTCCAGAAGGCAAAACCCTAAAACTTCAATAAACATTTCACAACATTCCGCTAGCATCTAATTTTCCATTTTTTTGTTATTCCTAAGTGTCGTCTGCAAATTATTAATTTGAAGGGCACCTTAAAATATCACGTTAATTTTTATAACCTTAACATTAAATTGCAAACACCTTGCACCCAGACAAATTACCTATAGAAATAAAATGTGTAATGTCCTGTAATTTTTATTTTCAAGTTTCCATTTTTTAGTTAAATTATCATGTGTATTAATACGATACGTGTAATAAGATCCCCACGCAAATGCATGTATTTCTGCACAGAGTGGTGAAACCCTGTTGCTGCTACATGCGGTTTAAAATTGTGCGAAAGGAGATAGTAACCTGGTATAGCCGCCGCTAACATTGTAAATGCGGGTATCCGATATGCCGATATTTACTTATAGGTTAAGCACTAAATCAAATCAATAGTAATTTAATTAGGGGCAGTATCATATTGACCTAGTTTACATGCAAGGAAAGTGGAATAAAATGTGGAATAAAGGCTTTATTCGACTTTTTTAATTCCACATTGGTAGTGCATGTAAACGCACAGGAATGCGGAATTAGACCGAATGTGGAATATGACGTCACATGTGAAATAAAATGTGGCATAGTATATTCCACTTGTTCTAGGTAGGATAGTGGGAAAATTTGGAATAAGGGCGGTTTCAAAATACCGCGCGCCGTTTCAAGCTTTTATTGTCATCCTTGATTATCCTTGCTGTATTTAATGCCACATTTTACATCGGCATGTAAACGCTTCTCTTAATGTGGAATAATAAAATGCGGGATAATTTAAGTTCTCTTTTTTTATTCCACATTTTCTTATTTCACATTTTACTGCGCATGTAAACTAGGTCATTATTAAATTTAAGTAAGTAATTATTGTGATTGGTAGCAAAGCAACTTTGTAATTTTAGTTTTTACAACTTGCAAAGCACCCTATTCATGTGCGTTGGTCAGAAAAAAGTGTGAGTCCATTCGGACAAGCGCAATTAGTGACACTGGACTGGTTTTCTGTAAACGGAATCCGGAAGCAAAGATGGAAGCACTGTCCACCGACCCGGTTTTCACAATAATTAACGCCCTCTGGCTGCTTGGAATAGTAATACGCTTCAAGGGTGCGCCACAAATCGAACTGAAGATACAAATAGTCATGTAACTGCAATTAAACTAGGGATTTCAAATTCAAATAAAAGGAAAGAGGAATGGTGAAAATTGAATCACATAAATAAAACGTGTTTTAAAACCGAAAAATATAAATAATGTCTTATCGTTAAATAATTAGCATTAAAATGTATTTTAGTCGCTTCTTCACCGCAGCAGCATTTGTTGGTTCTTTAGACAGATTTTGTGCAGTGTAAGACACGGAGCCGGTGACCGGTAGGACCGATTGCAGTGACTGGAGGTCCGGTCAGTTCTATACTTTTGAGACAAGCTCAGGACGGCCTGTGTTAAATAATACGGAGGCTCAAATGAGGCCAAAAAGAAAAGTGCGTTTCGGTCCTCGGTCACTTTTTTTTAAGAGCTCATTAGGGACAGTTTGTCTTGCACTGATTTTGTGTGGAACTCTCTCCAGTACAAGAAATCCCCGGCGGTTGTAATGCACCAAAAATTACTGTCAAAAAAATGCTTCGTTGCTTGAAAAGCTAATTTTTGGTCTGATCCATCTACATTCATTGAGTGTATTGATGACGGACTACTCAATGTTGTCCAGTTAAATCGATTTTGCGTCATGCTTAGCGAAAGGCCATGTGGATTTAGATTCTGTGTTCGCAATAACCTCCCTTCCAGATCTGTCCATTGCAGCCCGTTCAATATTTTTAGAAATTGTGTCCGCCCAGTAAATCTGCGTTTTAAGCATCGCCTAGTTAAATGAAATTACAATTAGTGTTGTACATTGAAAGTTGCGTACCTAAAAGTATGTTTAAAATTTTTTGCGTCCCCTAATTATCCTAAAATCGCTCCTACTGCTCCCACTTGTTTTTAGCCTGTATGTTTATGTTCTAATGCTACTGAGTCAACTAATACCAGGACTACTCGTACCCCGCCCAATCTTATTATCAACACTCGTACCTAGCTCATTCTTACCAAAGCTACTTTATTTATGCTCACTTAAAGCAGCAGCACTTGAACTTAGCGCAGTAGTGCCAGCAGAGCTCGCACTTAGCCGGTTTTTACTAGCGATAACTGCTATTGGTTAATTTAAGAGTTTGTTAACCTAACCATAAAAATATTTTTTTCCAATGATAAAATCAACTTGCTGTAAGCTTAGCATCTACTTAGGGCCCACGGTAGACAAATCCTGCGCGAAGCGCCGAATTTTTCAATTTAATATGTTTTACTTGAAGACCAGTTATTTGGTTTATTGATGTATCCTAAAGACTAGTTCAGTCTGAAAAATATTTATTAAAGGAAAAACATGCAGTGATTATTTCCTAATCCATACAACTTGAATAGTCAACACGTGGACAACATGCCCCCGTTCCATGGATAATTATTTAGACGCTCTTTTTACTCTTACGCAATTTCAATGTATGAGTCTGGTCATACAAAGGAGCCAAACGCTAAAGTTCCCGATAAACAAATATTGCAATATTGTTACTTTAAAATCAAACTTAACCTCCAACTACAATTTTTCTCCATTTAAAGGGACAGTTATGCATATTCGTAATTTTTAATACTAAAATTAATCTTAAACTTTTTTCTAATGCAAAAATTGCATATAGTCAGTGCAGAATCCCAATTACCTGTTTGCATCATTAACTAAAATTACAAACTGGTAATATAATTAAACGTCAAATTATCACGATGCTAATTTAAAGAAAATAACTCTAATATTCATCAAATTTTAAAAACATGTAAATAGAACATTTTGCACATGTTAAAACAGATATGTAGCACATATTGCCTTATAAAAACTGCAAATTAGATATTTTGCATTTTATTACTTACAACATAAAAAAAATTGCATCAAATATTTTTTCACATAAAAGAAAACAAATAAATTAAATTTTTTGCAATCTAAGATATAATTACAAACGTGGAGTATAAGGTATTTTTCGAAAACATCTAGATAGCATAATTTGAACTTTAAAAACTATGCGAATAATTATATTTATGCCTAAGACTCGCTAAGCAATTTTTATTATCGTTGGGTTGGCAACTACTGATTAGAATCTGACAACTTTTCTAGCGCAATTTTTCGTCATTTGGGGTTTAATTTTGCACACGAAATTAAAGTAGGTTGCCTAAAGCAAAATATCTGTAATTATGTACCTATTTTACATGTGCCTTTTTTTATTTTTATAAGACTTCAAAGTTAAATCTGTGCATCTGCACGAGTAATGATAATTACGTAATTTTATTAAAACTAATAAGATTATGGGTCAAAAGTAGGTCACGGAGTGATATGAATAAAAAAAAGACTGTCATCAATGAATAAATTGCGATTGACCTGTGGACAGGCTACTAGATAAACTACATGAGGATTTTATCGTCGAAAAATACATGCTTAAAAATAGTGTCTACTAAAATAGGTCCGAGTACGTAGTTATCCTATCTGCTGCGAAAATAGTCTTTGCTAATTAAATAGTGACATTCGCCCTGTAAAGCCTGAAGATCAGCCTCCCACTTCATCACTTGACTACGAAAGCTCTTCATAGGAACACTTGCCCTACACGATTTAAATTGTAAATAGTTTCAATTTAAAATTTTTAATTCCGAATTTGTTTCACGTTGTTTCATTACGTCATGCGGACAGGGGCTTATGTCCTGCTTCTTTGCCTTTAACTGCTAAAGTACTGCAGTGTAAATATTTACCGTACCGTACACATCATCTGTACAACAGAAAAATCCAAATTTAAGACCAACGAAATCGGATACAAGGCACGCATAGTCGGCTTGAGGTTTCGGTTTGAAAGAATTTTTATTTTTTATTTACTATGTAGTGAATTCAATTTTATTTTTATTTTAACCGTAAGTTGATATTAATTGAATTAGTATTAATTCTTCTTCAGTTGTTTACCTCGCCTTAGGGTAACAAAATGCAAATATAATTCATGCATTTGTCTTATTCATTCTTACAGTTTTTATTGGCACTAACGATTTTGTATCTTATTGTTTTTAGAGGGAATTCTGGCAGCTCATCTGGAATACCGTACGTTTCAGCATCCCTTTTGTTTCCTGTTGGCTCAAGTTTATAGAAAGTTCGCTGCTAAAAAAGTAAGCAATGCATTTTATAACATAATAGCATCACGCTGATTTAAAATTTCTGCCAAAATATTGCATTTAATTGTGTAATCATACATTGTATTAAGTTTAAATATTTTGAGATACTAAACTTTGATTTGGTTTGTACTTTTATGTTCTATTGTAAAGCTGATTTCAAATTGTGTAAAAAAAATACGTAACCTATTTTATTGTTTAATATGCTCCTTACGTACAAGTGTAGATAGATATCTCTTCTTGCATTTATTACAGTTACGTCTTTAGGTTTCGTATTGAACTATAACTCAATTTATGATAAGGGTTGTACCATAAATGATGTCATAGGTATTGTGGGTGGTGGATTTTGAAAAATTCGGTCAAACTTCAGGAAACCTGAAAAATTCTACCATTTAAAGCACCGTTAGTTTTGCAAACACCAATCAGAAAATATTATTAATAGTTTTGATTAATATAGTCTGCAAAATTAGTTATATTAAGTAAAAAATAGTAACTTTTTGAATTTAGCGCTAAAACTTTATGAATTTTGGGAAAAACAATATTAAACGACAAAATTTACATCCAATTTATATTTTGGGTTTCCAAAATAGGTACTCAATACGGATGTTTCTACTATGTAGAAGTACACTACGTAGAGTTGTTTTTACGTGCAAACCACAGGATTTCAGTTGATACATACATGTAAAAAATATTTTTTTTTTACCTTTAATATGAATTTACAGCTTTTAACAAAAATAAAGGTTTTTGAAATTTAAAAAAAAAACCTAAACATCGCGTTTCGGAAAATGTTTGGGGAATCACAAAACTACCCTGTTTTTAAGTCTTACGAAAATTGTAGAAGCTACAGGGTGCCAAAAAATTAAAAATTGATTTTCTGATTTTTTGGACAACTAAATATTGCTCCAGTTTAATTACCATTACCTTTATACTTTCAAAAATCTGACTAAGCGATTAAAAATGCCCATTTGCATAATGCTTGTGGGCTAATCTGTTTTTTTTTTCACATGCTTCTTTCAGTAAAAAATATATAGGGCCAATTTAGCGCGACCAGCTCTGACCCTTTCCTCGTAAGTATCTGAAAGTTATTAGCACAGGAATTTTGTTTTCGTAATAATATTTTGTATAAGAATTAAAGTAAATCGAGCGATGAAGTGAGTAACCTAATTGCTACTTTAAATAGTTAAACTTTATTTTTAATTAGTATCAGAACAACTTGAACATAATAATTTTATATATTTTGCTTCTTTAAAATATTTATACAAACCCTTAAATCTAGAACAACTTCATTTAGGAACGTTCTATTTCAACCAAAATACAACAGTTAATCGTATTGCTATAACGTAAATTTTAAATGTAATATTTGACGTCGTTATTGCCAAAGGAATTTAATAAAATTCCAACACAAAACACAAAAAATATTAGTACTGATATTTAGGGTTCATATCATGCAATTTTCTTACTTGTTTTTTCTCTAATAGACAGAAATACAATTGTTTTTTGTCGTCAGTGTAAATGATGTTTTGCATATCAAGTTTAAAAAAAATGCTATTATTATTAGTGTCTATGGAACCACTTGCACTCAGGTACGTGTACGAGTGCAGTAGGAACGGATAAAGGCCCGGGTATACAAAATTGGGTATAATTATGAGCACTTATACAGGCACAGACCTGGGTACAAAAAATATCTCAAATTTTAACTACGCTTACAACATTTGACCTGGTTCCACAGGTATCGTTGGTATGGAAGCGAGTCTAAGTGATGCAGTACCTACATTTAGCATACGAATACAAAAACGGGTTTGCAATTTGTGTATTAAGCGATAATTTAGTGTATTGATATTCAAAACACAGAAGTAACAATGTGGCTTAGTCTTTTTCCGAAATGTCAAATATCAAGTTTAATTAGCATTGACAAAAATTTATTTTAGTTTAATTTTTATTGAAGTCGAGCATATTTATTTGTCCGCTGGGTAACTAGACCCATTAATGCCTTCAGAATTCCATTATATCTAGTTTATTTAAAACCTGACAATTAATGGCACGCAGATTGTTAATAGGTGAATATAAATTTTAATTTACACGCTGGTATAAATTTTATTTATTATAAAGAAAACGTTTGAATTATTATCGCACCCTTTAAATGTTTTAAATGTTTTTAACGTTATTAATATTAGTAATGATTTATGTTTTTTTTAGGGTAAAACTCTGACCCCTAACTGCCACATTAACCTGTCAAGGTTCTCAAGAGCGGTTCAAACAGTAGCATAAGGAGTTTGCAAGCATAAGGTAAGCAATTTTGTTTCAATAACTGTTTGTACAGCTACTGCTACTGTTCACACTATCACCAAAGATGCATAAAACATAACTAAATTTAGTATTGCGTATCTGTCCTACCAAGTTAAACTCAAATCTGTGCTACGGTAATTAGATAAAACAAATAAGTAAAATGATTTTGTTCAAATTATTTGTTCAACGCGTGACTAGAACTAGTAACTAGTAGGCTTTAATATTCCATTGATTTTTAAAAACCGGTATGTAAATGCTGCATATAATAGGCAGCTGAAGTAAGCCATTAGGTAGGTAAAAAAACAACCACCCAGAGGATTGACGAGGTAGTTGAGAAGATAGACAGTTTTACAACAGCTACTGATCATTCATCATTTTTGGGCACAGTTTAAAAATTTTCAACAATGAAAAAGTAAAAAAAAAACTTCAAAAAATTCATAAAATCCGGCGCTCCGCGCCGGATTTGTCGACCGTGGGCGGGCCCAAAGTAGATGCTGAGCTTCAACAAAGGCGCAAGACTACTTATGTTACGCTCAAAGGAGTAACTGAGAATGAATTTTGTGAGGTGCCCGTCACGATAACCTCGCCGTCTATAACACCCCCTCCCTCCACCATACTAATATGCCTTTATATATTCATAACCCAATGCCCTTCCCCGCCCTAGCCCCGATTATTGTACTTTTGTACAACAAAGTTTCTTAAAAGCTATAATTAATGGCATTCTAAAAATCTCATTGAACTAGTAATGGCAATACTAACCGTTTTCTTGCGTTCTAGAATAGCATCTTTATTATTACTACCTTTCCACATAACGCACTGGTATTTTAAAATACTTGTCAATATGAGCAAGTTTTAAGGAATTTCATTAACGTTTTTAAAAAATGAAAACGTTTGGAAATCGCATCGCAATAGTAACTTGAATTTATTTGTCTAACTATTTCAAATAGCCGACCATTCATGGTTAAGCTCATTTAGTGATCGTTCGAAATTTCGATTCTAGAATTTTTTCGAATATTCTAAAATTCAAATTCTGAACTTGTTTTGATCTCTTATCAAAACTCTATCACATACAATGTTGTACACTGTTAAATCTTCTGTGAAAAACCAAAATGACACATATCCGATTTAGTGTGTGGAATAAAAATTAGCTACGCCATAAAATCAAAATAACAAGCATGAGTAAAATATTACTCATGAGTTTTTAAAAATTATAAAATGCTCTATTTGCATGTTTTTAAAAGGTTCAAAAGGTACAAAATGTTCTACTTATACAGTTTTTTTTTAATATTTAAACGATTCTGTTTGCATGTTTTTAAAAAGTTCAAAATGTTGTATTTGATAGTTTAAAAAATTCCAAAATGTTAATTATATTTGCGTATCTTTGAAAAGTGCAAAAATATATACATTTTTAAAGTCGAAAATTTTCCGTTTAAATACTTTCGAAATACATTTTGCAATATTTGTGTGAATGATGCATTTGGTCCTTAACTAAAAATGGATACGGGTTATTTTGGTTCTCACATACAAACCACTTACTATGATGTCTCAGGATCTAGAAAAGCAGAGCCAGAAACGTTTCCTTGGGCCTCAGTAAGATATAACAGTGTCGTAACTCGAGTGCATTTTGCGCGGTGCTTCAGTAGCAGCCTGCCAAAATTCAAAAAAACGGATTTTTCTAAACTTTGCCGCCATGTAAATACTACAGTTTGTGTCCGATTTAAATAAAACTTGTAGGTTTGTGATTCTCATGATTTTATCTAAATCTAAAATCTTTTTATTTTTTGAAATTTTTAAATTCGACTTTTATTTTTTTCTCAAAAAATCTTAATTAAAAATTAGGTCTGAAAAGTTAAACATTCTATTAATTTGAAAAAAAAATAAAAATATCGAAAATCCAAATTTTAAGCAAAAACTTTATAAAAAAAAGTCTGAGCATTACAAAACTGCATATTTTATTGAAATCAGACACAAACTGTAAGAGTAACAGCGTGGCAAACTGTGGCAAACAAATTAAGTTTTTTTAAATTTTAGCGGGCTGCTGCTAAAGCATCGTGCAAAATTCACTCAAGTCACCACACTATTCGTTGTTACTGAGGCCCAAGGAAACGTTTCTGGCTATGCTTTTCTAGATCCCGAGACATCATGGTAAGTGGTTAGCTTGTTGATATAATTACAACTTGTTAGTTTTGTGCTCCTACTAAAACTTATGACTACCTCAATTTTCGGTTAGGGTGGGGCTTACTTTAAACGAAAGCTTTACCTCTTGAGATTTTCTTAAAAAATACTCTATAAACAAAATAGAAAAGTAGTAGGTACTCATAAGATGCGAGTATCTATTTAAACAATAGAGAATTTACAATTTTGAAAAAATGATTTTAATGAATGGATGCCCAAAAAATGAATTATACCTAGTGTAAATTCAAAACTTTCGGGGGATGCCCGGGCACCCAGGCATCCCCTCAAAGTACGCTACCGTCTGCAGGGCCGTGCTTTTAGGGCAGCGCAGGCATCCCCTGCTGCATAAAGTTTTCAAAACTTGGTTTTCTAATTTTATAAAACACGCCGATTTTCGCACAGATATTTGCAGACATAAATTTGCTAATAAATATAGTATGTAAATATTTAAAAGAATATTTTAATGTGTTTTCGTATGTAAATATACCTGAGGTTAAAAGAAAGACCACGATGGTAAGGTGAAATATTCCAACTATCTACATCCACGATTCCAGCTTTGCGTGCCAACGTATAGCTAGAGCAAACTCCACCAAACTTACGATGCACAAATCCCCTCTGTCTAAAGCAGGAATTATTGACCTTACTAGCCTGACCCCTGCCTGTTGTGGATCTGTTTGCTCTGATGCATGATTGATATGTCGTGGGCGACGGAACAAATCCGTTAACTACCATTATTGGCTAGAAGCATATCCGCTAACTTTCATTTTTACTAAGAAGCAAATCCGCTATGTCCCACTTTTGATTTCAATGAACGATTCAGCTGACCAATTTATAATAACATGGTTAGCAAAAGCGAAAAATGCTCCAATTGCATTAGTGATCGAAATGGTCTGGTCTGGTCTGGGTTTTATGGTCTGGTCTGGTCCGACATCACCGGACCAGACCATATGGTCTGGTCCGACGGCCGGACCAGACCAGACCAGACCAGACCACTTCAGACCAGTAAATCTCCAATCAAAATTTGTCTGATAAATTTCACCTATAATTTTGCTCAGGATTTTTCAAAAAATTAATATCACCCATTTAAAAGAATTGATTTTAAATGTAATACATAAATATATATGTACATAATTAATTTAACAAAAAAGAGCAGAAAACAAAATTATACCGCCGAATTTTCTTAAAAATTCTGCATATGGTCGGACCAGTAAAATCTGGTCTGGTCTGGTCTGGTCCAAAAAAGTCTGGTCTGGTCCGAAATCCTAGGACCAGACCGGACCAGACCAGACCAGACCAGACCAGACCAGACCAGATTTTACTGGTCCGGACCAGACCATTTCGATCACTAAATTGCATATTTTAAAACGCAAAACGTTCTAACTTTGTAGATTGTAAAACTGCAAATGGTTCTAAATACATGATTTTAAAACGCAAATTGCTCGAACATCATGACTTATAAAAATTGAAATCCACTTAATTCTAAATGTTAGTCGCAATCTGATATTAATAGAATCCTATGTTAAAGCCAGCCAATTACACAGTGGTAAAAGCAGATGACAGCGTCATATGGTCTAAAAATGAAAGTATAATTAATTATGGATGACATCATTTTTGGACGACCCTTTGCTAATATCAGTCGTGTTCGTATTCAAATAACACAATGCCTTTAGTTTTTGAAAAATATCAGAAAACTGAAAAAGTGGTAAGGGGGGGGGGGTATTGAGTAAGGTAAAATTCCTATTAAATTTCCCATATGGTTTTTCAGTTTTTTTAATTTCGACCAATTTCGAAAATTTCTTTAGTTCTTTTCGCCAGAACGCAATTTGCACCGATATGATTATATAACTTACGTTGTAATGACCCCACCACGTAGTACATGTTCTGATAGCGTTTGCTTTATTTAGGATTTTACACTTTGGAAATGTCCCATGTCAGTAAATAAATTATTATTATTTTATTTATGGCTACTAAAAATTTACATTTATTAAAAACCTTTTTAAACGTTTTTTCAATTTCTTCGAACATTGAATTATTTAACTTGCTATCCTACATAATAAAACCGATAAAATTACCTAAATGCAACTTTTAATACGTATTACCCATTGTGCAATTAACGTAGCTACAGTTAGCTGTAGTAGGCAATGCACAGGACGATATGCTTTCAACAGTAAAACGATTTGTAAAGTATTACAAGTTTAAATATTGGATTTTAATTTACTATTACACTTTTGTAGTTTAATTTTACTTAAACTTGAGTTTTAAGAAATGCCTAGCATATGCCTAAACAAATGCAATTACGACAATTATCACCATATTACAAACAGGAGATACTAATAGCTAGCCAGTAGCCAACTATAACATAAACCTTTTTGTTTCAGAAAACTTCAAGCCAGTTGATGGCTTCGCAAAAACCAATGGCAAAATCCTACAGGTGGATACAACAGTTTTGCAGTGTCATCATTTTGATTTCAACTTTGATGTTTACCTCTGTTCAAACCTCTAACCGTGTTAATGACCTTATACTACCAGCTCTCGGCCGTACTGCTAAACTAGGGAATCTGTACGACGAGAGAAGTGACCAATTTCGCTCATCTGTGTTTAGGGCAGACGTCCCTGCAACTTTAATAACTTCAACGGACAAGCCCTACACCTTTGCAGAAACCGCCATAACAAATACAATGCAGGAAAAGTTCAAGCTTCTAAAATTAAGCGCCACGATCCAAGCCTCCATCCTCTCAGGGTTGTTTACTGTGAGCGGGAGCGCGAGCTATTTAAACGAAGACAAAACCACCTCAAACGAGGTCCTAGGAAATCTTCTTCTTAAACACGAAACATGTGTTGAGCAGCTTCAACTCTTCTACGACGAGATCGGCCCTTTGTACAAAGTAGAGCTGCTCAGGGACGATAGCGCCACTCACATTGTTTCCTCCATCAAGTGGGGTGCAAACGTTGCTGTTAGCTTCAGAGATCGAAACACGAACAATGAAGCCCAAGAAGACGTCAGCGGGAAGCTTTCGGTTGAATTTAAATTACTCCAGGGATTTCTAGACATTAAAGGATCTGCTGAAGTCGATCTCAAATCAACAAGTAGTCACTCCATTTCAAACTACTCTGTCCTCGTTCATGGTGATATCGACGTCCCAAGCGAGATGCCTACAAATTACCATCAAATCAAAGAATATATCTCAAAAATCCCGAGTTCAATTCAAAAAACAAATGGCGGAAAGGGAGTTCCACTTGAATATACACTGACTCCAATAGCACGGGTGAACGACATGATGCAGATTTCACAAAAAGATGCCGAAAATCAATTTGCACAACAACTGGACGAGTCCATTCTTGTCTCCTGTCTTGACATCTTTGAAGAAATTTCAAAGATCCAGCAAGTGCTCAACGAATTAAATATTGAGCTTGAGTCGTACCCCGAATGTGTCGCGTATGCCACAATGGACACATTTAAGAATTTAAAATATAACTTTACAACTTCTAAGCTTCGTTTCATGGCTGATTTTAAGGACACTCTCATCAAAGTCCGGTCTGGGTCTCTTCCAATCTCAGCAATGGGGCAGCTTGCCGCTCAAGTGGAGCGGATTTTGAGCGGAAATAATGTCAATACAATGATACGACAATTGTTTGGTGAAGCAAAAGGCAAAATTAGCCTATGCAGAGTCTTTGCAAAAGCACACACTGATAGTGGCGTGCATACTCCTATTGAATATTTTGGATCCCGACAAAGATTACTGAACGAGAGAATCCAAGAAAATCGAAGAAAGCCGGTTTACATCTTGCTTCAGAAATATGAACACATTCAGATGTTCACCGAAGAATGGAATGATAATCGAAATACGCTTCTACACATACTTAATAGGCCTTACAACAAACTGTTAGTTGTTGATTGCGACTTCGACTACAGCTACTGCACAAACATCACTAAGCCAATTATTAGGCAGTTCAAGAAAGGAAAAATGTTGATTGAAGATGTTACTGCAGAACTCAAGAAAAGTTATCTTTCGAAAGTTGAAGCGCTTAAAATCCAGGCACTTGGGAGGTTTGCCGAGATTGGGGAACTTTATGACGCGAGAACAGATACGTTTCTAGAAGAATCGCTACTCCCACATAACTATCCTGACAGCTTAGTAAGGCTCACTAAAAAAGTCAACAGCGCAGCGCCACAAATCAAGGATATCTCTTCGGAGGGCTTAACAGAAAAAATGCAAGCACTCAACGTCAACTCAAAAGACCAACAGTTCTCCATTCTTGCTAGGTTACTTCCGCTAAAACGCAGTGCGAAATATTTTGAATTTGGCGCTGAAGATAGACGTACGAGGATGCGCAGTATGGCACAAACTTTAGTCTTGAATGAAGAACAAATTTTGCTTGGTCCAAAACTGGAGGCTATAGTCCAGCCGAATGTACTCGACCGGGTCCAAGCTACACACTTTGTTTTAAAACGAAGTCTTGGTTTTACATCTGTTTTCACTATAGAAGAAGGTAGAATCCCTAATGGTACCTCCACAGTTCAAAATGACGAAGAAATTTCAAACACTTTTAACCAGATGAAGGCAATGATCATTGCGAGTCAACAATCCAAGAACCAGTCTGTTCTTGTGCAATCGCCATCGCCAAATGTACTTGATCTTGCAGACAACTATAAAATCAAAATTTATTCCGACACACAACGGGAAGATTCTCAACCAACTATTATCAAAACCAAGGCAGCGCTCTCCGATCACCTGTTTCAGCAATTATATCCACAACAAACTACTCAAAATGGCGGAAAAGGACAGCCAATAGCTTATGAGCTGTACCCCATTCAGAATTTAGCAAGTGAATTTGGCATTTTAGGCCTAAACATTCCTTACAATTCTTTGACTTCCACAACTGAAGACCCTGCAACGTATTTACATTATTCAAAGCAAGCTGCAACCGCGGAAACTCAAATTAAAACAATGGATGAAGAAATGAAGCGCAATCGAGACTGCACAACGGATATGGACCATTGGCAGATGTCAACAATCAAGGAAACATTTAAAACTACTTTAGGTGCATTTAAAAGAAATTTTAGCAATACTGTCAAGCAAATTAAAAATTGTGAGTTTGAGTTGGATGCCCTACAAAATTTTCGAACTGAATTTGAAACTAAGAATTATTTTGGACATGGCGCGCAGTACAAGGAGCTAGATAAGCTGTCAAGCTACACGGCAAAGTTGAACATGGTCAATCGACTTCGGCATTCCGGCATTACATACATTGGTCGCGAAAATGGCGACGTCACATTTAACATGATTTTCGAAAACAGAGATGCGTCAAGAACTTACGTTCTATTCTACAAGCCTGAGTGGACCTTGGGTACTAAAGGCGATGCATGGCGTAGGTTAAGTTATTTCTTTTTCGGCGGAGCAAGCAGTTCTCAGGAGAGCGCAAGCGCAGATGCAGACGTGCGGCGCTTTGTTGTAGATTGCGGCTTTGAGCATGCTTATTGCAATGGTTTGAATCAAGCAGCTATCTACAAGAATAGCCGCGGCATCCTCGTCCCATACAACAGCACAACGACTGAGAGTGAAGGTGGGGACAATGAAACTGGCGACGATATTTTCAGCAGCTCGAAGAAAATTTCTTTAAACGGTAATTACAAAAATTCAAGTGCTTAAATGAAGTTTTCATTAGCGTACACTATTCTAGTATTTGAATTGCATGTACCTAATTCTGTGGCCAGAACTAAAGTAGAATTACTCAGACGCTGGAATCACGTTAACAACTATTAAAATGAATTTATGTTTTTCTGATTTTTCTAGTGACACTGCAAAATGCTTTGCGGAATTATGGTATGGAATTTTTCAGCTTTTATATTACTAAATAAATACTACCCAAACATCATTACAATTAAGTGAAAGCATGACACAAGAGTGAAGACTAAATGGTAGTATCGAAAAAATGGTACTGTGTTTTAGAGATTAATTTCAAATCTGTTTGAAACTACATTCGTTGCTTTTTAATTTTTCTAAGTCACTCCGGAGATAAAATCGGGTTTAAAAAAACAAGGTGCATTAAAATTGATGAGATTTAAAGAACCTGTAGAGCTGATGTGTAAACCCTAAAACTGACCTAGTTTCATTGTATAATTATAGTTGATTTCATTTGTAATATTGATTTTTAGCACTGCCTCCCTGGAGCTTTATGATTTGCATTTTTGTGTCTGCACTCTTTTGCCAGCTCCCGTTGACTCACACTTAAGCTACATTTACAATATTTCATTGTATATGAACTAATAAGTGTTTCTAAATTCCAGATGCTCAACTACGTATTATGGATCAGAAGTTGCAATGTGTCGCTAACCCTTGTCTAAATGGTGTAAGGTGTACGTTTAAAAATGATGAACGCCATTGTGAGTGCCCAGCAGAGTTCTTGGGAAATGACTGTGAATGTAAGGAAAGTTAACTATATTATTTCAAGAATCGTTAATTAGCTGCATTGAAAAAAATTACCGCTACAAATCACCCAACCGAAATTTCAAAAGCATCAGTTGTGAAATGCATTTAAAATAGATTGATAATAAAATTAAGGAAGAATTGCAGCTTGTTTAAAGTCAAAAGTAATCCTAAATAATCATAAGTCTGTCTAACCTAATAAAACATGCAGATCTTATTCTGTTTATCGAATTATGCTACTCTTTGTAGACCGAAACGAGTGTGTGTATCCCGGAAGTTGCAGAGCGTTAAGCACTTTGAGCAGTGAAACTAAGTGTAAATGCCAAGCAGGCTACGCTCCAGATCCACAGGACAACAGAAGGTGCGAACCTGTGAACAAGAACCTAAACGAAAATGCTACTCTCATTTTTGAAAACAGTGGCAGCATCGAACAATTCTTGCTCAGTCAGGAAACAGTGAGTTAACAGTTTTTTATTTCTTGGTAAATAGATGACGTGGATGCAATTGGCAGTCGCGTTAGTCAATTCACATATTTGGCCACAGTACCCGCTGGTTCATAAGCTGCTTTCTCCACCTAATGCGTTTAATTCATTTGAAATATCCAAAACATATGTAATCTACTAGAACAAGGGACTCCAACAGAGCTCGGGTGTGAATTATGACGCAATAATTTTAAATGCACTAACACTGTGCTTAAGCGTAATAAATAATTAATTTTGAATGGAACGAGTGGACTTCTTTAAATGAAGTTGTCACATGCCTGCAATTAAAATTAAACTGATTTTTATTCTGCCGCTCTCTGTCTGTCTTGTTTTTCATGAATCATGAGTAATAAATTTTCAAAAATGATTAACAATGCAGATTTATGAACATTAAACGTTTTCATTCTGAACTTGAGCTCCTGTATGTACAAAACATTTTAGCGCTCAAAAGGTGAATTACTCAATCATATCAGCTCACGAATAAGGATGCTTTGTGGTTGAACTTTGATCATCACAGGCAAATAAAACGATTTGCGATCGGGGATACAAGTTCCTAAAACAATACAATAAATATTTTATTTGCCTAGTAATGATTCAATCTTAAAAATCAATTTATAATGCTAGGGGGTTTAATTCAAAAATGTTTTTCATTAAACTTGCGCACTACATGTTGTGCGCTCTAACTTTACAACAACACCATTATTTAAATCAAACCTTAGAGGCGTGTGTAACAGTTGACATTTGACTTCAACACAGGTCACCCGAATTCAGAATCATTCCGGAGTGGGTGCTGCTCTGGACAGTCTGGACGTAATGTACCGAACAAATACGATGTTTTGGAGTGACAGAAACGGAAATATTAACACTGCGCTAATCCGAGAAGGAGCTGCAAAGATAGTTGTACTAAATGACTCAGGATCTCATATTTTATCTCTGGCCGTTGACTGGGTCTATGGGCACTTGTATTTCGCAGATATCAACAGAGGTGCAATCAGTGTGGCCAATTTGGACGGCAGCATAAAAAAGGTTCTCTTCAACACGGGAGTCCCCCACCCGATTGCTATTGTTGTGGATCCATTGAGTGGGTTAGTGCCACAAAACGACAAAACAAACAAAATTTAATTAATGTTTGTATTGTACACTGCAGTTGTAACTGCTGTTTAAATTCACATTTCGCAACTGCCACTAAATTTTTTTCAAAAGACCCAAACCGACTTAGGATTTTTAACGTAGTTTTGTTAATATTCCATTTAAGATGTTTTAATATTAATCCATACATTGTTAATAGTGTGACATTAGTTTGTCAAAGCCACAATTTTAGCGACACTTGTCTATATTCTCCTAACGATTGGCCGTGCAGTGGCTTTTGTTTCCCATTTTGATATTTGTAAATCTTTTTGAAATGCAACAATTCTGAACAAAAAAGAACCTCTAAACACTTACGATTAGCAACGGAATTCCGAGAAAAACTGTTTATCCAGATAGATTGCACAATATTTATATTTAAAGTGTCCACCAAACGCAATTAGTTGGGACAAGAGCTCTGATTGGGTCCGAAAATCGTGGACCCGCACCCGAACCCGTACCCGAATCACGGGTTTTTTACTATTTTAAGAGTCAAGCGCGAAATCTGGTGCAAAGTGTAGAGCTAATATACGTCCAGGTTCTAAGGAGCTACTTCATGGTTTAAATTATGCTTATTAGACCTTGATTTCACTATAAAAGTTCACAATTGTTAGCCTTAAGAAACTCGCTTTCAAATTTAACAATGGTTAACTCTGAAAGCGTGTTTCCTAAGGCTAGCAATTGTTAACTTTTCTAGTGAAATCAAGGTCTTACACTAATGTAGGTCATTCCTAGATGCCTATTTAGAAAGTCGTATGAGTTTGCATAGAGTCATACCCCGTCATATACTTATACGCAACACGTTGTTATTGTATTTTATATCGTTTATTTCCACTGGACGCAAAGGACCCGGGTCCGACGGGTTCGGGTCCGGGTCCATTGCATGCATGCACCCGAACCCGATGGGTCCGGACCCACTATCACACATAGCTGGACCCGAACCCAGACCCGGACCCGGACCCAAATTCGGGTTCAACGCAACTGGGTGTACCCTGGTGAACCCAAACATTTGGGTTTAATGAATTTGCACCCAGGTCCGGACCCGGACCCGAACCCGGACAAAAAGACCCGGGTCGCACCCGAACCCGATCGGAGCTCTAGTTGGGACAGCGTCCTCTTCTAGATTTATTTCAAAATAGACTATTTATTTTGGACGTTGTTCACTGAAGAGAAACATTTACAGGATCTAATTGCAAGTTACGCAACTGTTTATGTCAGAGACAATCAGAAATTTTAGTTTATTTTATTGTGCGATGTTTGAAAGGTGGATGTACTGGGCGGACCATATTGCTAAAAATATTGAGCGGGCTGCGATGGATGGATCTAAACGAGAAGTAATTGCGAATACATATTCTAAATATCCACGTGGCCTTGCGCTGGACATGACGCAGAATCGACTTTACTGGATAACAGATAATTTCATATACTCAATGAATGTCGATGGATCAGATCAAAAATTAGTTTATCAAGCAACGCATCCAACTTTTTCTAACAGTATTTTATGGTCCATCACAACCTTCGGGGATTTCGTAATCTGGAGAGAGTATTACACACAAGCTATCTACAGAACTAACAAATGCGGTGGCAGAGGAGCGACTAAAATACATTCAATTCCTGATCAAGTAACGATAAATCCAAATTAAATTACTTTTTTAGTGTTTCTGAGCATTTTAACAATATTTAACTAATCATGTAAAGTTACAATAGCATTTTCCAGTTGTATCTACTTACATTTAAAATCGTTTTTACCTGCAATTACTTCAAAATTTCAATCTTTAGTATGGTGCTTTGATGAATCTTCAAGTGCATCACTTTTCAAAGCAGCCGGAGGGCGTCAATTATTGTGAGAACCGGATCGGTGGACAGTGCTCTCATCTCTGCCTCCGGATTCCGCCAACTCCAAACAAGTACGAGGCCACTAAATGCGCTTGTCCAGATGGACGCACACTTTCTTCTGACGAACGCACTTGCACGTAGACCACGTGTCTTCAGTTTAACTTTGACCCAATTAGTAAAAATATTATTTTGTAGTACACTTGTAGTATTAGTTTGACCTCCTAAAGTAACAAGAATTAAAGTTTCTAAATGATTAGACGTTTGGCTGCAGTTTTAGTAGTCACGTGGAGTAGATTTAGATAATGGTTGCCCTACACCCAATCTTTTAGTTCTCACTCAGAATCAATGATAATTATTGCTTTGTTTAACTTTTTTGTTTGTTTAAACCACAATTTAATGCTTTGATGTTCCTTCAAATAAAATTTAAACTCCATCGTTGACATTGTTTCGGAGTGAGACAACATCATTGGCATTTTTAACACTTCTTTGCATGCATCGAATTGATTTAATTAGTCTTTAAATACAGGTAAATATATCAAAATCTAATAAAATTAATCCATTATTATACAAATGTCGTAGAAAGAAGGACAAGAAGGAATTTAATAATTAGAATTAGCTGTATTTTTACACTTTTATGTTTTCAAAAACAGTTTGAGGTTTTTTTATGATTTATTTTGAAACATTACACATAAGGCGTATCATTTTGATTTTTATAAGCAATAGTGATGCTCGTGAAGCAATTACACTTCGTAACGGAACTTTTTTGCACTCCACTTAGCACTTCTAAAAACGTGTATCTGTACGAAATAATTATAGAGCAGATTTTAAAAAAAGCAGAAATTGTTTTTAATTGTGCGATCTAAACACTAATTAAGAAATGACTTTCTATCTCGAAATGAACCAGCTACAGTTATTAACGCAGTAATTTTGAATCGTGAGAAAATGGAAAGAATCCTATTTTGCACTAAAATAGTCCACGATTTTCAGCACAGTCACACACATGAACAAGAAAACTACAAAAATTTGAACTAACAAGAAAATGGACCAAAAATCAAAATAAATGAATGTTTTTCTTCCTGCACGGTTTTTAGTTTTGCATTTAAGGTTTTTATCTACTAATTATACATAAATTAAATTATCATATAAAAAACTTTATTAGGTCACTGTTGCACAATTGCAATAGCCAAACAGCTCAGTATACAGAACAACATTTTCTTAATTAAATTAAAAAACATTTTTATATAAATATAAACTAATCCTCAATTACATTTTAAGTATATAAATCTTGATTGATCCTCTATGAGCATCCTCCAAACATTAAAATATCATCCACCACTTTCGATGGTATGCCAAAAGATTTAGCCCACATCCTAAAAAGACTAGTTTTCGTCCCCCTTGCTCCCACATAAAGACCCGTCACTTTAATTTTACGCAAATCTCACTTTTCCATGAAAAACTTAGCACAAGGTTCGTAAATTGCTTTTTTCTCCACATCAACTGCAACCGCTTGGTCCTAACTGTCTCCAAATTCAAATCTTATGGTGGGGTCCAAAATGTAACCAATTTTTGAAATCAAATTATATGCAATAATATCAACTCTTCTAGTTGACCCATTTTCAGCAACACAATGAACTTCTTCTTGAACAACAAAATCTTTTTCAACAAGAGCTTTTGCCAGAAGTTCCCGAATACCATGATGACGAATGTTACGCAAAAGTTCTCCCCGGACACAGAAACCTAAGACATGACCAGGACTTTCTTTCTCAGCGCCGCAATGCCTGCACTGGATTCCGTCTAAGCTCCTCCCTGGAATTACTCTCACACTAGCAACATTAGCATTCATTTTTAAAGTTGTTACTCATTCTGACGTGGTCAACCCGGTTTTTTTAATCAACATTTTATTTCCCTTCAGGTTATCCCTAAACTGGCATACTCCTGCACGACGCAACTTCATCTGACACCACGAATTTTACTCTTTTTCACGAAGCTTTTTACGCATTATTCTAGTTATCTAACTTTTTAGGTTAGGGTCATTTAATTCAACCAATTCACAATCCGTAAAATTCAATGCACTCTCACACTGCTTTATTTCTTTCTCAATGTTTTTTGCAAAGGGAACATACGCATCATCCAAATTCAGCAAAACCATGCAAACATTGCAATGCTGCAAAAACTCTTCCCATTCAGCCTTCGTTATTGACAGCCGTCGTAAATTTGAAGATGTGTAGAGCATCGCATTCAGAGTATCAGTTGGAATGCCAAGAATTTCCTTCACTGCACTGCGAATTATGCGATCCACGTCTATCAAAAACGATTTTGGTAATTCGTGCAAAGGAGCTATTTGTAAAGGATATATAAGTACAGGCCAAATATACTCATTAATGACGGAAATGTTTTGATGAGAGCGAAGCATTGGTGACGAAACTAAATTATTGAGCATTTTATTCAAATTATCGATTAATTTAGAAGGAACAAAGGTGTGCTGCGAGTTGAAATCCACCCCTAAGTATTTAACAGTTTCACCTTCTACTAAAGATGTAATTAAATCCCCGTTTGCAAGAATAAGGTGTTTTAATGATATCATTTTTCCTTTTTCAATAAAGATGCAAATAGACTTTTTTGGATTAATTGTTAGGCCTGAGTAACTAAAAAGGTCTATTGTTTTTTCCACCATTAAAGCCAATTCCTCCCTTGAATCAGACAAATTAGTTGTATTATCTGCAAAATTCATAGCGGTTAATTTTTGAACTTTGTCATCCAAATTAAATTCAAACTCATTTGCCTAATCAGGATTTGTAAGTTCTTCCAACAAATAGGTAATAGCAAGGTTGAATAATAATGGGCTTAGTGGCGACCCCTGTAGGACCCCGCATTTAAGTTCTATAGCAAAAGTTGTAGCAATCTTCGTCTGAATTATAGTGCAATTATTCACAATTAATGCTTTAGTTATATCACGCAACGGTGAAGGAATGAGCTGAGAGTCCAAGCATTTTAAAAGATGTGAATGACCCACTCTATCAAAGGCTTTGGAAACATCAAGTAGTGCAACATACAATGATTTCTTAAGCTTCCTGGCTTTACAAATATTGACAAATATTGAAGCTAAAGCTTCTTAGCTGATCCTTGTTACTTTATGGTAGATAGAACAATTTCTACTTTTGTTATTGTCATGCGACATTTTTAACTTTAATAGTAGTTACTTAAAACTGTAACTTTAAAAATTTCTGCAACAACAAATTTTTCTCATCGACAAACAGGTATAAGTTCTACTGTAGATGTAAAATGTACATTCAATATCAGCGTTAATATTTTCGTCTTAAATACTGGGCAATTATAAAAACCTCCCTGTTCCAATACAATTACTAGGGCCTAGAAGCCAAAGACACAAAATTGCGATTTTCCATTATACGACAACTAAACGCCGATAGTTCTTACTCCACCACACATCCTTAAAATTTGATAGTTTTTCACGAACAGTTTATGACACTACACAATTTCTAATTCCACGTTGATGGTGAAGGCTTACAGTGAATCTAACAAGCTTGGATATCCTGTTCATGAAATGCATAAGCCAAGAACTTTATATTTAGCCGCAAAAAACTGCCGACACGTGAACGATGTACACAGTCATCATTTAACCTAAATGTGACTAGACCTTCATAATTAAATAATTCAACTTCGTGATAGTATAACATTTACGTATTTATCTAAACAATCGGTAGAGCTTAATTTAAAAAAAATGTTTTGATAAATTCTCTATTTTGGAAAGTCACGAGACAAAACGGCTATTATTTCATGGAATTAAATTAAAATATTAATTCGTAATTTGCGATAATGAGTTTCTACAAGAGTTGCATGTGTTCAATGAACAACTTGTGAATTTTAAACATTTTGCAAGTGGTGCGAGTTTGCAAAGAATTATGATTTTATTTTATCTAAATGAATGTAGACATGTGTACATCAAATATTGCCAGGAATGTTTCCAGAAAGAATAATTCTCTGCCTTATGTAAATATTTATGTCAGTGTATTAGAAAAACTCTTGCTAACACACTTGTTGAAAGGAGTTATTAGTTGCGGAAGTTTGGTAAGTAACTATGAATTCTGAATAAATTATTAGATTTTTAATATATCGTGCCACCTAAAATGAAATACAACATTAAATCACTGCACTGATCGCGTTGTAATTATGTATGTAGATGTCACGTAATTAAATTAATATATACAGCCCTGCCTTGCTTTAACGCTTTTTTTTAAACTGCATACAGTTGAGGAGTTAGGTATCAAAACAGCTAATTTCAAACTCAACTTTGATTTACTAACAACGATGTGTGTTCAAAAATCACAAAATAAAATTACGAGTAAAATGAATATTTTAATTCTTGCAAAGCTTGAAAATGGTTTTTTTACAATTTTATTTTTCTTAAAAAGTAAAAAATATTAAATTTGCGTCCTTTAGAAAATTTTGATTTTTTAATTAATGCATTTTTTAAAAGCGTAATGTTTTCGAGGTACTTAGTTTAAAAATGGCAAAATAAACTGTATATACAATTTTTAAAATTGCAAAATATTTTATCAGCTTGCTTTCAAGAAGTTTAAACTGCTCAGGTTAAATTGTGTTAAAAAGTGTAAATCATCCTATCTAGATATTTTAATAAATGCGCATGATATTATAGTTGCTAATTAGAAGAAAAAATATTTGTAATTTTTTTTGTAGGTACTGCATTCTAATCCTGGGTAAAAATGGAGACGGTTTATTTTGCTCCTTCACTTGGACCGCATTGTACAATGTTGTTAGGGATGACGGACGCAGTAATTGTGTGTTACCAGGTTATATGTATGTTTGATGATAATTAGTAATGACATAAAAGTAAAGCATTTCCTCAACGAGACGACCGATTATGGCAATTTATTAGTCTTTATCAGGCCGCTTAAATCTTAAGCTCAACGACGTTAATTCCTAGAATTTAAATTTAAAGCGGTCTTTGTATATTTGTGAGCTCTGGTTTGTGAGCTCATTGCACTTGCCCATCAAAAATGAACTAAATTATATTGCTTTCAACAATGGTGCACGTACGCAGGTTTGGGTTCAGTATTAACTTAACACTGATATTTCTGCAATTATCGGAATTTTGAAGACGTCATCAACCAACAAAGAAATAATCCCAGTCAGAAAACCCAACTCTTAAAAAAATCTATCATGTATTTTTTTCTTTCAGTGCATTGCTAGTGGACATTCATGTAAGGGGATGCCCTTAAAGTGTTGCAGCGACTTTTGCAACAGACCAAGTTCGTTGATTTGAAATCAATATATATACCGATAAAATTGACATTCACTGAAGTTCAAATAGTTTCATTCTTGCAAAGATTTGCTAAGTAATAAGATTTTAAGATCGATTTAAATACCTGAGAGAGAAAAAGTTATAACATATAAAATTGTTAAGCTCAATATATATTCATATTAAATAATAATTAAAAATATATTGTGATCGTATGTTATAACATGCGACGGACAAGAAACCCCCTTAGAATAATCTTATTATATAGATAGCGACAGTTGTAGTAAGTAGTAGACTGCGCTATCCTGTTGCATGGATATGCATATGTTACCGCAGCCGGCGACGGTCCCATTATGAAAGGGCCAGACAGGAAAGCCATGTGTTTTGAGTATTAGGAAGATAGGGATGGCATGGCATGGCAACGGATCTTCTATCCTGGCCATACCATGACCATCCAGTTCGTTACGCACGACTCGGCAGACCAGACCTACGAGGAAAAGCTGTCCCAGCTACGAGCCCTTTTGCCACGTGCAATTTATGGACCCAAGATTCTGTTCTACGCGAAAGATCTTACGCCGCTACGAGCGAGTTGTTAGGGAATAGCATATTTGTGACCCTGGGTCATTCCTACGAGGAATTATATTTACGCTTACGGAGCGATCCTTATTAGGAAGTTTAATTGTCGTTTACGAAACGAAAGGCAGGGAAGATACGATCACCCGAGCCGCTTATCCTTACGGAGGAAGTCCTGTCTTGTCCGGCTCAGTTATAACCTACGAGGTAAAATATAATTTGTTACTCTAAAATTTCGTACGGCGAAAAAGGGAAACGCTCCCGAGTATTTAATTTAAGTTTCATTTTCCAAATTTGACTTACGAAGTCTTTTTCATTTTCGGCTACGGGCCAGTTTGAAGTAAAAGTATCTTAACAATAAATACGAGGCAACCATAAGACCTTTAAAACTAAAATTATAATATAATGTGTTTTGTATGATTGCATACCGGTGTGTGATATTCATATATTTCATCTTTAAACATATTTCGTGTGTAAACTAAAAGTAAGTAATTTACAGCATATAAGATAGTTTGGGAAAGCGCATCTAACCCTCCCCACCCCTATAGCATAGAGGAGTTACGCTCATATTTCTTTGCTACATAATACCCTCCATTTGTCTTGCATACTTTATAGTATCAAGCAGAGCCGGTCCTGAGATATCGAAGAACCCCCAGGTTTTCGGATATCCCGTCGCTCTCTCCGACTCGGATTTAAAGACCGCATTAAAATCCCTGTCATACCCACCCTAAAAAGTTATAACAAAATTGACTTGTTGTTTAATACAGCTTTTACAAATTCAGGTTCATTAGTAAATAAATCATGTACACACAATAAAAACGTATATTAAAACAAACTTGGGAAATAATAACGTAATTTACGAGTAATATTCAACATTGTAGGATATGTTTCGTAAAAAGCTTTGACATAAAACGGAATAATACAACTACCATTAAGACCCCTACCCAGCTTTAAATCTTTCGCTTAATCTATACATCTAAATTTCGATAGACAAATCTCACCAGTTGAAGAAATGAACTGTGTGCTACATCATCTAAAATGTAGGTTAAAGTCCAAACAGAATATAATAGATCGTCTGCAAATAATTACTATTAAAATGACTATTAACTTTTCTTGTAGCTACTTATAGTTAAACATACTCAACACATTTTAAACTGACCAAAATAATGCAAAAAGACAATTTTACGCTTATGCAAAACGTGTAAAAATAACAATTTACACTTTTCAAAACAACAGGTAGATGTAACAGTTTGCACTTTTTAAATAAATGTAAACTAAGAATTTGGAAATTTTCAAAAACATCCGCATATAACATTTTGAATCTTTAAAAAAAGTTATTTCAATCCAGTCTTATCACTTTAAGAACATGCATTAATTTTTAATTTAAGATTTATTTCTTGATCGTTTATTTTCTCTGAAAAAAGTATCGATTACTCCATAGAACTATAAAATATAGTACCTACATTTTAAGAAGTTGAGATCAAAGTTAGGCGAGTATGTGAACGAATAGGTTTGGGTTGTACATCCATTTCTACTTTTTTTAAAAACGTTTTTGATGTTTTAGCAAACAATTCAAGAAAAGAATAGAAATTAACTTCTGAACGCTACGTACCTCCGTTTAGGGCGCACTACCAGCCACTCGCAGATTCGAGTGCATTAAATAATTTATTAAGCCCCTCGAGCCCTGGCATAATTTAATCCAGGAGCTATTTAATAAAACCCAGGTCAACTAGTGAATCCTGGTCATATCAAACCCCGAGAAAAGTAACTTCGAAATGGAAAGGACGGTAGTGCTACCTCCGCTAGACTCCAAAAGTCCAGGATCCTCATCCGAAGGACTGAAGAGCCTAGGACACACGTCTGAAAGGCAGAATTGTCTAGGATACATATCCGAAAGACCAACGAGTCTAGGATTCTCATCCAAAAGACCGAAAAGTCCAGGATCATTATCCGTAGGACGAAATAGTCTAGGATTCTCATCCGAAAGACAGAACAATTCAGGATCTTTATCCGAAGAAAAGAAAAATCTAGGACCAATGTCCGAAAGAAAACGAAATTTAGGATTCTCATCCGAAAAACCCACAGGTCTAGGAAACTCGTCTGTACGACCGAAAAGTCCAGGATTCTCATCCGTAGGACAGAACAGTCTAGGATCTACATCCGAAAGACAGGCTAGTCCAGGACCCTCATCCGAAGGACGGAACCATGAGATGTATCAATCTCCTACCGAATTTGTCGTTACGACCTACAAGGCTAACGAATTCAAAGATTTAATCAAAAATCCGAATGACGGTTCTATGAAGCTAGGATGGAAAAGTCAAGTAAATCTGGACGACGTGGTAACCAACGCCAATCTCCATATGGCTAAACAATTCCGAAAGCTAGAGTTACATTACTCGAACATCATTATCATGATGAACAGAAAAAATTTGGAGTTGAAAGAATCAATCACTCCAACAAATTTCAAAATTATTGAAGAGTCATCACGACGAAAAATGCCGAAATTGGCAGGCACTGAAAATTTTAAAGAATGGGAAATGAATTTACGAGACTCCCTTTCAGCTAACGAAGGCTGGAAAGTCATAACGGAAAGTTGGAAGCTACCAACAGAAAATATCCCTGGTATCATACCGAAAGCCCTAGAAAAAGCCTGGGTCGCAATCGATCACTCGAATAGGAATATCCTCATGAATTCCGTATCAGACTCCATCAAGCTAGATGTCGAGCACATTGAATCATCAGAGAAGATGTATAAAACCCTCAGGTCGAGGTTCAGATTTCCCAAGGCAGCTCCTCGGCACGAGCTCATGAACTAGCTCTACACGTTGGACATGGAAGAGACGGGTACTCAATACTTACAAACGTTGCTAAGTATTAGTGCAGTCCTTCATCAAGAATATGATAGAGTCCCTGACGAGCTCTGATATTTTTGACAGAACAAAAACTGACTGGAAAAGACATTTACGTCAATTTCCGAAGATTATGGGGATCAATCCCTGTAGAGGATCGAACACATGGAGTTCTCCTCACCATTTTGCAAGAATATGATTAAGAGATCGACTTGACTATTCGAAAGGAATTAGCTCAGGCGGAAATTCCCCGTGCCAACAGAGCACCGAAATTGAACGAAAACGCAAGGTTATTTCTGATGAGAAATGTACCAAATAAGCCTGGCACCATAAGTCCAGCCACACCTCAGCCTGGCATCGTAAGTCCAGCCGCTCCACAGCCTGGCATCATAAGCCCAGCACAATACAAGCCTGAATACACTTCAGCATATCAAGGAGCCACTGTCACTGAAACGGCAACGCAAACCGGATTCAGTCCAGCACTTGCAAATACGATACCCGTACTACCGATACCGTATTTCCCCGGCTCAGACGGATTCATCATATCAAGTAAGCCTCCGAAAACGAAGGAGCAAAGAAGGCAGGATAGCATGAGAGCTCCTCGCCCACTCAGAAAAAATTCTTATCCGGGCTCAATACAGCCACCTACCTCTAGTTACGGGGACATTGACATGAGATACACTCAATCTCTCACCATTAGAGGAACCCAGAAGGCTGTAGCCTCCGTTCCGAAGACACGTCATCATATCTGTATGATTCGACGAAAGGACGAAAGTACTAAGAAAAAGACTAGTCCGAATACGCCTCTTGTGCCTACCGAGAATTTCCAGTACATTGATACGAAGGAAACAAGTCTCCCACAAAGAAGCGGAGCCTCATTTACTCAAGCCTCTACATCCACAGAGCAATTTACATTCATTAGACCACCAAGGTCGGAAGAAACAAAAAGCCTGTCACAGAAGTGCAGCAAGGAAATTTTTGACAAAGCCTGGAACTGGCATCAACGGGATATGAGGACGATGGTCCAGTATGACCGTCCTGCAGAAAACATCCCCACAGTAGTAGAATCCATGAACAGAAAGATTCGATACTACATTGACCTAGAACAAGAAATAGCCTCCGACGACTCATTTGAAGTCCACAAAATGCCTCCGACCAGCGGAGAGGGGGGAGCAACTGGAGGATACACTCCGATCCCAGTATGCCCCATACCACAGTCATCATTGACAATGACAAATCAAATCAACATTTTGAAAGATAAAATTAGAGAGCAAAGCGAGGAACTCGCCTCTCTACAGAGAAAAGAAGAAGAACGTCGAGAATTACAGAAATCCGTTCACAAGCCGCAACAATGCGCCAAGCCTACAGCTACTAAGCCTGAGGCCTTCTCAACTCCTGGAAAAATAGTGAGACGTTTGAAGCAAAACCCATATTGTCTCCAGTCGGACGAAGAGAAGTATATGACTCACGTACTAGCACAGTACTTATTGTCAGGAAAAGACAACGACTTGATAAGTCAAATTGAACTTAGATTTCTACAATGGTATGGAAATTGGAAACAAGCCGAAAATAGGCAGAGATTACTCGAACAAGCGCAGTTGGGACTCACGTTTAAAGTACCCACGGTACAAAGTCCACTGCTGGAGCTACCTCCACAATTAAAGCCTCTTCCAAGAAAGCAGCAAGGTCAATTCGCAGAACCTTCCAAGAATACTGGTCAAGCTCAAGCCATAAGCCCACAAAAACCAGAAGAAATGAAATGCTGGCGTTGCCGTGGCCAAGGGCACATCAGACAGAACTGCCCGGAGAAACGCCGCACAGCCAAATCCGTCTCTCATACTGAAATTTTAACGAAACTAGGATTTTCCTACAATCCTCGCACTTAATGTATTGAGTTCGCACAGAACGAAGCCGTCTTGAAATTATTTACAGACGCACCGATAGCCTACAACGACGAACACCTATGCGAAGCTACAGGGTGGTGCATCCCACTCAAGAGCAAATTACGAAAAGCATTCTTTCAATCCGTACGACTAAAGGACTTTGAAAACCCAACAATGCAGACAAGTGTTCCCGGAAAAGTCCGCCAGAACAACATTTTCATGGTAAGACCAGAAACTCACATGACATCTGTACTCAGACCAATGAAGAATTGTTGGAATGTTGAGGATGAGCAATTTGAAGAAGGTCAGAGAAAATTTTACTCTACCATCAACCAAATACGAATTGCACTTGACAAAAAGGATTACATATATCCTGAAAGAGTCATAAATTGTGTTCGGATGCAGAACGTTCGAGAGACCCCCAGACGGGTAGAACCGGTCTACAACGGCCCGAAACATGGCTACACGCCACAGCCCGAACACTTCTACTGGATCCATGACACAGGATCTACAGTACACATCTGTGGAAGAATGGATTGGTACATTGATTACACCAACTTCCCAGAAGGAAACCAAGTTCTACTTCTCGCTAACAATGAGAAAGTAAAGTCACCTGGATCAGGGACCGTGATGGTTAGCGCATTTAATGGCAACTCATGGTGTCCCATTGAACTCAATGACGTTTGGTTTCTACCAAATGCAGTCAATTTATTTTCTGGAAAACAAGCAAGAAGCAAGCTGTTACTAGGATCAATTACAGATCCAAATGAGGATACTACATTGTTTTTTAGGGGACGTTACATACCCCCAGTCACCTTGCATACAGGGAAAACAAAATATCCGGAGAATACAGTGATGATGTCAACACCACTGATTCTAAACTCAGAAGACACAGGACTTCAAGTCATGTCATTCAAGCCCATTCTAGTAGAGACCTCGGAGAAGGAACACAAAAAGAGAGGAATGGCACTCACACCGAGCTACAGGCACCATGAGAAACTTGGACATGCCTGCTATGAACAATTAGACAAAACCTGAAGAACGGGAGCAGCCCACGTCGAGCCAGGATTTGAATCCGAAGCAGACTACAGGTGTGATTTATGTGCTCAGATCAGAACTGAAGAAAATCAGAAAGTCTGCAAGAAACAAGCAGCCCATATAGGAAAATTCCTTCATGCCGACTATGCAGCCGCATGTGAAGTATCGAATCGTGGAAATACCCACTTTCTTCTCATAATGTACGATTACACTGGATACCAGACAGTGTCATACCATAAAGTTATCACTGATGCAGATATTTATGGAAAAATACAACAAGCCCTGGAACCTCATAAAGGAGGTATCCCCAAGACAACTCAAGCCGTCTACACAAGTGACGCCAAAGAATTTACTACAGGTCTGCTACAAGACAGCCTCAAAAGTAAGAACATTGAACAAATAGTCTATTATGGAAAACGACAAGGAAGAGCACAGATTGAAATAAGACAGCTACAAGAGACAGCTTCTATTCTCCTTTCCCAAGGACATCTCCAAAAAAGATTCTGGGAAGATGCAATTAGCTTTGCCGCTCACACACACAACAGAATATTACAAGGAACAGATACGAAAGTTCCGGCCGCGTCTTTCATAGACACGGGAATCTCTTGGGCAAGATATCATATCTTTGGATGCCTAGTAACGGCAAGAGCAACCCCGAATTCCGGTTAGACAGGGAATATGAAAATCGGGATCTTCAATTGCTACCGCACCGATCCTCAAATTTGGATGCTATACGATCCGTATATGAAAGAATACACAGAATTTAAAAACGGAGAATACTATGACCAGCTCATACCACAAAGGCCAAGAAGACAGCCTATGAAAATCACAGACTTCTTTAAACTAGTATCAGAAGATAGTGACACTGAAGAAGACGAGGCGCCTACACAACAGGCAGAATTAGAAGTCAAAGACGACACTGAATCCGAAATGGATTGCCTCGTGATTGACAAACCTACTGAAGAAAAGGATGTTTCCGACACTGAAACGGAAATATTAGCAAGAGAGCCCACCAAACTAGGCCATATACAAGAGAACGCTCACTCCAGTAAGAACTCTGCACTTATTGCCTGTGAAGCAAGGGCGACAGAAGTTTCCTTACCAGGACCATCACGGGTCCGGAGCTCCACAGCGAGCATTTTTCAAGATCGTCCTAAGCCCTAGCACCAAGATGAAATAATTGAAACAGAAGATATACCACTACCAAAGTTGGACCAGATATCCGGAATTATTACCTGGGCAGACGAAGTCGAACAAGAATGGGAAGATTTACAAATAGAATTTGAAAACATGAACAAGCCAAGAATCGTTCATTCTCTCCCTATGACAGCCTTTTCAGTGACTATAAAACAAGATTGTAAGGCCATAACGCCGTATACACAAAGCCTCCGTACTAAGCCGGAGCTGTATTCCTATACAGGGAAGAATGTCGTGCCACCGACAAGTTTTAAAGAAGCTGTCACGTCTCCAGAGAAAGCACTCTGGATCGACGCCATGAGCCGAGAAATTAAGACTCACATGGCAAGTGGAACCTGGAAGTTAGTTCCCAAAACAGTTGGGATGGAGGTGTTCCCCTCATCCTGGAAATACTGTCATTATGAAGAAGGAGATATATTTTAAGCCAAGCTCAATATTCTTACTGAAGACGAACCAATAAGTCTACATGGACTACAAGTAACACAAGACCAGAGACTCATATCAAGATTGTTTCTGGCCGAAGCGGGTATTAAAGAAAAATACCTCGCTACCTTCAAGCTACGGACCGAAGCTGAAGGAACCAAGACAAGAGAACGGCATCTCTACGTCTCACCACCTGAAGGTTTTGAACATAGATACAAGTTGATCTATGACTTGAGAATGACTTTAGGAGCACTGAAAGCCCTGAAAAAATTCAAAACCGATATCCACTGGAAACTAGAAGAGTGGCACTATACCCAGAGTGTCCACCATGAACACCTCCACATGAGAAGGTATAAGCGCAGAGGTAAAGTACACAATACATATGTACTATTGAATAAACAAGAAGCCCTAGTCTCGTCAACTCACAGAAAGGACATCTGCGATTTAGCAGAGAAGCTAAGAAGATCTTATCAAGTGAAAGAAGATTTTCTCCCATCAGAATGGATGAACATGAACATCAAAAGGGTATCAGGCCACATATGCCTCAACCAGATTACCCGGATCAATCGTCTCAATGACATGTATACTTTCGTACTACACGAGAAAGTAGATACTCCGTATCCGCCAGACGGACAACCGGATTGGACAAATCTCTCAGAAGAAAAATATCGAGATTGTCACGAAATGATTTGCGGACTGTTGGAAATTCAAGAATCCACACGTCCCGACATAGCACTGGCACTGGATCAAATTGAGTCCATCACTGGACGTTACCAAGCCTGCGATTACACAGCAGCAATACGGATAATCAAATATTTGATATCCACAAGTTACGAATCTCTGAAGTACTACTCAGATTACGACAGCCAGGAGGGAAGATTGGAAGCACAAGGTCAATCTTCCTATACTCCCAGTCCATTGAAAAGGGCAGTTATTTTGGGAGAATGCGTGCTACTGAATGGTGTTATCATACATTGGACTTCGGAACGTACCCCAATACGTAGAAGAAATATTGAAAAACACGATATGCGATCAATATTCGCCGCTACATTGAAAGCTATGGAAATCCATGCACTACTATGTGAAATAGGACTTCGAGCCTAGCTCAGCCCTATCTAGTTCAGTACAGTCACACGCACAGGATGGTCAGCCATCTACAACAAGTCACCATATGACACTTGGAACTTTCGAGACCAAATGAAAGTAGAATTCCTCAAGGAAAGAATTGAACTAAACCAGCTAGTCCCACAGAGACGGAGCATTGGACAGATTCCAGTCGAATTACTCCTGAGAATTAACAATTCTATTGACCTAGAAAGGAGAAGGGAATTTCTAGGAATGAGTACAGATGAAAGATACGAACTCGATAGTCGACACAATGAAGATCTGAAAAATGGAACATTATTTCAGAAGTTTGAAGCCAACATGGCACAATTACCTCCGACATCGGATAACCTGGACCGATTAAAAGAGACGAGAAGAAGGCTTACCTAGCAAGACTTTCATTCTTTCTGGGTAGTGGAGGCAGCATGGATAGCGTCTTCTCAGCCGATGCGCGGGGGGACAGCAAAGATAGTGTCCCCTCAGCCGATGTTTGGGCAGGCAGCCAAGAAAATGTCTTCCCAGTCAATGTCCAGGAGGGCAGCGTTCATTGAATCTCCTCCGAAGGCAATAATTAAGAAATCAAGAATTTCGGAAAACAAGGCGGAAAGGATAGAACATCCTTAGCCAAGACCAAGGAGGGCAGTAATGACAGATCCCCCTCCGGAAACAACAACTGAGAAAACCTACAAAAAAAGATTTCTTTGACTCAGTACACGGTAAGGAGGGCAGCAGAGCAGTCTCCTCCACTGAGAATTAACTTTGCCGTACACGCAATACCCAATATAAAGAAACCAGAGAAGAGAGCAAGACTCCACTCAGACCCCGAGAAACAAAGTCAAAAAGAAATAGAAGCTGACAGGCAAGGCCGGAGGCAGCATTCGCAACAAAAACCAGAGCCTACTAACACAGTAGAGCGCACTTCTCGGAAAGGACTCAGTAAGAGATTACATAATACATTTTTCGTAATATTGATGGTCCTTATGATTTTGGCAAGAGGAGGAGCTACACTCTTGACCAACAACACAGTGAACCCATCATGTGACAAGATGGTCACTCAATCAGAAATTGATACACGGGCAGCAAGACCCAACCAGGATCAACTTTCCTGGAAAATTCAAAAAACAATACTTGGAAATATGGTACAGGCCACGCCGAATACCCTAGCTAATTTCACACGCACTAAAAAGAAATTCTATACAAGCGTACTCATCGTCTTGGGCATCATCAATCTAGGGAAGTCAAGAGAACATACAGAACTCCGCACAAAAACGATTAACTTGTGGAAGTTATCATTTGAACACATGTGTCAACCATTGACGTTATCCAGGATTACCCATAATCCGAAGGACCCGGTCATTCTTAATCACGCAGTTGGAATTCGGACCGACAAAAAACTCCTCATACTTGGAGAAGATTATCAACTTTCAACGTTGGAACAGACAGGCAAGCTAGCTGTCAGAATGGTGTATCCCTTCTTCGCTCGTAATATGCATATGAAATTCATAGAAGAAAGGGACGAACCACCTAGAATAGAAACTGAACTGTATGGATCGCCACAACGATGTGCACCAGCAACAGACATTCCCGGAAATAGGAGAGATGGTTTCTTATTCTGGTTCCCATGCCTGGAGTCACAAACACTGGATCCGATACCCGGCCTAGCAGTAACCACACAAGATATGTGTGTAATCACTAAAGAAGTAGTATGCAGGATCAAGTCCGAACATACCGTAACGAACACATCAGAAAGCTCATTTCTCGGAATAATAAATATCCAGAAAAAGAAAGATGTCGTTTCCCTCAAAGCATCCCAGACGCAAACACTCGAAGACACAGGTCAATGCGAAGACCTCATCTCCAGCCTAAGCATATCAAAGCAACCTAGAGACTCACATAGAAATAAATTCGTCTTCAAAGAATTGGATAGAAAAGCAAGCCATAGCTTTCTACGTCGATTGGGACCCCAGAAGCCGAGCTCATTGCTCGCCACAGAAGGTATGAAACCGAAAATAGATTTTTTGACAAAGTTCTCACACCAGGAGTTCATATTACTAAACATAAGCCACCACTGCGCCTCTCAAGTCGTGATAAAAGATTGTGAAGAGGGATATCCACCTGTCAAGGAACCCGTATCACATTTCACGAATTACTTCATGAATCATACCGAATTAGAACATATATTGCCGACCAGTAAGGCAACACTGGGCAATATGAGATCTTGTGAAACAAGTCTCACAGGTGAAGCGCCTCAAGCTTACCGAACACACAGACCAATTTACTTAGAATTGGAGAAATTAGACTCTCAGATTGGACTGCTAAATGTCTCTGTGAGCTCCTACATAGATCAAATCTGCATGAAGCAAACGAACATATCCTTAGACCAAGGACAGTGTCATTGTCATCGTCAACATGAATTTCATGACGATAGCCTGAAAGGCAACTATAATTCAAAGGAAAGCTCCGAATCGAATTCTGACAAATTACCGCATCTACTGCTTGAAAATGCAGAGCCCAAAGAAACCATACATTGCGGAAGCATGATTAAGGTCGAAGATATCCTGAGAGAAGGAGACCGAATTCACAACATACTGACAGTATGTTGTTCAGATAACTTCATACGAACATGTACTGAAGATGACCGTACCCTTAGACTAGCGTCGGAAAGGAAGCAGGTAGAAACCAGAATATTAATGGGAAGATACGATAACATCTCCAGTCTTTCGATAGAATAGATCGATATAGAAACTTGTATAGGAATTGAAGTTCATATTCCGAAGTACTCCAGCTATAACCCTGGAGACAGCAAAATAAGCCCAATCATTTGGCCCTCAGACTGTTGTGGTAGTCCTCACCTTGTCGAAAGCCTTTTTCCATGGACGAGCCCACACGCACAGTCTAATTACCGAGCATGGTATCAAGCAGGTATGATTTTCTACCTCACCATCATATAACATTGCCTGGCGACTGCTATTTATGAGTACATAGCGACAGCAAAGAGAAAGTTGAGTCGAGATTTTAGACTACGTTCATGGCATAAATCTGGCGAGTCGAGCGACGTTCCTGCCGACCACGACCCAGTCATTGAATCTGATTTTAATCACAATCAGAAGGGAGTTAGCAATTCTCTTTATAATCGGACGAGCAGAGTCCTTGATAGAATGGGAGAGCCTGGAGAGTCGTGCGATGATCAAGCCGACCAAGACCCAGTACCATTTGGAAACAGAAAGCAGATTTCATATGGACCATCTGGAATCGACCTTCACTGTTCTATCTCTGATCAATGTGGCTAATGGATCACATGATCATCGGAGACAACTAAACAACACAAAATACGGACACACCTGGATAATCTCATCAAGGAGACGGATCATGTATATGGTGTAGTATATTAAAATATAAATTGTATATTTTTCGTTAAAATTTTTAATTATGTTATCATTTCAAATTTGTTCAAATTTTATGTATGTTAATTCTATATCAGAGATTTATCAATTCTCGGATTATTTCATTTTAAATTAACTTATTTACCTAAAATTGAAGGAGGGTGTTAAAATATAGATATACATACCTGCCAAGTAAGGAAGTGTTAATATAGACACTATATTCCTATACATATGTAGATAGGAGATATAGATGTACCTATTAGGATATCTTAATCATTATTATTATGTATCCGTTTATATTACTAGTATTAATCATGGGATTATTACGTAGACATATTGTAAATGTAGAGATTGCACATTCTACATATTATTGGCAAATCCCGTCTATGGTAAGGAAGGATGATTTCATTATATATAAATTCTATAATATAATATTTACAGATCAGCAGGATTGTTCTTTCTTCTACAGAAGCAATCCGTATCAATTAGAATCATTTCTATCTAAAAGCAAATAGTTCTATCTACATTAACATGGAGTAGAATATTTGAGAAATTATTGTGAACTCTAAGGAGTCAATCTAAAAAGCCTTTCCTATTTGAAAGCGTTGTGCATTATTTATGCTGACACGAAGGATCCTATTTCCCTTCGTCCTTTTGTCACTCAGCCATTAAGTTTTATGACTTTATTGGTGAGCAAAAACCATCCGAAGTTTCACAATACAGGATGGGCATTCTATATGTTATATTCATATGTGCTGTGACACATATTCATATTATTTGACCAAGTCATACCCACAGTTCGTGGAGGAAATTACATGTATAAACAATTCGTATACCTAAATTACACTAACCGAGTTTTACTCAACACAAAGACTGATCTTAATAAATCAATTGGAGACTGAAGCCCGAGCGAGTAGCACTTTATTTATTTTCTATTCCTCTGGAATATTTTATATTTATTCTTCAATTCACACTGAATTCGCATGTTGTATTATCATAGTTATCTTTAACTTACTTCATCGAATATCATATTTATTAAACATCTACATAAATATTTTCTTTAATTTTTGCTCTATTAAATTGTAAAATATGTAACGCAACATGCAGTAAAACCAGATTAGACAATGCTAGGTGCTTTTATATTTAAAAGTTTAAGTTATTATAGCTAAATAGTTGAATTACAAGATATTTTATTTTTGCCGGATATGCAATTATTTAATTATTTAAGAAAAATAATTTTAAAATGAGATCATTTATTTCTTCGCTTCTTGTCCGTCACGCCACAACACTATGGTCTCGGAACAGCAATTTCGGAATAAAAAGATTTTTTTTTTAATATCCAAACTTCTCACAGAACTTCAGTTTATTAAAAGTTAAATGTAACCACACAATCCCTCTCAGAGCTACTGAAACTTCAAACTAAAGATTTATTACACGAATCTGTTTTAATTTGATTAAACAACTAAATAATAAAACAAAACTACCGATGTACTGCACAAGCGAATAGGATTGTTTCAAAATGAAATGAATGACACGTGGTCTACGTGCAAGTGCTTTGGTCAGAAGAAAGGGTGAGTTCATCTGGACAAGCGCATTTAGTAGCCAAGGACTTGTTTTCGTTTTCTGTTGACGGAATCCGGAAACAGAGATGGGAGCACTGTCCACCGATCCAATTTTTACAATAATTGACACCATCAGGCTGCTTGGAGAAGTGATTCGCTTGAAGAGTAAACCACGCATCAAGCTAAATATTCAAATAGTTAAGTTATCGAAATTAAATAAATGATTTTAAATTAAAAAAAAAGGAATTGTAACGATTAAATCACATAATTATAAAATGTTTGGAAAAGCAAAAATAATAAGAAAGTCGTTTTATTGTTACATGTGAATCAAATGAATGTATTTTAGTCACTTCTCCGCCGCCGCATTTGTTGGTTCTTTAGACAGATTATTTTGTGAACTTCTCTCTCCAGTCTCCAGTACACAAAATTCCCGAAGGTTGTGATGGAATGGAAGTAACCGCCTGAAAAAGTTGGTTCCGTTGCTTGGTAAACTAGTTTTTGGTCTGATCCATCGACATTCATTGAGTGTATTGAGGCAAGATGAACCCATGTTGTCCAGTAAAGGCGATTCTGCGTCATGTCTAGCGCCAGGCCAGCTTGAGTCTCAGATTCTGCATTCGCAATGACTTTTCGTTGAGATCCGTCCATTGCAGCCCGCTCAATGTTTTTAGAAATTGTTTCCGCCCAGTAAATCCACCTTTAAACATTGCCCAGTTAAATAAAATTGCAGCGAGTCTTGTAAATTAAAAGTTGCGAAACTAAAAGTTAGTTTGAGTTATGATACGTCTTTCAAAAAACATGCAGCAAATGACGTTTTTCTTTGTCTCCTTTAACTTACCCACTCAATGGATCCACAACAATGGCCGGCGTATAGGTGAGTCCAGAGGTGAAGAGAGCCTTCTGCATGCTTCCGTCCAACTTGGCCACACTGATGGTTTCACTTCTTTCATGAGAGAAACACAAGTGACCATAGACCCAATCAACGGCCAGAGATACAACGTTAGATACCGGGTTATTTAGAACAACTATCTTGCACAGGGGCGGACTGGGTGCTCTATGGGGCCCAGGAATTTTTAATGTCGAGGGTTGGCGAAGAAGGGGCCCACGACGAGCCAAGGGGCCCAGAGCTCCCGTTCACGTAATTTATAAGAAATGGGGGGCCCATCCGGCATTGCCGGAGTTTGCTTATGTCCAGTCCGTCCCTGATGTTGCAGCTCCTTCGCGGATTGCTGCCGTGTTAATATTTCCGTTGTAGTCACTCCAAAACATCGTGTTTGTTCGGTACATCACGTCCAGAACTCTTTCTACTGATGAATATTTCTGAATTCTAGTGACCTGCGATAAAAGAAAATTGAAATGTTTACATAAATAAAATTTAGATTTCAAAATTATTTCTTGCTTTTTGAGAAGTGTTCACAACAAAATTGTATAATTATGGCAGCAAATACTTGTAACTAAAATCCGTTAGCATCAATAAGTGCTTTCTGCCATTAACTAGTTAACCACGAATTATTTTTTATGGCAACTTTAAAACTATTATCAACAATCTCTAGTATTTTTGTTAGCTTGTATCTCTTATATTTAATGTTTTCACACCGATGATTCTTCAATTGTAAGATGATTTGATATTAACTCTCCACTTTTCAGCTCCAGCTGGTTTTGTGTATAAAGACAAAAGTAATGTAAAGGTTAGCAAAAAACAGTTCAAAATTCATTAAATTACTGTAAATAATCTTTTAATTTTCCCGTTCATGATTTATTAAAATTTAGGCCAAATTAAAGCAGAATTTGTAAAACTGTTTAATCTAATTGCAGTTCTTTGATGCCTGAGCGCATTAAAAGAACAAGCAACACGCTTGCTTCAAATTAAGCATCCGCGTACTAGTAAATTTTCTCTTACTTGTGGTTTACAAATTAATTAATGTAAACCACTTAAAACCATTGAAATTAGATAACAGCTTACGAGCTGCTGAGTACAAATAAGTACCACATTAGCAAATTGATTAACACAGCTGCCATTTGCGGTCACGTCATCTACTACACAGCAAATCCTTAAAATGATGACTTACCGTTTGTTGACTAAGGTAAAACTGTTCAATGCCTTCGCCGTAGCTTCCAAAAATGAGAGTAGCATTTTCGTTAAGATGCTTGTCCACAGGTTCGCACCTTCTGCTGTCCTCTGGATCTGGAGCGTATCCTTCTCTGCATTTGCACTTAGCGTCTTTGTTTTTGCTCAAAGTGTTCAACAAGCTGCAAGTTCCAGGATAGACACACTCGTTTGGGTCTGCAAACAACGATAAAGCTTACGTAGTTTAGTGCTTATCTTCGACAGTAAATTGTAGGACCACAAGGCCGAGTGTTCCAATAATGCATACTGTATGAGCTTACACAGTGCAAATCATTAAAAAGTCTCTTACACACGACAGTTAACCTTTCTAAAAGCATAGGCAAAATGTAAGGTTATGTGCAAAAGTAGTGTGTGCTGCATTATCATGCATATCATTAATCAAGGGTTACAATAGACAATGTACAAACAGGTAACAATTTAAAACACTCTTTTCTTTTTAAACTGTTATTAAAATTGTTTCACAGTTATAATTTACAGTAAAACCAGGCTTACGTTCGCAGTGATCTCCCAAAAATGCTTCTGCGCATGCGCATGTGAAGCTCCTGGTGGCGTTTACGCAAGCCCCACCATTCAGACAGTGACTTTGTCTAGCGCAGTCATCGATGTCGATCTCGCAGCGATTACCTGTGAAACCATGTGCGCAGGCGCAGCTGAAATGGCCAGTGTGATTACCGCAAGTCCCTCCGTTCAAACATTTGTTGTGCCTTGTGCAGTTTTCTGCTTGGGTGCTGCAGCTGTACGAAAGGAGAATTGCAAATCTGAAAACGTGGTTTTTTTTGCAGTCCCTTCAACAAGCATTTAAAATTTAAAACAAAAATGAATATATTAAAGTTCTTAGAAAATTGTAGAAGCTATTTTTTAGATATTATTTTAGCAGCAGTTAAAAAACTTAAACTGTTTTCAAAGTCAGACGAAAACTGTGGAAGCAACACGTTGGCAGACTAGGAAAGTATAAACAATTGTTTGTTTTATTTTCAAATTTTATTTATTAATTAAATACCAGAGAAGGGTAAATACATGTTTTTAAAAAAAAAAGTTTTGTGCAATGCTTGGCTTGCAGACGTGTATGTAATTAAAAAGGTTGAAAAAAAAAGTAGAATATTTGTCATAAAAAAAGACTTATACGAAAGTAAATGCATTTAGAAAACAAAAACAAAATTAAAAACAGATTTTTGAAAAGCCTTTTATGCTGGACTCCAAAAGCAAATACTTCAAACATATAATTACATATGTAGCGACAAAATTTACAAATGATGAGTGTTTTGGGCCAGCAAAATTAGTACGCTATGTGGAGGTATACGCTATGTGGATAGGTACACTATATAGAGGTATTATTGCATTAAAATCATAGGGATTTAGCCAGGGATGCGTGAAAAGTACGCTATGTGGAGGTATACGCTATGTAGAGGTACACTATATAGAGGTATTATTGCATTAAAATCATAGGGATTTAGCCAGGGATGCGTGAAAAGTACGCTATGTGGAGGTATACGCTATGAGGAGGTACGCTATGTAGAGAGTGCACTGTATTTAAGAAAAAAAAATTAAATCGAAAAAAATATCCCAAACTTGTAGATATGGATTTAAACTATTTAAACTAAACGTTGACTTAATTTTATTTGGTCTTTACTACACAGAAGATACGCTACAAAATCTCTTTACTGCAGTAGAAGCAAAAAGACGAAGGTGCGGATCAAAAACAGGTTACAGTACATTTTTTACAAAAATTTATAAACAAAATAAAAAGTGAAAAAGGGAAAATCAAACTGTGGAATGAGATTAGGTTCTTCTTTCTACAACTTTAAGAGTGAAGTGATGGGCTCAATATCTCATCGTTAGGCTTTTAAAAGCAAACGTAACACGTGGTTTTGACGGTTTAGCCAGCAGACGGGACACGTAATCACTTACTCGTATTTTGCATTAAAATAACGCGAACGAGATCTTGTTTATTCATTTAAGTAAAAAGGGTTGACATAACTAAATGTCTACATTTGCATTCGTGGATATACAAAATTATTTAGCAAACAAAAAATGAAATTAAACCGGTTTCAAGAGAGTTAAGCCTTAAACCTAATGATTTCCAGGAACAGCGCTCTACGTGATCAAGGCAAAGCATCACTTGCAGTGGAAAGCCCAGCTATGTAGATGAAAGGTTTTATGATGGCAAGTAAGTAAGATTAATAAACATCAATTCCTTGCGCAAACAAGTTTGTGCTAGGACGAATTGGTGGTGCCGCATTGGTCATGTAAAATCAGATATGTAATAAAGTAAATGAAGTTGCAAAAAAGCAGATTTTCATTAAAAATTAAAATAATGTATCTACAAAGATAGTTATGTGCCAAAGTATGCTACTAACACGGAGTTTTATTATTGTTTACTTTTCTTTAAATACGTAGATTATATACTGCGCTGTTAAAAGTTGCATAAAAAGTTGCTAAGACATTTGAAAACATTAAATTTATTATATTCATTTAATTAAAAGAATTTAAATGAACTATTACAATATTTATAAGAACATTCAAATCATTTAAACATTTTTAATTTTCAAGATAATTAACAATTTTGCACATAAAAAACAAGTAAATTGGTATTTTGCACTTTAAAAATCAGGTAGATAGGAAACTTTGCGTCGTAAAGTTTCATGTAATTAGAATATCTTGCAAAGTTTGAAAACATGCTAATTAAATGTGTTGCACCTATTTCATGTATGCAAAACTAACTTTTAGAACTTTCTAAAAGCTTACGTTTAGAATATTTGGACCTAATTAAATATTACAAAGTTTCTTGCTGTTTTCTGCACTTTGACTATTTTTCATGCAGTGTTTTCTTACAGAAATCGTTAGGCAGAAAAAAATAGGCTGATTTTGATTCTTCTTTCAAGATACACAATATATATACGACAGTAAAACCTCTTAAAATGGTCATACTATAAAAATGCAACATGCCACGTCGATTCCAGGAATCGCGAACATGTTTTGCCAGTCAACCGCATTAGCATCGGCTGGAATCAGTGTAAGAAAAAAGTTCATAATCGTTCGTTTCGCCTCGCATGAGCTTCGTTCAATTTTTGGGCGCAAAAAACGGACTCATGGAGCTTTCGGCGTTTTGAAACGGACTCAAGGCTCATGTGGGTCCCTGAAAGCTCATGAAAGCGCGTTTCCACCTCCCGGCCGTCTTGACGGACGAATAATATTTTGTCTACCTGTAGTTTTTTTCCCTTTCCAACTTTCCACTCTAAAAGTACCTACTACCTACTTACCCACCGCCTACCAGGGCCTGGGCTATATGAGACGATATGAGTATGAAATGTTTGAATACTATAAATTATCAAATTGTGATGTTATATCAATGGAGTTTAATAAGTTTCAATTATTTTATGATTGTGTGTGTAATTTACTATGTACTATTAATTTCAACAACTAAAACAACAAAAAATAATTGTAGCCTTTGTTTTTTTAATTTTTAATGTTTTTTTTATTTAAGATTTTATCAAATTAGCTTATAAATTAAAAACAGTAGAAAAAGCAAAATATGGTCAAAATCATTAACCAAAAAAAAATGCGTTCTAAATAACTATCATTATTTAAAAAAGTAAAACTTTATAAATATTCAGTAATAATAAATAAAAATAGAACATAGGTATAGTCGTATAGTATGTCGTATTATCATTATCGTTATCGTTAATATAGTAATAGTAAAGGGCTAGACAGAATTTGAGGAAGTTCGTATGACGTTATAGCTGTGAGACCCTTTATATTATAGTACCTTCTATACTTAATCCTTCCTGTTCACGATATACATACTGCCTACCTACCTGTGCCAGCAGAAATTGTCAACTCCACTCCCTAATGGTAAAACGCCTCACCACCCCAAAGCGCGAGGGCTCCTTCGGGGGGCAAAACGGACTCAGAAGCTCGGCCTTCGTGCTTTCCAAATCGAAAGCTCATGCCTTCGGAGAAAAATAGAACGGCGCCCCGTTCGCGTGGCATCGTTCAGCCGTTCGAACGAGACAAGTCTTACACTGGCTGGAATAAAAAATAATTTCTGCAGTTTCTTGTATTGGAAAGCGCAAAAATGAAGGAGTACAAAGATTGGAGGTATTAAATTTCTACCTCCTATCTACGCCCCACATTTAAGTAGAAACACGTACACAATATAAGATGAATTTGTAAATTTTATTACTAGATTAAATAGCACATTTGTATAAAAAAAAGATATAAACGATTATTACGGAAAATAGGTTCTGAGAAATAACGCTGTATTGACAATTTAGGAGGGAGGGGTTCGTATTGCACAAAAATCTGAAATGTACGTAGAATATGGATGACCCCATGATATAGTCAAAACATGTGGGTGCAGCCAGAATAATATTCTATTTATTAATATATATTATTATTAATATAAGATAAGAATTGGGGATCGATTTAAAAGAATAATTCCTCTTCAAGGGCTTATTCCAGCTTACATGCATAAGCACACAACAAAGGAAGTGTTATTAGCAGCTCAGGTTTTTGAAAATGACATCTCTTGCTCCATGCTTGAATTTAAAGGACAATTATCACTGTGGCAAAATGTTTTGAAAGATTCAGATTCTTTGCCTCAGACTGCAGTTCAAGCTTTGCAAGAGATGGAAGGAAATAGAAATGGAATACACACACTTTTACAAATCTTTGCTACTCTGCCAGTGTCCACAGCTACTTCAGAAAGAATTTTTTCTCGGTTAAAATTGATTAAAACCTACTTGCGTTCAACTATGAAGCAAGAAAGATTGTCTGGTCTTGCGATGGCAAACATCCATAAAAATATTCAGTGTGACATCAGCGAAATTATTAAATTATTTGCATTACGAAAGCCCAGAAGAATGAAACTTATAGATTGGGAGAGCGAACAGCTTGATTAACATTATTTGCTATTTTGTTTAACACACGTTCAAATACTTTGTGCGTTCCTCTTGTACAATATTTGTCATTAAAGTAGTAATAGAGCTTTAATGGTGTTATATATAATTTTAAATAAATGCAAAACGCAGTTTGAATTCAGTTTGCATCTGTAGCAATGTAATTATACCTTTTCATTTTTAAGCCCACATAAGGTATTTAGTCTAATTCTTAAACATATTTAGAATGTGCCCACCCCAGAAAAAAATCCTAGATCCGCGCCTGGTGTTAGTAAAATGATTCCACACGGACGTTAGTTAAGTTGAATTTGGGTACTTTCACGAAAAACCTCGAACGAAGGAGCTATTAGGACATTCCGTAATGTAGCACTTCAATTCTCAGCTCACTAAAGACAAAATTTGTAGTCGTAAATGAAAAAGGTCAGAGAGTCAAATACGAAAATATGTAAAATTAACAAGAATTTATTTACGAACAAGGTCATAGACAAAGTCAATTAAGCCACTCATAATTTATCATCCAAACTTGTTTTCATTTCCATCAGGCTCCGTTAGACTGTCGTTCGGGAACGGGAATTCCCGTTCCCGGACCGATCGGGACGGGGCAGGAACGGGACGGGAAAAAAAATTTCTTTCCCGATCTGTTCGGGACGGTACAGGAACGGGACGGGAAATCGGGTTTCTCGATTCCCGAACCGTCCCGTACCGTTTCCCGGACCGACGGGAAATTTCCCGGTATTTGTAATGAACTTATTACGTTTTCTGTTAAACCGGGTGGCGGTAAACCAGGCTAACAGGAATGACCTTTTTAAAAGAATTTTGATTTAAACATATTTGTTCGTATTTGAGTGCATTTTTGCACTTTTAATTTATTTGTTATTTTGTGAGTAGCTATTTTCATGTTGCGGCTGTGGCATTTAAATTTGGTTCATGTAGCTTGCATTTTTAATAGGTTGATTACTACTATTCGAAATTATTATTTTCTATTGTTTAAAAACCTGAAATATTATTGTATTTTCTGTTGTGCGATTTCTTTAAGTGGTTGTCTTGTTCTTATTGTAACTTGGCATGTCTCAGTTCTACTAACAATAAGTAATAGGCAGCGTTAAAAAAACAAACGCATCCTTTGGTTATTGTATTGTCGACTGTATTTGAAACTGTTAAAACTAAAGTGGTAAATTGTTTTTAATTTCTGCATCTGCTGGGTATTACATAAGGATTATTAGGTTTATTTAGGTTTTTTTAAACTTCAGGCATAACTTGTATTTCTTATGATACTAGTAACTATCAACTAAATGGAGTTAATGAATTTTACTATAAAAATGTCTTGTACATACATGCATGTGTGTCATTTGGTTAGCTCACGCAAGAAAAATATTTGGAACTTTGCATAACCTATTTAGCTCATTATTTTTAGCTTAAAATACATTACAAAAAAGAAATATTATTTCAACCTTCCAGATGCACATGAAGAATGCAATCTTCAGATTTAAGACACAATTATTATTACCATTCAATATATAGTTTACACACCTTACTTTTTTTTATAATATCCGCTTGATTTAAAAACTTAGCAAAATAGGAATTTTCGGGAAATTTCCCGTCGGTACGGGTCGGGAACGGTCCGGGACGGGAACAGGAAAGGAATTTTTTTTCCCGTTTCCCGAAACTCGGGGCAGGAAAGAATTTCCCTTCCCGTCCCGGACCGAACGACAGTCTAGGCTCCGTGCAATGGGAAATTATTTTTGAGGAAAAGAAAGGGAAACTAGAGAAGCGAAAGACGTGATAAAACAGTACTGCAAGTTGTGAGGCCATGGCAGATAGAAATATTAGTGAATTTAAAAAGCAATTAATGTGGCCGAATAAAGAGAAAGCGTAAACATAATTTTGTCCCATTGAGAGATATTTACTTCGCATTTGTGTATTCACCAAAACCAGAGACAACACAACGACTTTTCTGCTCCAGTTCTACACGTACTCATTGTCAGACTAGAATTTTCATCTTTAAATCTCTTCTGGTGCACTTAAGGATCATCCGTAAATGACGTCAGACAATGTCACTCGGTTATTGGGTTCGTTTGGTAATAACGTTAAAAAATTACACTATTTTATTAGAATCGTCTTTAACTGACGTCAAGAAAACATTACTTGTTTATAAGAGGAATGCCGTAATGACGTCACTTTAATTATGTATCAGGTGAACGTACCGAAAGGCAAAAAATAGAAACTAGGTCTCGAATAAAGACCAGCCTCTAATAATGGCCGGGGGTTTTGCCATATGCGTTATGTTAATTTTTCTAGCTCAAACTTTTAATTTTTGATAGAAGCTTGGCACTTCTATTCAGAGTTTTACAGCATATCTTTGGGCTATTAATACCCAATTTAACATATTGACCAGACATGGGAGACATTTCACAATCCTAGCTGTACCACTCGTACCTGGTCAACCAGATGCATTAAATTTTTACCTACTCCCACAGGTACCTTTCTTACTTAGCCCACTCGCATTGGAACTAGGCGTATCTAGCTAACTAAACCCTGCTTCAGCGTCTCTTGTACTGTCGCAATTCTCAACACGATCTTTCAGGTCACTTGTACACTCCCTAATGGTACCAGCAAAGGTTGTACCGGTGTACCAACGTAAACCGGTCTTGTTATACAACGCACTTGTACCAGTACTATTCAAATCCTGTCTATTTTCGCTAGCACAACTTGTAACTTAGCCTGATTTTACGGACACTAACTGCAGGGATTTTATGCTAGCCTTCCTATATACACAAAGTTTTCCAATGAGTTTAACAATTCGCTTTAAGCTCAACATTTATTTCCGGCTCACCGATTTTCACAAGTAGATCCGTCCATTCGTCAACTAAAACGTATGTATGAATTTTTTTAACTTACAAAGGTTGTGTACATGAACCTAATTTGCTTTTGTATAACATTGTCAAAATAACAATTCTTTTAAAAGCATAATTTATTTGGGCACTGTTTCATTATAATTTGCAATTATATTTTTTATTCTAACTACCAATATAAAGAAATTAAAACTATAGTATGTAGCATCATTTTCACAGAATCTCCATCTGCCGCTGAAACCGGGGAGAATGTCTTTGCAAAAATGCAAAATACCAAATTTATCTTCTCGTGCGACTCAAATATATTTCGCAGGTCTAAAGGTGAGTAATTACCTGCGTATAATTAATTAACTTAAACATTTTTTAAAGTTGATATTAGTAGCAACATTTTTATTTCAAATACATTTAATAATTTTATGATACTTGAGTTTAACATGTTAGTAGATTCAAACAAAGAAAATAGCGTTATATATGCTTCCTATATAGTTACATTGATTCGTGTCGGATTTTTAAAATAAAGTACATGTAGTAGTAATTTACTTTCGCTTGTTTGTTTTTTTTTTATCATATGGCCGGAAACAGAAGAAGACGCTGGATCCAAAATCCTGTGCAGCTGAAAATCTGTGTTTTGAGTCATTAAAGCCTTATGTTGAAATTTTTACGAATAATGATGTATTCATTATTTATTAATTAATACTGATGTAACTTTGAAAAATACAGGCAAATATTAGTTCCTAATACTTTAATTATGGTAGCCCCTGCTGTTTGTTAGAACGAACAAGACGTCAACGTAATTAGCAAAATTCTAACCACATGTGTTAAAATACAAAATCTTTGAACTGAAATAAATTCTAAAAGTAAAACAAAATCAGTTTGCTATGTTTAAGAAAAATGATATCATAAATTAGGTAGATTTTTATGAAAAATAAAGTAACGCATTTTTGCGCAAAAGTGTGTTTTATTTTTTAAATTTATTTTTGACCACTCCTAGTTACCGCACAAAAATAGCATCACCAAATAAATATTTACAAATTTTGGGAGCCACGGCCGCCCACCCTTCGTCCTTCAACTACAGTCGTTAAAATCTAAATATGTATTTTACCGCTAAATATTTAATGACGTAAAACCTGTAAACATTTACTGTGAGAAATATATATCCAATGTGTTAATACGAAGTAAATATAGTCCAGAAACAAGCATAAGCGTCGATAACAGTTTTTAGTGACAAGGATCAAAAGGGCAAGACCACTTCCAATAAGCAAGCAATAGAATGCGGATTTAATTAAAGAATCATCCAACGACAGCGACTCCTCATATATCGTGTATCGATCTGCTGGGACCAAGCCATGATGTCCTTCCTTGGCGACAATCTCGTCATACGTCTTACGTATGCTGTATTCTTCATTCGACGACCAAATCTGCATCCAGTACCGGACCACTCCCGAGTTGAGCAGACGTACAAAAGCTTCAAATGGGATGTCGCCATTTGACAAGCTAAATTGCAATTCTATCCCCGATGGAAAAGAACTGTCCTGCCCAACGTGAGCCTGTCTTTGAAAATGTGTGTACAGTAAATCCGAGTAGAGTGAAATGTATTCATTATTCACCAGAGTGCAAACTTTGTCTTTTCGAAATAGTCCCGCGCTCAGAGCGTTATTCAGATAATATTTACCAGTAACTGATTTATTCAGTATCAGCTCATACTGAGTCAACATCTTCAAGCTCCTTCCAAAGTTGTTCTGCAATAAACGAACTGTTTCGTCAATGTTAAAATAAGTGACGAGAGATAGTGCAAATGTAAAGTTTTCTGTCACCAAATCGATGAAATTTTTTTCAACAGAGACAGCTGTAGGAGAGATTTTGTAGCTTTGCCAAAAAGATGTGAAAACTATGCTTATCCACACTGTTACTAAGACCCAAAACGTAAAGCATACATTTTGGCCGAATTTCAATTTAAAATCAACTATTTGGCCGACTAACGGCAAAAGTATCATTTCAAATGCAGTATTAATCGCTATGTTTTGCCCAAGGCATACCTTAAATAGTCCGACCGTCAAGAGTGTGGCGAAGGCAAAACAAATCCAAACGGGCCAATTAAAAGGAAGGGCAAGAAAAATAAAGCAGATAGGGGCGTTATCTTTGACACTTGTTCCGTAGAAGATATGGTAAGAAGTTATTTCAATGATGGCAGCCGTAGAGGTACCTGTGACAGTAGCGTATGTTTCAACTACGCTAAAAACTCCCTCCCTGCAAAATTCTGCATGACTGACATCATTAAAACCGTAATTAAACATTGTTAAATTGACATGGGCTGCAATTATGCTTATCAACGACGCAATTGGCTTATCCCTATTTTGTTGTGGTAGAACAACGCCTGCATCAATTTCGTCTGCTAGATTACCTTGGTCCACAATGGTAGTGCTCACAAATACTACGGACTTGTGAAAGTTCCCACGAAGTTTTTTCATGGCTTTGAGAAAATCTTGGAAGGATGTCCATGATGCTGCATACAATGAAACGTCAAATTCCAAAATGCACAGAATTTTCCCTAAAGGCTGGCAACGAAATTGAAGTCTTTGTACGTCTTGTGTCTGTACCAAAGATCCCTTCACATTAAAAGTCAGCCAAATGTAATTAATTGGAAAAACGCAGTTGTAACCAACAGGGTAGGACCAATCATCTTTGTCGTACATCGCGTCAGTTAAGATAATGAACATGTCAGTCATGACTTTATTGTAAGCGTAAGCATTAGTTTCAAGTGAGAAAAAATTGATCCATACAAGTTCCTGGTTTTTTAAATCTAATTGAGAGGTAAATATGTTTAAGTGACAAATTTCTGCATTAAACCGCAACATTTCGTGTCTCAATTTAATATTAGTCAGTTTGTTAAAAATCTGAACTACTGCTCTCAACTCTGCTAGAATATCAATTATCTTTGACTGCATTTCCTTAATGTCATTGTCTGCGTCACTGCTTAGCGTCAGCATTTGACAATTTTGAAACATTGTCAAAACAGTGTAAAGCTTGTCCACGTCCTGTTTGTTGTTTCCTACCTGCTGAGGATGCTGAGTGTCACATGTTGACAACTTTTGAACTACTAACAAATGTAGAATAAGGGTAGCCACACGGACGGAAATCATGTTTTTAATCTCAATCTTGAATGAGGTTTGGAGCACTGTGTGGTATTTATTCTAAAATTTTGAAAGGTTAAGCGATGCTGTTTTTGTATTTTTAACGTTTTCTTTACAGCTACAAGTTGACTTTTAAAGCACCCATTCACAGTAGACCTCCACTCCTAATAACCATTCTGAGGAAGGTTTGCATTTATTTTGTTTACCCTGTTCGTATTTACGAACAATTATAGAAACTTTCACAAAAATCTCTTGTGGTTGCACTAAATAATTCAAAAGACGAACAAGTATCACATTGGATTAAAATGATGTTTTTACTTGCACGAAGAATTTCTTTTTTATTTAATAACATTAATGTGATCCCACGCAAATGTAACTACAAAAACCCGTTAAACACACAAGCTGTTAAAATCAGAGGGGTAGTGTTAGTGTGCTTAATTGTGGCCTAAAGAAAGATACTAGTTTACTAGCTACATTCAAACTTAAAACGTTAAAATCAAGTCAGTTACATCTAACGAAATTGACGAAAGCTGTCTCACTGACTTCCTGATTTTTTGCTTTTAGAGTTGCCACGTTCAAATTTAATATAAATCTACGGCAGTAGCTTTTAAATTGAAACTACATATACTTAGCGTTAAACTAATGGTTCAATAATATACGATATGAATTTTTTTTTAGAATGTGTTTTACCTACTTTTGCGGCAATTTACTTACACGATTTAGCATGTTCCTGGTTCCGCAAATTTTTCTATACACAATTAAGACAGGTTTAGCTTTAGAACGAGCAGCAATCAATAACATAATTTTGAAAATAACCAACCTATTGCATGTTTTAATGATTTTAATTTACTACTACATTTCTCCTACCAGTAGTTGTAGTATTAGTTACCATACCAAATGATGATCACGCTAGACCAGGAATTTTGTTTTTAAATAAAAATTGAATTCAATAATTTAATAAGCCGAGAGTAGCCTCGTGGTTGTTTTATTGATCGTATTAACATGTACAACGCAAAACTAGGAATATGTAAGATGTATGTCCACAAATGAGGTACATTTTGGCCTATGCACAAATATGTAGGTATCTACATATAATTTAAAATCCTTGACAAGAAAAGACAAGTTAGTCAATACACCTTAAAAATCTGAGGTTCTAACAACATTTTGACATGTTTTGCACCTATATATTGTTAGGGTTGCGGAATTAAGTTTTGCAATTGATTTCTGGTCCCGGTCAAACCCGTCGCGGTACCGGTACCGGTATCGGCACCCCACTCTATTTGTGCTAACGGTAGTTTAATGTTGTAATAGTTTCGTTTCTGAAACTCTGAACAGCCTACTTAATCTTTAATTTAATCAATTGCTATTTACATGCTATGCTCTTAAATTTTTGGTCTACGTAGTTCCGTCGCCTAGGTACATATGTGCAATGTACATAAGCAATTCTGTATTATGGAGTAGATTCACTAGACTTTACTGATCTTGTAATTGCATATCCAATCTGCTATCTCAGGCTTCGAAACTACCAGGCTTGTACTAAAAATACTGAAAGCAATCTCAGTATTGTATTGTATTTGAAGGGATCTTCCACAGTATGATTGACTATGCGAGATGCCGCTTAGGCCACTAATAAGCCCATTGCAGACTAACCTTATACTATAACTTTAATTTAGGCATTACGCAAAACGACCTGTGGCCATTGTATAGAACAACAAGTCTTTAGGTGTAGCCAGTAGTAGTAGATTAGTTGTTAGGATGCATGCACCCAGGTAAATATTCCTGATCATAATATAACAAGGACACACTGCCAGAAAGTGATAAGCTGTTTCCGACTCAGTCCTACACGGTGGACATAAAGGTGAATCTGCTAGTCTCATTCTGTGCATATGTGCCTGCAACCTTCCATGACCAGTGTGTATTTCTACTAGCCATTTTAAGTGTATGCGCGAAAATCTTGTAAGCGAGCAATTTCCATACCATAGTTGGTCAATCCAACGCTTTAATTGTGCACATGTAGTAATTTTATTCCACCTTTCTGTGTGTGCTTTCCTCACTCTTGAGCAAATAGCCATGTTAACCACCGATGTGGCAATATGCAGATGTGTACATAAATTATTGCAATTAAATAAATTAAAGCAGAGATTATTGCTTTAAAACTTTAACGGTAGCCTAATATTACACTTTAAATTTACATATTAACTAATTTTTGCAGAATGAAATTCCTCGTGCTATCCCAATTTTCGACGTGACCTCACCAAACGGAAACATTGACAGGGGTGGAATTAATTCTGTTCTAGACCAAGTTGGGGACAGACCTTTTAAAATTATTTCCATAAATGGACCATCCCGCTGGTCCGTGGAGGACATGAGGGGGTAACAGTCGGGATCAATTTGTGGTCAAAGCCGTACTTTGTAAAAACTGAAGTTGGAGAAATAGCGATTTTTCTCTTGGACACTTAAGGGCTTTTTGACAAGAAAACTACTTATCGTCAGAATGCATTTTTGATTTTTACAATCAGCTCCCGTCTGTCCTCGTTCTTCATGTACAACCTGAAAGATGTTGTCCTTTTGAGAACACGCTTTAAAATATCCACTGTTTTTCAAATCTTGCTCATAACATTGCCGACGAAGTCAAAATCAGCAAATTAGCAGAAGCACTTGGTTAGTGTAAATTAATATTCAATGTATCGTCTGTGAAGAATCAAAAACACATATATGTATTTCTACCTATAAACAATAATTATATACAATATATCTACACAAATAGTGAAATATATTTTGCAATACATGCAAATGCAACATTTAGCAATTTTCAAAAGCATGCAAATAAAATATTTTGCACTTTTCAAAAACATGCAAACAAAAAACTTTACAACTTACAAAAGGATGCAAATAAAAACATTTTGCACTTTTCAAAATCATGCAAATAAAACATGTTGCACCTTATGAAATCTCTTAAATTAACATTTAACGTATTTTTCTCAGTCTGTGTTTTTTTCTTGCAAAGCTCAATTTGAATCTTGCTTACGGTTTGCATTAGGTATGAGTCGTTTTGGTTTTTCACAGACGATATTTTAGTGTATATTACATTCTTAGATGTAACTACTGTATTAATGGAGGGATTACTGAGTGTGTTGTATCATAGGGGTGTTTGGGGGGATTGGTGGGGAGTGATGAGGAATGGGGAGTGAGAAAGGCATGGGATTGATACGGACACATGCGACCGGCATTTATGTGGGCATATATATATATATATAATGAGATGTGATGGAAGTCGGGCCGATTGGCATTGCTTTTAATTTGCACGGCCATGCAATTAAAATAATAATAATAATAATAATAATAATAATAATAACACAATGAATGACTGTGTAGGTAGGTAGGCACTTACGTAGATAGTAGGTAGGTAGGTAGGCATTCACGTAGATAGAAGGTAGGTAGGTAGCTCGCAATAAATAGGAATTTGCCTTGCGTTGTATGCAGACGATGGAAAAGAATAAAAAAGGGACTCACGATCAGAGGGGAAAATCAAATGATTTAAAAAATAAAGCAAATTAAATACAGATAATGCGTGTGTAGGAAGTAGGTACCTGGTAGGTACTAAGTAGGTTAGGACTTGTGCAGTATCGCATTGTAATGTATGCTTGGACAGGGACTGTGAGGGATATATTGCCTTTGTATAGGCATATTGCATACATGTAGGTACGTAGGTGGTTTGGGTACTTGTGGCACTGGGACTTGGGCTCCGTCTACGTAACAGTGGACAGGGCTGGGCTTAGGTAAGACGGCCGCAGTAGTAAATGGTGAATAGATCAGGACATAGGGGGGAATAAACTGACTACGTAGCCAGTCAATGCAATGTATACAGGTACAGAGTAAAAACGTGTGTGTCATTCAGAATGTATACAGTGTACTGTACAAAAATCCACCTGTCCACCTCCTGTATGCTTCATAGTAATAGGAATGCATAAACGAGAATTGAACGGTAAATTATGTGCTCGGTGTGAGCGAAGATTCAAGCCAAGAGTACCTACCCGGAAGTCAAGCCTTTCTTCGGCTTCAGCTTAAACTGTAATTTCCGTCAAGCTACAAGCAGAACTCAAGACTGGAAGAGCATAATACAGAAAATATATTTAAAAGTCTGGCTGCATTCAATTTATTTTTGTATTTACAACAGACTTGTCGTAAATACCTACAATATTATTACAAAATACAGACTTTGCTCGATGTTCGATACACAGAACTCAACACAATTCCCAACACAGAACTCCAAACTCAAGTTTGTACTGCTTACAAAATGCACTGAGTACAAATAAAAAGAAATAATATTATTTACAACTACTAAGAGGGAGGATGGTATATTTGATTTTCATTTCCATTCTCGATGCTCAGAGTACGATACTTAATACTCAAGTTTGTACTGCACGCAAGATGTACGACGTACAAATAAAAAGTATTATTATTATTCACAACTACTGCGATGGATAATAAAACTAATTAATATTTCCAAACAGACTATCGCCGTAAATACGACAAAACTCGCTTAAAAAATGTAAATTAACAATATATTACAACAAAAAATAAAACTTTAGGTGAACCACTCCATTTATATATTATAAAATTAAAGTATTATTCATAAATTGAAAATAATAATGTAAAAAAATACCAAACCAATAGTAATACCCTATTAGTACTATGTACTATAGACATAGTAACACGCAAAAGCAATTATTTTGTAAGACATATGTACATGCTATAGTATCTTATAAAAAAGTTACCAAAATACGAAATTTAGCTTTTAGACTTTTTGTCCGCCCGGGGCTATGTTATGAGACGCACAGAGCGTGCTCCCAAAAGTTTCAAAATTTTTTGTGTTGCCACTAGAAATTTTTAGTTTCAACGCGATGTTTAGACTCAACAAAATATGAGTTATCCTATGTGCAAAACGAATTTTTAATTTTCGCTCTAGAAAAAAATGACTTTTTTGTTTATGGAGCAAATTAAAATTTTTTAACGCTAGTATTCTTTTCTGATTTTTTTAACCCTAAATATCAAAAAACATTTTGAAAATACGCAATAATAAAGATTTTGGGTATACCCTATTGAGCCCTACTTTTTAAAACCTGCTTGTTAAATCAATGTTGCTGAACGAACTTTTTATAGAAAACTCGATATTTAGACGTTATTAAACAAGAGCTATTTTATAGCATAGTTGTTTTTGTGATTTTCGCGCAAAAATTTTAGGGTTATTTTAAGGGTGAATTTTAGAGTATTATGAATCTTTTTTCGGACTGACTTTTTTTTATCTATAGTTTAAGCTTATACGCTTGCCATCTGCGAAAAAAGAATTCGAAAATTCGGAAAAATAAAAACCGGATCGGACGGGCCGGACAAATCGATCTACCCGATAAAGACTCCATTTAGCGTCAATCTGAATAGCTCGAGACCCAGTTGACGTATCGCAATTCGGTTTTTTGCTAAAGGTATGCAATAACAGTAGCTACGTGCCTGTTGAATACTGACACCGGTTAAAATGTAATACCCGGGTAAATTCAGATTTTTCGGTTTTTATGCCTGTTTTTCAAAAACTTGCATGATAAACCACTCTGCTTTAACTCATACCTTCGAATCGTTCTTATTACAATATTTTTTAAATTTAACTAGTAGCTTTTGCTAGTTTATTCGTTCAGTTGCGAAATGACTTATCTCAATTTTATTGAAATTTAATATTTTAAATTCTTTTTAGAGTGAAATGAGCAAAACTTTTGCACGTATCTGTAAAACTTAAATCTTATCAAATCAATTTGACCTTCATTACTAGTGTGTTGTATGAAAATTTGAAATACATGAACATCTATCTAAAGCAGTTCATTTTGTTTATCCGTTTCGATTTTTTCGTTAGATTTTTTCAGCGTTTATTCTTATAATATTTGTAATAACTAAAAAGTATTTAACATATCTAGCTTAAAACCAATCTGGACCCTGAAGTTTTCAAATGCACGTACATAGATAGTAGGTAGCTTCTTATGAATAGGACTTTGCCTTCTCTTGTATGCTGAGACTGGGAAGCGAGAAAAGAATGGATTAAGAGAGAGAAAAATAAGGCAGGTGGCCGTGCAGCTGGCTGCGGATGGAAATTATAATTTAATCCCGTTGTAGGCTAAGGACACAGACTGTAAAGGATAAAGAGCCTTTATATAGGCATATTGCATACATGTAGGTACGTTGGTGGTTCAGGTACTTGTGACACTGGACTTATCCTCCGTCTACATAACAGTGGACGGGCTGGGCTTAAGTGAGAGGGCCGCAGCAGTGAATGGTAATTGGGCAGGACATAGGAAGGAATAAACTGACTACGTAGCCAGTCACTGTGTACAGGTACCGAGTAAAAACGTTTGTCATTCAGAATGTATACAATGTATTGAACAAAATCCACCGGTCAGCCTCCTGTATGCTTTATAGTAACAGGAAATGTATAAACAAGAATTAAACGGTAAATTATGTGCTCAGTGTGAGCAAAGATACAAGGTGAGAGTACCTACCTGTAAGTCTAGCCTTCTTTCAGCAGCAGCTTAAGTTGTAATTTCCCTCAAGCTACAAGCAGAACTCAAGACTGGAAAAGCAGAATAAACAAAATATATTTAAAAGCTTGGCTGCATTCAATTTATTTTTGTATTAACAACAGACTTGTCGTAACTACCTACAATATTATTACAAAATACAGACTTTGCTTGATGTTTGATACACAAAACTCAACACAATTCTCAACACAGAACTTTAACTCAAGTTTGTACTGCTTACAACGTGCACTGAGTACAAATAAAAAGAAATAATATTATTTACAACTACTAAGAGGGAGAATGGTATATTTGATTTTCATTTCCACTCTTAAAGCTCAGGGTACAATACCTTATACTCAAGTTCGTACTGCATGCAAGTTGTACGACGTACACATAAAAATAAATATTATTACTTACAACTACTGCGATGGAAAATAAAACTGATTTTCATTTCCAGAAAGACTTTCGCCGTAAATACGACAATACCTATTGAACAAATTTAAATTAACAATATATTATAACTGTCAAATTGTGACTAAGGACGCAACAGTCAAATTATTACTTGTCACCGGCAAGTTGTTACTGTAGTTCATTGGATGTGTCCATAAACAAAACGTTTACATTCAAACGCCACAGGATAACATTGAAAACCTCAATTTCACATACTTCAATAACGGAAAGTATTCAAAGCTTGTTCTACACTACCTGGTTCCAGAGCAAACGTCTGTCAAATACAGAGTATGGATGGGTCTGCAAATTGAATTGAACTACGATGAAATTGAAAACCTTGTGTTGTTCTTAACCCAAGATTGCAAATTGTAAAGTTTGCTGTGCGAAAAACATGAATACAATAACTCTGGAAAGTTTGTTGTGTGACGCATGCCAGTTCTGCTGGTTGAACTATATGCCGTCAAATTTGCAAAGCATAAACTATATGACGTCTAGTTTGCAATTAATTGAGTATAAAAACGAACAATACTGTGCGCGATGTGATGCGCAGGAAAAGAAAAAAGATTAAAAAGTGGCTGAATATCTAAATACACCGTACGATGAATGGATTGACTTAGAGAAGTTCGATTCTGTTGACAATTGGTGTGAAGTAACCAGAATTTTAGACAAAACAGATTGTTTTGTGTGTGAATACAATCCTCATGATATCGCATCATCCACAGGAGAACCTGATGTAGAATATATTCATAGTGTATCTCTGTATAGGAAAACTGTATACATATACAAGTACATGCCAGAAATTGAAGTGTGTAACGACTGTATGTTTTGGCGAAGCTCGAGAGTTTTGGAGAATGTTCAAGAATATATTCCGAACTACAAAGAAGACGAATATAAAGCAATGCAATTGTCAATGGCAATGAAACAAGTGTAATTTGTGTTAAAAACAATATAAATACACAGCAGAGTTTGTTGTGCGAGGCATGCCAGTTTTGCTGGTTGAACTATATGCCATCAAGTTTACAAACTATTGAGTATAAAAACACACAATACTGTGCGCGATGTGAAGTGCAAGAGAAGAAAAAAGATGAAAAAGTGGCCGATTGCTTCAATACACCATATAATGAATGGATAAACTTTGATAAGTTTGAAAATATTAACAATTGGTGTAAAGTAACCAGACTTTTGGAGAAAACGGATTGTTTTATGTGTAAATACGATCTGTATAATAAACTATCATCGAAAGAAGGCCTAGATGCAGAATTTGTTCACGGCGTGTCTCTGTATGGCAAGATTGTGTTCATATACAAGTACATGCCAGAAATTAAAGAATGCGGTTATTGTATGCTTAGCTGAAGCTCTGCAAAAGTTTTAAAGAATGCTAACGAATATATTTGCAAGTACAAAAAAGATGAATATAAAGCATTGCAATTGTCTATGGATCAAGTTTAATTCATGTTGAAAACAATATGAATACACTGCAAAGTTTGTTGTGCGAGACATGCCAGTTCTGCCAGTTGAACTATATGCCGTCACATTTGCAAAGCAGAAACTGTATGACAAGTTTGCAAACCGTCGAGTATAACAACAAACAGTACTGTGCAAGATGTAAAACTTGCGAAAAAAAGAAAGACGAAAGAGTTGCAAAATATTTAAATACACCATACGATAAATGGATTGACTTTCGTAGATTCGAAAACATTAGAAATTGGTGTCAAGTAACAAGAAGTTTGTCAAACATCAATTGTTTTGTATGCAAGAAAAATCCTAGTATAAAAGGCACTACAAAAGACCCTGATTGAAAATATATTCGCATCGTTTCGCTATACGATGAAACAGTATAAGTATACAAGTACATGCCTGAAATCAAATTGTGTGAATACTGCATGATTGTGACAGACATGGAAGTTGTACAAAAATACATTTGCGAAAACAAAAAAGATGAATATATAGCATTGCAGTTGTCAATGGCAATAAAACAGATAGTATCCATGTTGAAAACAAAATGAATACTCTACAAAGTTTGATGTGTAAGTCGTGTCAGTTTTGCTGGTTGAACTATATGCCATCAAGTTTACATACCGTAATGTATAACAACAAACCGTACTGTATAGATTGTGAAGAACAAGTGAAGCTGAAAGAATTAGAAATTGCTTACAGCTTAAATACACCATACAATGTATGGATTTAGTTAAAGAAGTTTACAAATATTAAAAACTGGTGAAAAAAAAAACCTGTCGAAAACAATGGATGCTTTGTATGCAAAAACCTAGAAAATATAAAAGCATGGACAGTAAATCTTAATAGACTTTATTAAATTATTACCTTAGAATTTATTTGCAAAATAACTATATATCTGCTTCACAGTTAAAAAATAAGAAAGAAATAAAAATGCCGAAAACTATTAAAAAAAAATAAAAATGAAGGCAGCAATATAAAAGACGAATTCAACCCTCACGCCTTCTTAGTGTGCAGCACCAACATGAGATGCAATTGCGATGGAATGAAGAAAAACGTCTAAAAGAATTAGAAGTTAGTAGCAAAAAATCTCGCCAAGCTAATGTTAAGTTGCAAGTTAAAAGGTTCATGTAAAAAGCTTTGTTCCAAAGTAAAAATCAAACTGTAATAAGTATTGTTTTTAAAAAATAACAATAGTGAAATATTTATGTTAAAAAAGCTACAACAAAAACAATAGCTAGTAGGTGTAATATAATAAAAACATGAACTTGTACAGTAAATAAATTTCTGTATATATGTAAATTGTAAAATATTTAAAATTTACTGTTGTATAGAATACTGTGCAGTCTTATTTACAACTACCTCAGTGACGGTTGCAAATATTTGTATCTATACGATGGCGGAAATTCGTAAATAATACTTGAATTCAAGGCTATAAGGCTCGTTTTCTGCTCTGAGCGGTTTCATTAAAAACAATAAGCATTTTCACGATAAGAAAAAAGTTGATAAAGAATTGAGCCAGCTGCGCTTTTTTAATTTGCATAGACCTATCAAAAAAAATTTAAACGCAGAAGAACTATTGTGAACATGGCAGGAGAAATATTCTGTGTGGATTTAAAAATTCTGGGTAAAGACCTAGCAAAAGCAAATTCCAGATTTGAAAATATACTTTTTTGCATTGATGCGTTTACTAAGAAGCTTTATTGTAGATTCATAAAGAACAAAAAACTAGACACAGTGATCAAAGCTATGAAAAGTATATTTTAAGAAGCAAAAATCACCCTAATTTATTTATTTACAGACCAAGGTTAGCTTAATTAGGCTAATAGCGTAACATACAAATAACTCAAACGTTTTATATAAATCTAGTTTAAACTTATAGAGAGCTAACTACGATAATAATATATATCAATTTTTGTTACCTATAGGCACCGAATTTCGAGCCGAATCGTTTCGCAAGTTTTTGAAAAGCAAGGGAATAAAATACTATAATACCTATAGTGACACCAAATCAAGTATAGTAGAAAGAGTCATAAGGTCAGTTAAAATACACATTAAACAACAATTTAACAATATAAAATTCAATATTAGGTTTATGCACATGGTTTAACACAGTATTTATTTGCTCATTTAGGACCATTTTTGAGAAGGTGGCCCGGTATATAACTGAAAAGCAAACTAACCGCATCTTTGAAATATTCCCTGCATTGTAAAAACGTACAACAACACATTTCATTCCACAATTTAGATGTCGCCGAATAGCGTGAACAGTTTGAACGAAAATGATGTATAAAGAACCATGTACTCAGACCTCATTAACGACACAACGAAGCGTAGACCAGTGTTTAAGCCTGGCGACCTAGTGCGGATCAGCCTTACAAAATTAACATTTGAGAAAGTTAAGTATAATATAGCGTACCCCGTGAGTTAAAATATCAGATTATAAAACATGTATATATAGAGAGACTTGCAAACAATCGAGTTAATGTATTTTTATCCTTTACCTAAGCTACAACTAGAACTTTAGTGTTAAGATGTTCATTGTGAGGGCTGTCAACTTGGAAACCATACCAATAACATACTACTTGGAAGATTTAAATCACAACAGCATTACTGGATCGTTTTATAAGAAAGAGCTCAGTAGAGTTGAAGAATCAACATGAATTCTACACCGTTCATTTCATACTTTACGAATACTATCAAACAGCATATCAACAGCAAACGCAGAAGATTAAACAAATATTGCTGTTCCCCATTAGATCGAGACCCAGAAGGTACCGAGAATATCTACATAACAATAACCAGTGACCAGCACAACAATATGTATACTGAAAACACCCCGTCTAACTTTGTAGCTGTCCTCCCTACACCTCTAAACCTTGAAAATTACGACGTTGGACTAGTGAGTTTTAAATATACAAGCAGCATACAACCAGCTATAGCTCAGCATGTACCAGCCAACCCAATACGTAGCGTACGTAGCGCTGTAGCGAATTCAGAGCCTATTAAGAAACTGTTTGCAAACTACAAGCCAACTATCAAGACATTTGTCAACTTTCAAAACCAAGAAACGACCTTGAAAGAATTAATGAGTAAACTCACTACCAAGCTTAGGCTAAATTAAGACACTGTGCCATTTGACGTTGCACAGAAAGCATTTAGCTTGGACCCTGGCAATAAACATATGGTACTTCAGAACCTGTCTTCATCAAATAGTGTCATTATTGAAATTCCCAAATCACTTTCATCATTTTTCAAGCAAAAAAGATCAGATTTATGTCAGGAAACCATTATTCGTATGCCAATGTACTTGAAACTGACATGGAAAGTATTGCCATTGGTGCAAACTTTAATTTTGGAGCTGAGAAAATTCAAAATATGGAAAACATTATACAGCTATACCAAGGCTTTGAGAACTTTCTAATGTTTAGAAAAGAGAATAACCATGGAGACTGATTTTTGCAAATTCTTTGAACGATTCAACGTTAAAATGAATGACCAGGAGTTTTATAATATAAATCTAAAGATTGAATTTCCGTTAGATAAAAGTAATACAAAGTGCAAGCTTACATTTGAATGCAGTAATAAAGAGTATGTGGTTTTGCCTGAACCCATCGCATTGTGCTTAGGACTGCAGCAGCACGACAAGTTTTATAATGGCGTCTACGAATCTGAATTTGATTCAGACGAAGAGTTATACAATAACATTGTGGACTATGAATATATGGACTTGCGATTATTTAAAAAATATGCAAACTTTATTCCAATGAACGAACCAGAAGAACTCGATTCGGATCACGTGGTGCATGAAATTAATCGTACTCTAATGAAAAATTTGTGGGCTAATACGCAAGTACAGTTTGAACATGCGGATGGACACCTAAGTATACCAGGCATGCGCGAAGATATCACAGTACAGCTTCCACTACTTGTGAATCGATTTTTCGGCTTTGATGACAATTTTATATTCAAAGCTGGTGAATCTGCGCAACTTAAACAAGAATTAGCAAAAGAAGAAGAACAAACAAAGGATAAGGAAGAATTAGATGAGGATGTTGAGCCTGAACACATTGAACCAGCTAAGCAAATGCTTATAACATGCAACTTGATTGAAAACCAGCTCTACGCTACCCATGCTCTACCGTTGCTACGCTCAGTAGACATTTACAGCAAATATAATAAGGAGACGGTGCACAATTTTTTGCCAATATTATATTTGCCTCTTAAGCAGCAGGGACAGCAAGTAATACGAATAACACTTTTGAACGAATACAGAAGCCTTGTAACCCTTCTTGAGAACTTGCAAACTATAATTCAACTGCTGTTTAAGCCTCGGAAAGTATAAACTGAGTATTCAATATAAAAAATACTTTTGAACATTTGCGAATCATTCCTTATTTAACTTTCAAGCAACAACAACGACAGCCAGGTTACTTGCAAAATTATTTTAAACAACAGTGCAGTGCTTCAATTTAGTTACAAAATAATCAAACATGTTGTAAATCATGAGAAAAATTGTGTGTCAAAACGTTTACGAATCTGACACTGGTGAAACGCTTTCAAGTGTGAACGAAGAACTTTTAAAAGATAGTTTACTTGGTAAACACTGTACACTTGAACCAATTAAAAGCATAACGATTCAAGAAAAAGAACAAATAGGAACTGGAGAAAATATCGTTGGCGTTGGACTGGATAATATTGCCGACAGCAGTGCAAACAGTGAAATATATATAAAAAATACCCAAAATTTAGTTCCACTTAAAATTCGGCAGCCATCAAAGCGCCGTCCAAATTCTTACAAGTGCCGTGTAACTAATTGTCGTGCAGCTTGCTCAAAACGAAATACAAAGGTTGCAAAACGCAGCATGGCCAAGACTCAGACTGGAGGACGCTGTGTACGTCTTAGAAAAGGACAGTCTAGCGGATCAAGGAGAAGATACGTTCGCCACCGTGGGCGTGCGCAAACCGGTGGGCGTCTTAGACGAAATCCAATCAAGCATACTAAGCAACGTGGAGGAGGCAGATCATCTGCTCAGTCTGGAGCAGGAAGACGCAGGAAAGCATACAGACGTGAATAACTTATAAACTAGTGTCTTTTGCATTCTACTTTATTCAGCAGTTAGCCTACAACCAAGCAATATCAACACAAAATTTACAGCTCTGTCACATCATGGATTCCACATTAGGATTTTATGATAAATCTACAATTTAAGAGGGTTCTCAAAAATCCATTCAAAACAGCCTTATTTTGGACAAATTGCCCCCAACTAACATCAGCATTAAAGATGCCCCCAAGTATTACCCATACTACCCTGTACTTAGCCCGCAAGATAACGAAAATCCAATCATTTTTGATATACTAAAATCTCTGGGCAAGTATTACGCCTTAGACGGATCCTATTTAGATCTCACATGCCGTGTAATGCTAGCAGATGGAAAGCCAACAGCTGCTACTGATTTGGTCGCTCCGTGTTTAATGCTGTTCTATGGTTTATTTAGTAACTTGGAGTTCTATCTAAATGGACAGTTGATATCTGATAATTCAAATCATTACGCTATCAGTTCCTACTTGAAAAAGGAACTCTCATCAAATCCAATTGAAAAGAAAAACGAAATGCTGAATCAGTTGTACATACCCAACACGACTCCAGCCACATTTACCAAACTTGACGACGAGTTAATGGCAAGATATAACATTGCCAGCGAATCAAAGCCGTTCACAATGGTAGAAAGCCAGATTCATAGTTCTTCACACAGACGCCAATGTTACCAGGAGAAACTGATATCTGAATAATCATGAGAAGATCGCATCCTGCCTTTTGCATTGATGCAGAAACTGAAACAAGAACCGGCTACTCGGGTTGTCCGTTTCGTGTGGACATTGGTAATGCTGTACTTTACTTGAAAAGACATGCAGTATCTCCGTTGGCTATTGAAAAGCATCGACTGAACCTTACTAATAGTACGCTTAAGTACCCGTGTATTGAACCTGAAATCAAGAACTTTGTTATTCCATCTGGTGTTAGTTCGCATTTCCTGGATAATTGCATTACCGGCAGATTGCCCCGTTAATAATTGTGTTTGGCTTGGTAGATTCTGAAGCGTATCTGGGAAAACTCACAAAATCCTTTTGCAACTTTCAACATTTTAATTTAAGTGAAATTGCAGTTTCCATGAACCAAGAAGCTGTGGAGTACAAGACGTTGCCTTTACAATTCAAAAAAGAAGATGGATCAGAAGAAGAAAACTTTATGCTAGTTCTTAACACACTCAAGAAAGCAGCAGCAAATCCAAGCCTTGGTAACGGGGTGAATAGAAACAATTATACGAAACGAAGGGTCTTATTTGCATTTGAACTTGTACTAACCTAGGCCAATGCTTTCAGCGTAAACAAAACTGGACAGGTCCAAATAAGTTTGAAGTTTAGAACCGCATTAACAAAATCAGTGACAGCTATACTGTATAGCCAATATCAAAACATTATTGAGATTGACCGCAACAAACAAGTTATCATCAACCGTTAAAATGTAAAGTACCAAACAAGTTTGTACAAAAACAAAACACAAACTAGCTCCGAGTATATCTATATTAATGTATCTATAACAAGCCTGTTTGTTCCTTTACAGATGTTAAACAAACAACAACGTTTACATTATAAACACTGGAGAACTACAACAATGTCTCGAAATCTTACTTGGAGAAATTCACGTAAAGTACTACGTTATTGCCGCAGATCAAATGCGGTCGACTTCACTCAACGCAGAAAAAACAAACAATGGAATAACCTATCCTATTGCAATTATTCAAAATACAGACAAGTTGGAAAGCCCTAGGAAGCATTGGATATCTTACTGGGTGACTTCAAAGGACAGCTTCGAATATTTTGACTCGTATGGAAATCCAATTCAACGGTATAAAAGTTTGGAATTGCCAGGAAACCATATGCTGGCTGAAAACTGTACAGTTCTACAAAGCGGCAGATCAACAGTGTGTGGAATGTATTGTATATATTATCTCTACTGTAGAGCCTTAGGAATTAGGTATAAAGATTTTTTAAGTATATTTACAAGCTCTGTATTAGTTAATGATAGGAAAGTAAGAAAATTTATAGAAATGATCCCTAGTGTAATACCAGATATATATAGCGTACCACCTAAACTACAGTCTAATACATTTAAAGTTTCGTGTCCAGAGTTTTGCCATAGTTTAATATTGTACTATTGATTATTCTTGAAATATTGTATAAGAAGTGTAGCCTATTTTTATAAAAAATGTAACACAAATTTATTATAAATAGCAGTAATTTAAAGTATTTAAAAACTTTAGTCAGTAGCAGTTTAGATTTTATAATGTCAACAGCAAACACTGTCGACTTTAGATTAGTTCACCCTTTTACGGCTATGATATGTGGCCCTAGTTCATCAGAAAAAAGTACTCCCTGTCTAGAAATTGTTAAGCACCGAAAACAAATAATCAGTGAAAAAATAAATAAAGTAATATACGTTAGTGTACATACAAAACCAGAACAGTTTTCTAGCATTGATTTTGCATCGGACAGTAAAATAACATTAGTGACAGATATAAATAACATCGGAGCATTGTTAGAAGATATCAACAGCCCATGCCTATTGGTTTTAGATGACCACTTAAACTTTATAGAGTCAAATCCAAAGGCCAGACTGTTAGTTCAGAAAATATTTACTGAGTTGTCGCATCATATGGACTTTAGTGTTATACTGGTTTTTCAAAACCCGTTTACCAAGGAGTTGAGAACTACAAGCTTGAATACAAAATACATGATATTGTTTGACGTACCAAGAGATAGAAGCATTATTGGTCAAATTTCAAGACAGGTGATGCCTGGACGTCCCAAGTTTCTGCAAGAAGCATACGAAAAAGCATGCAGTTTACGCCAGCACAGTTACATAATGCTAGATTTGCATCCAAAGTGTCCCAATCCTACAACATATGTGCGAAATAACGTATTTCCGTGTAATGGAACTGACATTTACGTACCAACTCAACAATAACAATGGCTCAAACAAACAAAAGTGGCTGTCGTTTTGAACAAAATTACAAGTTTTTATCAAATTTAACATTTTTCAAGTCTAAACAATACAAAACTCTAATTACAAATGCAACATCTGAACAATTATATGCCTTGGCTGAAACTATATTTAATGTGCATAAGTTCTGCAAACATCCAGTGAAAGGATACAAAACTCAAATAAAGACGCTAATTCAGCGATTAACGTGTGACGATATACAACGCCTGCGCAGAAATTTACTCAAGTATCATAAAATTGTTCACGCAATTTTAGCTTCCGTGTTTTATAAGGTGTACAAAAGTAAAATTTGTCGTACTACTTTATTTTCTGACATATTTTGTGACTAGTTTTCTAAGTTTCAACAAATTAACAAAAATGGCAACAGTTATAAAAGCAATTGAGCCAAAGCTGTATGCTGAGCTAATGAAAATACGTGCAGAACAAAATACAAATAAACGTGCCTATAAATATAATGCTGCATCTGATCTTTCCCCTCTAGCCAATTAGACAATACACAAATGCAAGACTTACAAAATGGCAGTGAACCAGAAAATCCTAATACAAGCCTTAAACGAAAAGATTGGATTCAGTACAAAAAGATGATTTCAAGACCCTTTAAACGAAAAAGGAGTAATATACGCACCTAATATAATAAATAATATAGGCAGTGGCCCTTGTTATATTGTCATTAGTTGCATACAACAACTCACAGCGTTCAATACTCAAGGTCCTAAATGGCTTTAATACGCATTTATTTTGTATTGCTGCCTGTGCTTTCCGCACTTGCATTAGCATGCAACTATGGAGCTGCATCGAATGCAGTTAAAACGCCACCTATGACCGTAAATGCAGAATACAAACAAGACAAACAACCGTCTGAAAGTATCAAATCCGACATTGACAGTAATAGTAACGTGCCTGGACAGCCTTATACTACCCTACTTCCTGTCATTCAAACTACCGCATTTAGTAAATTTATACTTCAAGCGGTAAAGTATATGCTTGAAAACTTAAATGCCTAGAATGGAATAATAATGGACGTTGTCCAGAAATTTCAAAAAGCAGAAGCAAAACCATTAGAACATAATACTTTTGATTACATACGTAAGTAAATACAGTTATTTGTTCACTTATCAGTAAGTAAAATTTTATTTAATAAAATGTAAAAACTAGTTGTATATATTCTACTTGTATCATTTAGTAATTGTACATACTGATAGATGACTTTTTATCTGTTTTTGTTTCTGCACATGTGCAGCCATTTACGTCTCCTTCATTCTGGTGCTGCTACTGTTTGTATTTAAAATCATTAAGCTGATTCGTAGAAGAGTGGACTTGGACCCGCCAACAACTGAAGGCTCTGAACCAATAGAAATGATAGAAACTCTTCAAAGTTCAGTTATAAATGCTGGTATTCAACTAAACAAGCCTCACACCAACCGCAGCAGCACTTGACGCACCTAACTCAAAACTCTAAAAAGCCTTGCATTCTGACTTCCACAGAATACACAGTTTCAAGCCAGACTCTACTGCTGTATCGGAAACCCAACCGTGATGTTTCAAATTGCCCTCCTGTATACGTAAAGCCCAACGGTGTTTTGCTTGAATAACATAGACCCTCAAATCTACCCATCCTACACGACACGAGTTTTCGGCGCACAACTGTATCACGAGCAAGAAGATTACCCTTCGCCCACAGTGCTCGGATCATCCCCCAACCACTTCAAGTGTTCTTTTCCACACTGCCTGTTTAAGTGTTACTTTCACGTACCGTATAAGTCCCATGTGAAACACGTACATTAATGTGAAGATTGCAACCTGTTTTGTTCAAACAATCAGCACCACCAATGCTCTTATGTTGGAGAAAGACTTGGGCACATTGAGAACCGCAGCCAAGATCTGGTAGGGGGCGGCATTAGTCGATCAAGAGCAACTTACGGACCAAGTACCAGCGCTACTAGCAAACATGCAAGCAAACGTCTTTGCCGTTCACCTCAAATAGACTTGGACGTGTTTCAAGAATATTCGCGATATCATAAGGGAATGATTGTTATCTACATTCACAAGCCAATTGAAACATTTGCAAGTATTGAAACAATAATGGCGGAATTGCATGATCCCTTTGTAAAGTTACTAACACAAATCCTAAGTGTACATAGTAGTATTAAAGCTCAGCTTATAATTGTTGCTATAATGGAATTGGAAGTTGGAGTGGAAACTGAAAAAACTGTAAAAGTACGTACTTCTACTTTCACAAGTCAGAATTACGATATTTTTTATACAAATGAAATTGACAAGTTTGAATTGAATAGCACAAATAAGTGCGTAGAAAGACTGACTGATTTTAACAAGTACGAAACTAATTGGGAACTTCGCGAAATTCAATCAGTTCAGGTGAAGATTGGTGTACTAAACTTATTTTCAAATGCAGCAGCAAAAGGTTACATCAAGTTTCCTAAAATAAAACCCAGAAAGGAAGGATATTTGAACATTAAAAATAAATGCAACGAGTGCTTTAAGTTCTGTGTCGCTGCTCATCGGTTTCGACACGAAATAATAGACAATAAAATGTTAAAACTAAAGTTACAAAACAAAGTGCAACGAGCTAACAATATGAAACGGAATCTTTGGTTACCAGAGCAGTACCGACCATACTTTTCAAGATTTGACTTTACTGGTGTTAGTTTTCCGTTACAAATGGACAATTTGACTGAACCAAAAAATTTGAAGTAAACAATAATCTTGGAATCAATATTTGGAGCCACCGAGAAGATCAAATTATCTAAATAAGAAGATGCCAGAATAATGACATTAGTGAAAAGTGTAATTTATTTCTCATCCAAAACGACTCAGCAAACGAAGCAACCAAAGCTTATCATCTTGTGTTGATGACTGACATAAACAAATTTCTGCGTAATGGGCATAATACCAAGCAATTTTATTGCCACCTATGTTTTAGATCGTTTAATTCAGAACACAATTTAGATCAACATCTGGAAAACTGCCAAACTCTTGTGACCAAAAACGTTGTGTTTCCAAAATTACACGAACGAATCAAGTTTTCCAAACTGTGGCAAACCCTTTTTTACCCGTACGTCATTGTTTATAAATTTTCAACATTCTTAAATCCTACTGAAGATACAAAATCTGTAACACACAATATCAAGATTTCAAATGAGATTCTTCCAGCAGCATATTTGTTTGTTGTTATAAGTCAGATAAAATACTACGATAATGTTGAAGCTGTAGAGTATTTTGATGGTCTAAATATAATGAATCATTTCTTTAAAAAAATATTTACTTAGGCAAAAAATTTATTGTCTAAAATATGAAACACCAACAACTTTGTACAGCCATCAGAAGAAGAAAAAAAACAATTCAATGAAGCATCACATTGTCACATGTGCAAACGTTAATTTGACAACAATAAGAAAATATTTAAAAATTTTCATCATAACCACTACCAGGGTAATTTTGAGTTTGCAGCATGCAGCCGATGTAATTCACAAATAAAGTACAAGTTTAAAATACCCATAATTTCACACTGTGAAGAGGCAATTGACTACCACCTTATTATAAGTACGATGAAAACAAATAACTTTAAAGCTAAAGATGTCAAAATTATTGCAAAGTCCGCCAGTAATATAAAATCTATAACAATAACTTCAAAGGATACTTGGCTACCAGATCTTTATCTCCAATACTCGCCAGACAAGAACACTGGAGAACAGTATACTGGAAAAAAATTCAACTTAAAAGTTAAAGTTCGTTTTATCGATTCCAGTTTATTTATGGACACAAGTTTAACAGATTTAGTTGAATCTTTAAAATCGCAAAACAAACACAATCTGAAACTTGTGTCACAGTGTGTGTCGCATTTTGCTCCTTTAAGTAAAATGAAATCAACAAACCCATAAGCGCAGCGATATAAAGAAGAATGTATTAAACTATTACAGACGCCTCTGTGCTTTCCGTTCAAGGCATTAACTAATTGTTGTGCATTTTCGAAGAAACTCATTTTAAGAGAACAATTTTAGCGATCAATACTAGACGACGAGCCAATTTCTGAAACAGAATGGGAACTTGTGCTAAAAGTGTGTACTCAATTCGAACTTACAACATTGCGCGATTATACTTGGGTTTCGTGTATGATAGAAACACTTTTACTTGCTGGAGTATGGCAAAACTTTAGAAAGCTTGGACTTGAAAACTACTAACTGGACCTAACTTACTCCATGACGCTGCCCAGCTTCTCTTGGGAGTGTTTTTTGAAATTCACAGATGCTGAGATTGATTACATAAGAGATCAAAGAATATTAGACATTGCGACAAACGGAATACGCGGCGGTCATTGTATTTTTACCCAAAAACATGTAGTTGCCAACTATGAGCGATGTCCGGAAGGATTTGACGAGTCAAAACCTCGCAAGCAATTGCTATCACTAGACATCAATAGTTTGTATGCATATTGCTTAAAACAGCTAATGCCAGTGTCGGATTATAAGTACATGGAAGCCAAAGACCTAAAACATATCAACTGAGCTGATTCTAATTTTGGCAACGACGAGGGTAGCTTCGGATATATACTAGTAGTGGATTTAGAATACCCTGCACATTTACACAAGCGAGACGAAAACCTGCCTCTTGCAATGGAAAAGCGAACATTAAATCTGCAGGACGTTGCTACTATCATGTGCCCGAATAAAACTACAACTGCCAGTTTGCAGCGGCAAGTATTCCGCCACCGATTGATGTTAACTCTTTATAACAAGTACAAGTATACAGTGCATTTCAAGGCTCTGCAGTATTACTTGTCTAAGGGATTAGTTTTATTTGAAGTTCATTGTGGGGTAAGATTTAAACAACAACGCTGTTTTAAACCATACATTGATGTTAACTTGGAAAAACGCAGAGCAGCGAAAACAGAATTTGAGAACAAAGCACTTAAAAAAAATAACAATGTAATTTACGGAAAAACAATTAAAATATTTTAGAATTTGTTAATGCTCATATTTGTACAAGTGCAGCAGAAGCTGAGAAATCATTAGCATCACCTCGTTGCAAAGACTTTGAGGGATTGTCAGAAGATCTCAGCATATTTACAGAAGAATTGAAAACATATCGCGTTACTAACTCACCATTAACTGGAGTAGCTATTTTAGATACTGCGAAAGTGTCGTTCTATATGAAATGGGATCGTCTTTGCGAGATATTTCACGACAAGGCACATCTGGAATACAGTGATACAGACGGATATGAAATGCACACAATTGACGAGCTAAATACGTTCTAGGACGATATTTTTAAAGCAAAGATGGAGTTTGATTTTAGCAAAATTCCTCGCGACCACGCGTCTTTTAAAATTTATGAGCACCAGTACCCAGGTTTGCAGTCTAAATAAGGATAAAAGCAGAAAGTTAAGAATACAAAGCTTAGACTTAAAAGAACTAATTATTTTGAAACCAAAAATGTATAGTTCATTGTACTTAAACGACACTCAACAACAAAAGCGTGCGGGAATTGCAGCAATTGCAATGAGGCAGTGTAAACACAACAAGTACAAGATAATGTAGAAACAAACAAACCTTGTAAGATAAATGTGAATTCTGTAAGGTCTAAGGACCATAACTTGTACATTGTAAACTTTAATAGATTGGCATTTAACTCTTTGGATTAGTCAAAAAATATTTAAAATAACTGTCTTTTTGAGGCCCTAAAAATAACCTTCTTATTTGAGAAAAATGAAAATTTTTGAATTTTTGAAAACCCAGAAATTACTTTCAAGATAATGTTCTGGAGATCCCAAAAATTCAATTTTTTCAAAAATCGGATAAAAATTGTAGGAGCTATGGGGTGGCAAAAAGTCAAAAACTCGGTTTTTTTAAACTTTGGCGGGCAACTGTGAGCCAACGGCGCAAAATGCGACCGAGTTGTTTTAGCGTTGTAGTACACCACGGTGGGTAAACCGATTGCACCATGTGGTTTTAAAATCTGGGTGTACCATACGGTGTGCTTTCCTTGTAAGTCAGTGGTCAACATTATTAGACCTACATTTGGTTCTGATAGTTTTTCCGACGAAGAAATCCAAACTATTTCCACGTCTAGCATGTCATCACAGGCAGAAAAACTCCTCCCAAATTTTAAATTGAGACTTTGCACAATAACTCCCGTTTCTTTTGAAGCCTACCGTTCTAATCCCGTAAATGTTTACGTGGATGATAGATGTTTTAATGGAGATATCCTGTTGAAGCAAAATAATTATCTTTTCCACAAATACGGTCTTCACGTAGTGGAGAATGAATTAAAAATAGAAAACGGTCATGGCATTTGTCATCTAATTAATTCAGACCCAATAGATTTCATTTTACCAATTCAAGATGCTCTCACAACGTACCGAGTTATTTCGTCTAACAATAACTATTTGCGCTTTGTCCGAATAAAGACAGACCAACAGCAGTTTCCACCTTCTTCAAAAATAGAACCAGTGCCATTCCAAGTCGAGAGGAGCCAAGCGCTCACCGATGAGGAATTTGCCCAATTTAAAATCTATGAAAAATTGGACCCTGCTAAAAAAGATCAACTTAAGGACCTATTGAGCAAATTTCATAAAGTTTTCGGATGGAAACCAGAAGATTTTCACGAGACTGTTAAAGATCCCATCACAGGAAAAGTCTTAGAAGCTACCATAGATATGTTAGACACTTCGCCCATGATCCATAATCCTACAGTAATGTCTCAGAAGTTCCAAAAAGTAGTAAAACGCGAGACTGTTAGTAGTAAAGAAAGGAGCTAATGACTGGCGTCCAGTAATAGACTATCGGGACATCAATAAAATTGTAAAGCCAATAGCGGCTCTCATACCCAATTTAATGAGCTTATTTTCAAAATTTGCAGGAAGCACTCATTTTTGCAATGAAGAAATGGCGAATTCCTATCAACAGATAAGAGTTCGGAAAGCCGATCGAAATTTTCTAGCCTATATCAATCATATGAGAGTCTTTTGACCCCTTCGGCTTCCATATGGATATCTTAATTCTAGTACTTGCTTTAAGCAAGTCATGAATAAAATTTAGTATCCTTTATTATGTAATTTTCTGGCTTTATACGTCGATGAAACAAGCTTCAAGGGCTTCAGCTTCAGCCAGATGCTTGAGAGGCTAGAACAGGTTCTTCACACTTGTTTAAATGCAAACATCAAATTAAAACCCTCCAAATGCTTCTTCGGATATCCTTCCAATATTTTTCCTTGACATAGGGTTAGCGCCAAAGGTATAGGAATAGATAGTAAAATAGTTAAGGTCATAGCAGAGTATCCATTTCCCAGGAACACTACCGAAATTCGGAGGTTCATAGGCATTTCTAACTTCTTCCGCCGCATGATTAACGGGTATTCTCACGTGGCTCGTCCTCTCTTCAAACTTCTCTTGAAGAACGCTCCGTTCAACTTTGACCAAGAATGTCAAAATGCGATCAACAGACTAAAACAGCTTATTATTGACGCTCCTTTGTTGGCTTTTCCAGTTCCACATGGGAAATTTGAACTCTGGTCAGACGCCAGCAATTATTGCGTCGGTTCTTGTCCCGTTCAAAATATTGATGGGTTTAGAAGGCCTCTTGCCTTTAACTCACACCTACTCACCGGTCCGCAGTTAAAATGGTCCACTCCAGAGAAGGAGTGCTACGCGATTATACACGGTCTCTCCAAACAACACTTATTAGTGTTAGGTAGAACCATCAACGTCTTCACTGACCATTCTGCGTTGACATCCATTCTCAAAACCTCGAAGGCTCATCCGAGACTCATACACTGGAGTTTAAAATTAAGCTCATACGACATAAAAATTTACCATATCAAAGGCAAGAATAACGAGATGGCTGATGGTGTGAGCAGACCACTGAGAGATATCCCTACTCAGGCATGGAAGGGACCGGAACCTGATACAGTCCACTCTCAACATAGTGTACTTTAGCAGACCAGCAAGATAAGTACACTATGAAGAGAGTTCACTATGTAGAGAGTTACAGATTCAAAAGAAATCAGTATTATAGATGAAAACAATAAGAATCCCACAGTTCAAAGTCATATTGGTTCTAAACAAATCAATGGAAGAATTATTCTCGTAAATTTGATAGAAAACGTTTTAAAAATCAGTCAGATGAAGCAACAAAATAGTAGATTTTAAAACTAAGAGCTAAAAATTTTTAAATTTCTGAAAATACACTATGAAGCGACCAAATTTACACTAAAATGTTATTTTGGGCCTCTAAATTTAGTACACTATGAGGAGGTTTCCACTATGTAGAGGTACACTATGTAGAGGTATTATAACATAAAAAGCATAGGAGTTTAGCTAGGGATACATGCTCAGTACACTATGTAGAGGTATCTACTATAAGGAGGTACACTATGTAGAGAGTGGACCGTACCACTGTCCATATTCGTAGTCTTCGGGACGCGGAACTGGTTCATCCGAACCTCGCTACCTTTGACTTAGATCATGAAATATTTACAAGCCAAAAGCGAGATTCCAAATGTCTTAAGATTATTTAATCATTAGAAAAAGATAGGGAAAATAAATATGAAGGCGAAATTAAATTTCAAAAAGACTACCAACTCACTGAAGAAGGACTTTTGCAAAGAATAAACTATGATTTCACAGTTTTGATTTGGCTAACTGTTCTTCCATATCCTTTATCGGAAGAAGCAGCCCAGGACTTCCATCAAAAATCTTACTTAGGCGATAAAAAGATTTTCCAAATCATGAAAAACAAATTTTGGTTTCTCAATATGCATCGCATAATCCTCAATGTTTGCCGTTCTTGCGAAACTTGTCAGAGGTTCGCGAGAATTAACCGTAAGAAAATGGGACCCTTTCATGTAATGACAACTCCCCAAATTCCTTTTCATAGGATTTCATTTGATCATATGGGCCTACTTAATAAAACCTTTCAAGGCAACAAGTATATCTTAGCCTTCATAGATCAGTGTACAAGGTATCTCTGGTTATTTCTATGTAAATCTACCAGTTGGAAAAATTTCCAGAAACATATAATATTATTTGTGCAGGAGCATCATCCTCGTAGTATAGTTTCAGATAATGGTGAAGCCTTCGTGGCAACTGAATACATCCAGTTCTGCATGGACCACAATATAACTCGGATCACCACGGCTCCTTACCACCCAGCTTCAAATGCTTATTGCGAAAGAGTCAATTCCACTTTCAGGAGCATACTGAAGAAACTTCAATTTGAAGATAAGAATCACTGAGATCTCAAACTCCCAAGCTCACAGGACTCATATATAGTTATTGGCAAACCAAAATAATTCCGTTTGCTTTGAATGAAAATAATTGTGCCATTTGTTACTGCGTTGAATAGTAAATGTCAAAGTTCAACCGGGTGTATACTACACTTTAATATAGTTCAACTAATCCCTTAATCCATTAACTTATCTATAAATGTTTACAAACGCGTCATATCTACTGTTGCTACATTGCTGTGATTATAAAATTACCGCATTTTTCATAATTGTGACTGTCTAATAATTAGGGCCCGGCTAATAAAATTAATTTCATAGGTTCCTGGAATATGCAATGCTTTTTAGGGTCGGAAGTACTTTAATTGCAATAGGCGCATCACAAAGTAACTTGCTAACTACAACTGATCTGAGCTACATTTATAGAAGGTGACAAACGGCGAGCTCGTTCCACTGTGATATTTTTTATACCGTGCTATTCCCGCCCGTACTACGAAGATTTCACTGTATTTTCCGAAATTGCGATATAAAATGGAATAGTATACAAGGTTGTTAAGTTGACAATTAGTAATCTGTATAAAGCTATAGGATTAAGGTGAGCATCCGAGAAGCTGTCAACTATTGTTCGATTAATTCATGTCATTAGATTAAACTATTGTTAAGGTAAGCTTCTATCTACACAGGTACTTTAATGTCCATTTTATAGTAAAATTAGGTTAATATTCAACTCTGGTGACATTTATATTGTAATATTGCAAAGGTTATTCAAAATTCAGGTTTAAATGACATTTTTGAGCTTTCGGTTTACAATATACATTTTGTGACCTACTTTTAATTTTAGCTTGGAGATTTTAACAATCCGAAAAAATGGAGCTTAAATGTATTTTGATTCAAATCGCTGTCCTTGTGTGCTTTGCAATTCTTCCAAAGTGTATAGGAAATGTTCCATATATTAATCTTGGTAAATCTGGTAGAATTTTTCAAGTACGTCTAAGCATACGGGACTTAGCCCTTTTCGATTTTGACAACCAAGCAGTTTCTATTAAATACCATGGAGTGTACGTTATAACTTTAAAATAAATCACATATATTTTTGCTATTTCTATTGCTACAAAAATTTAAAAGCGACATTTGCAATTCGCATGTTAAATTGGATAGCAGTGAGGAATATTTTAACTTTGTGCTTGTAATGACGTTATCTTGCAGTTTCATTATGTACGAGTATAAAGATTACAACGCAGACAATCCGGATGGGCGAGTTGCAGCACGCTCAGACCTAAGAAGTAATAGTCGTACTGACGAGTTTTACGGTTATTCAGAAGTCGTTCGAAGTACTTCATCAGTACGGGTTATAGGCTATAATCCTAGCGGCTATCACTACAATTCCATTACACTATTTGAAAATGAAAATTTTGGAGGCGTACGGACGGAAATACTCGTAGAAGTTTACGCAAATAAAACTAATTTAATTCACTCTCACTACATGTCGTTAGTGATTGTTGGCGATAGCTCTTGGACTATCTACGATGAACTTGACTTTGGGGGCAGAGGTGACTGTATCAGAGGCGCTGACGACCCAACTGCAACTAAATTCTTGAAAGATTCACTCGCTATTGGATTTTCATTAAAAGGAAAACGTTCAGTGCAGAAGGGATGCTATTCTGCCCAAGGTGTTCTTATTGCAAAATAGATTGACTACTCTAAAATACTTTCAGAGCATATTTATTTTTTAATAAGCTAATAGGGAATTATTTTAGGAAATTTATAATTATATTGAGAATACACTGTTAAATTTAATAATGTAACACATTTTTGAAATGTCTGATTTAAATAAGGTATAAAACAAATTCAATGATTTAATTGCCTAATAAAATTTGACTGCACAATGTAAACTGTAATATATTATGCGCTGTACAGGGTGGACGAGTTGTTTATGCACATTCTGATTAGCTAATTATAAAATCCAAACCTAATAGCCTGCATGAAAGGGAAAACTCTGCAGTTGGACACGTTTCTCTTTTTTTTAATGAGATGTCTGCGTTGTTAGACTTAACTTTAATGCCACAGTAGGCACATGCCTACGTATGTGTATTCGTTACAAGTGCTAGGTATTGAGCCGTAGCTGACATGCATGTAAGTGCGGCTTTTCAGGAACAACTTAATATTGAATCCTTCAAACTAGATAATTACGTTCGTTTTACGATGTACGTACAATGAATAATTATATGAAGAATTTTATGGGAAAACAAGATAATTTCATTTTTGTTAAAAATTAGATAATTAGTGTTTTTCGTTCAATTTAACTAGATAAATCACTGTGTTGAACGGTTAAGGTCAAAGTTCGACATAAGCAATTTTTTTAAATGGGCCAACTTTTTCTTTTATTAGCAAAACAGGATAAGTTTTTTTAATTACGTATGTTTAAATTGGGATGATTCCACGTGAAATCTGCGTTTCGAAATTAAATGCGATTTTGGAATGTTTTCCTAGTTTAAAGAAGACAGTTGCCGTGCGTTTATGTTTTTATGCAAAGTAAGGAAAAAATAAAGAAAAATTGGGCTTCATTCAAAGCCATTCAAATTTCCTTTTACGGACTTTTTACCCCATGGTAACGTATAAACCGGATATAGTTACATGCTGCTTTCGAGTAAAAGTAAATCAACTTCAGCGCCGAGTGCAGACATAAACTTTATAAATGTTTTTAATGTAATTATAGTACTTACATAGTGAAATTATCAATGTAAATAACACGAGCGCTTATCGGTTCTTGTGCGCAGCAGCATCTTGACTACAGGAGTTTCTATGCTTAAAAACTATAACGTAATAAACAAAAATCTAATTCACACTTCTTTTTGTAAGATTTTACCCAAGCCTCTTTATTGGGAGGCAGCAATGAAGATTAAGTGTAAGCGTGACAACTTATTTAAGATAATTATTTAGTAGGTAGGTAAATTTTTAAGCATATTGAGGCAATTATTTTGTATAGAGCTTAACTATTTATTTACTTTTTGGATCACCCTTTTAACTCACCAAATATTACAGAGGTTATAATTACATGCGTTTTTTTACTTGTAAAATTTCAATAATTATTAGGGTTTGTTTTTGACGCATACTTTTATTTAAAAGCGAAGTCGGCTAGAATGCTTTTCAAATTTAAACTTTTAAAAATATTTTTAGAAATTAAAGTTTTTTTACAAGCACTGCAATAATTATTCCTAATTAGTGCTGGGACTGGGTCCAAAATCGTGGACCCGTACCCGTACCCGTACCCAAACTCTGGGTACAGAAAATTTTGGACCCGTTCCCGTACCCGTACCCGTGGGCACGGGTACAATTCTTGGCGTACCCTTACCAATGGTGTAAGTCAGCTTTTGTACCCGGGTATGTAGCCGTACCGGTACCCAGAAAAGTCCCCAAACCTGTACCCGGGTCCGTACCCGTTCCCACTGTACCCGTACCCGTACCCGGGTACAAATGGGTACGTGAACGTCAATAAATGTTATTAAATTGTTGATGAATAAAAATTTATCTAATTAAAAAAAAAGGTATGTTTAAAGAAAATTAAAAAACAAACAATTAAACGCATATAACCCTGAAATCTCACAACTGTAAATCAATTCTTCATGTTGCTATTTCATTAGATTCCTTTGGATATATAACCGCATCAAATACTGTAGTTAGAAGTTATGGTATAGCGAAATGAACAGTCGTTGTTTTTTATGAAGGAATAACGCTTAGAAAGAGAGTAAAACGTAACGCAAGAGTTTCAAAAATTAAAATGTTTTAGCTTTTCTTAAAATTTAACACCAAAAACATAAAGCTTAAATATTTATAGTAGCTTTTAAGAAACTTTCGTAAAAACCGTAGATAAATGTACTTAAATCCCAACCTTAAATTAATATTACCCAAAAAATAATTTCTACAGTAATAGTTTTCAGATAGTTTACTCCTTTAATACACCTAATTTCATGCAATAATCTAGGAAGAAGAGTTTTTTTTAAATTTAAGATTCTTGTATTCGTATTTACAATACAAAGAAATGGATTATAAGAGACAACAAATAAATATAAATAATATAATAACAAATATCCTTAAGGATATTGATTTAAACTGTGACGCTAAAATATTACAGTTAGATACTACAAGTGGTCCCGACCACATTGCATGAAAGCAGAATGTCGAAACACAACGCAATCACCAAAATACATCCGAGTTAAAAAATCATAGCTGCCACGCCACCATTTGCATAAAAATGTATGTACTTTAAAAGTACCCAAACCCGGGTACATTTGGTACGGGTATGGGTCCAGCACACACTCGGACCAGTACCCACTGGGTCCGGACCAATATCATAAGTTGCTGTACCCGTCCCTGGACGCGTACTTGTACCCAGAGTTTGGGTACTGCGCCTGTACCTGTACCCGGGTACGTCTTCAGGTCTGGGTACAACGAATTTGTACCCGGGTCCGTACCTGTACCCGTACCCATATACCCGGGTACACATGTACCTGTTCCGAGCACTATTCCTAATGAGGTAGAAAAATTGCTGATATTTAATTTTGTGTAGCTCTCAATTAAAAATTAGTTATTTTTTATGGTTTAATAGTGTACTTAGTTGTTTCTAGTTCGCTTAGAAAAATAGAAAACTTTAATTGCTAAACTTTTTGACGTGCGCAAAGGTAAAATACAATCAAATCAATTACTGAGCGTCAGAAATTTAAGTTTCACGGTCAATACAAAAACTAATATTTACCTATAAAAGGACGATGTGTTTAATTTAACACTTACTGGGAATTACGCACTTTAAGCTATGTAGCTTCAGATTCAGATATTTATCTTTGTAGTTTTTTTTTGCAGAAATTTTAGCCACTGTTTTCTTTTCAAAAACTAGTACAATCGTGTGCATTCAACACAGCGCAGATAATTTAGTACAATTTTATTATTTTTATCGGGTTTATACATTTTATTTAACTACATAAACTATTTGCGCATCCAAATAAAAATCATATTTTCGTTTATTGAATGACTGGAGCGAGTACTGAGCAGAAAGCTGCCGTGCCTCTTCAATGCTCTAGTGGTAAAGTTAAGGTAATGCTGGCCGATTAGAACAGGTTCGTGCACATTTTAATTTGAAGTTATAGGGTCGTTCATAAATGACGCCAAGAAAACATCTCCAGCTTCAGGATCATATAAACTACACCCCTCTGTCATTGTATTACCCTTAGTTTAATCTGCTTCGTTTAGGATGGGATGTAATTTATGTTATTGTGGCCCTATTGACTACGGAAATAGCGTCATTTATGGACGACCCTGATTTAAAACATGTAATGTCACTATTTACTGTGTTAAAAGTATTGTTATGATGTGTGTAGCTGAGTAGAGAACATAGAAATGTCATTCAAATGCCCGTGACTGATAAAGTTGTAAAGTATCTACGCAATTTACTATGTAATCTGCTGTTACAAAAATTACAATATTAAAATGTGACTTAGCATCAGATGCTTTATTTCTGTATAGAATTACGTGATTTTTCTTACTCGTCCTAATCAAACTAAGCGTTAGAATTATTTTTTTAATTCATAATTAACATGACATTGTTTCCGTTTGCTCTGAAAATAATAAATAAAACGAGCGTTTTCTGCTTAATAATCAATGTAAACCTAATAGGGATGGTAGCAGTAGCTTGTAGTGCATAATTGAGATGTTAAACGTTGAATAATGTTAGACCAGAAAAAATATTTGCTCTTGATTTGATGAATTCTTTTTTTCGTATACTTATTGACAGGAGCGAGTACTGACCAGAAAGCTGCCGTGACTGTCCAGTACTTAAGAGTCGAGGATAATTAAATACCCATCATTACAGGTGGAATCATATCTAAATCCTGCTGAACGGGTCGTCCATAATTGACTTCATGAAGGTTTCTCCCGTGTTAGGACTCCGCTCCTGCTGTGTTTTATTTTAATCTTTGCGCGACTGCCTGTTTTTACCATACGATGTTAGTAATGCAAAACTAGCCTTATTAACTGCACAAATGAAGTCATCAATGGACAGTCCTTATTTAAATTATTTATTAGTAATATTTACTGTATTAAAAGTTTTCCTTTGCCTTCTGCACCTGAGTATAGTACATGGAATTCGCATTTGAATGTATGAGACTGATAAAAAATGACTGAAATAGATAGATGTGCGCTTATCAGTCATTTTGTGTTCATGTGTGTCATGTTAAAAAGATTGGGTACGTCGCAATTCCAGTCAAGGTACACGTTGTAGTTGTTCAAATTACAGTAAAGTTATAAGTAATTATTTCTAACAGGTTTGTAAAAATATTTAAACCATCAAAACAGGGTCAACAAGAAAGAAATCAAAAACCTAAAGCACAATACCTGGGTATCTCCTAATGCACTAGTATGTGTAGATGAAATTTAAATTGTAAAATATTTCATTATTTTATGAAAAATCTAAATATTGTAAATTTTAATTTCATTTTTTCATTTGACTTACAGCTATCAAAAATAAGGAAATTCTGGACCTCTGGATTTTACGACGTGTTATTTAATGCTGAAATATTAATATAAATATTTTTTTATAATAAGAATAGTGCTGTCACCTTTTAAAGCAGAGCGTAAGTATTTAAAATAATTGTTTTCAGTAAAATACAAATAATAATTTTTGGCAGCGACTTGCACCCAAAAGACTAAATTTTCTAACATGTGAGTATGACAAGTCATGTACTTGATACTTACAGTGGCCTATTTGGTTCCTCTTGAGTTGAAAATTGTGAGAAGTTTTGATGCAAATCTTGACAGTTGTACATACCATCTAATTTATTCTAAAATGTAGGTCTATATTTAATGTGTGAACAATTAACTGTACTACATTAAAATTATTGTTAATGTATTTATTCTTGGTCAAGATTTTACTTTTTTATGACGCAGGAAAGAAATACAAGTACTGGACGTCACTGGACGATACATTTCTAGTGAATTTGTTATTAAAAATCAATAGAGGCTTCGGAAAAAACAATAATTCAAGACCTACATTTCAAAATGTTAGGTAATTTTAAATACCTATATTTAACTTAAATAAATATCATGTTAATAGCGTCTTTACGTAAAAAGCATAACAAATCTTGTAAATTTCAGAACATGTATGGAACATGAATATTTGGAGACACAAGGGCGTTACTCTGAGCTTCGCAGTACATATTATAAATAACAATATCAATTAGCAGGAGAGAAAATGTTTCATTCTGTTCTTCCTAACGAACAAAATTCTTCATTTTGGCAGCCAATTGAAATTCTAAAAGAATTTTAAAAAATTATTTTGCTTCTAAAAATATTTCGAAAAATGTTTTGTACATTTTACAGTTCTTTTAATCTGAATTTCGTACCCTATAAAATTGTATGCAATTGAACCCGTGAGATTTAAAATTGCTTGTTAAGTAACATATTTTGTGCAGTATTGTGTAAAACCTAATCCAAAGCATTACAGAGACGGATCTGAAAATTCTGGAGGAGAGGGCGCCGGCCGCTCTGCCAACAGTGCTAGCTTTATTAAACACATGATGAACATGCTCCCTGTAAAAGCAAGTAATTATTAAATGTAGTACATATGCATAGGCAAATTCAAGTCGATTTAAGCCCAATCATTTATGTGTTTTGTACGGTTAAACGTTTATAGGCGTTAAAAAATATTAAAATAGTAAAACTAAACCCAATTTAATTACGTGTCTCTTACAGTGAGCGGGTCCAGGTGATAGATATTTCAATTGTACACGTGCATGACTGTAAAAAATATTTTGACTTTTAATTTTTGTTTTGATTCCAGATTCCTATTTGATTTGAGAAAAGCCATTAAATAAAATGAAGTTTTGGACTAGTGGATTTCACAGCGTGCCATTAAATGCTGACGTAATTTCATACATATTTCTATTTAAGAAAAGGAAGACCAAATTTAACTGCCCCTTTCAACAGCGTATCGAATTGTATGTATATTGGACATATTTTTAATATGCTGCAATTTTATTATTTTATGTAATTATACAAAATTGTATTAAATAACGTTAGGTAATTTTGTATGTACAATATTTAAAGAGGTTTTCGGCAAAACAGGATAAGTCCACAAATTACAATTTTTAAAAATTGTCTAACATAAATTTCAGACAGTCCACAACGATAAAGGAACTTTTAATTACGCTTTGGCAGATGCAGTACATTTAAGAAAAATCAATTAAAAAAAATCCGGCGCCTCGCGCCGGATTTGCCTACCGTGGGCCCGAAGTAGATGCTGAGCTTACAGCGAATATTGACTTTAGTCAATTGATGCATCTTCTCACATTATTTACATACAATACACTCTATACCCTCCAAAGTGCAATAATTTAGTGACGACATTGTTGGACGATCCTAATATGTACAATAATAATATTTTATGCTAAAAATACTATATTACATAATGTTTAAACTGATAACGGGTGTTTTTTTAAATGATGACATTTAGACGACTTTATTTATGGACAATTATTGTGTGTATACTGGTAAAAGTAGATTTTAAAGATATAAATCTACCAAATTTTGCATTTAGCACTAACAAGGATCCTTAAAATGGTGATTTTGTGATGACGTCATTTATGAAGGATCCCTGTATGTATGCTAGATAAAGACAATGTTAGGGATATCCATTAATTTGATTTTTGAACTAAAGACAGAAGAGATTCCTATAATTAAAATAATTAAATGACGTCATTTTTAGATGATTCTTGCATGGCTCCTAACTTGTGTCACCCTAGAAGTTGAAATATAATTTATAAATAACTTATGTATAAGATTTACTGGACACTAAAAATTACGAACTGCGTGCCATTCGGTTAAACTATGTTCCTTAAAATTGAGAATTTGAATGACGCCATTTTTGGTTGGTCATCAAATATCTATAAGCTTCGTTCGTTTGTTCACAGCATGAGGTAAAAATAGCTGGGGTGGGTTTTCTAAACTAGAAATGTCTAATGAAGTTATTTATGAACGGTCACTTCCCTTTTACGATCAACGTGCGTATGTTTACAGCATAAAGTTAAAAAGTCGTGAATTTTACCCGTTTTTCATTCCACGTTAAATATATTATAGTATATTGCAATTGGTTTTTGCCGACATTCCGTGCTCGATGCAGATAAGCATAGATTTTTCCAAATGTAATTCAAATACAAGATAGCAAACCTAAAATATTAAGTTCGTATGCTTGACCAGCTTTGGTAACGGACACAAATGACGACACATAAATTTACCAAAATTATAAGCCTACCCAACTGCTTGTCACCTTTTTAAGCATTGCTTAAATGGATGCCCTTACGGTGGAATGTCAAGTGACCCACTAATAAGGTAAGCAACGTTATTTGTGTCTGACCCCTACCAGCCTTAACGTCGTCAAAACAAAAAGCAGCCGGCTCTTTTGCAAGGTACGAAACGTAGCAGGACTTTCTCTTGGAACGACAGGAAACAAAGCTAACTTGCTGACGGGACTCTATGTATCTTATGTGTTGCATATATGACACGCTTACAGATTCGTATCAGAGATTTCTTAGCTCAGGCCATTACTGATTCATTGCTGTAGACGGGAATCTAGGTGTCGCGTGCTCCATTCTAACCTTAGGTTCGAGGCTTTAAATTTTTCGGACGTATTTACCGATTGATCCTGAATCCCCCCCCCTGCCCTTCTGAACCTAAAAAGGATGATTTGTTGAGTAGGGGAGCATTAGTTTGCGGTTGGTAAAGCATAAGGTATAAGAAATATTTATATTTTTAAGATTGTGACTTGTTTTAATTCTCAAACCCCCCCCCCCCGCCTCCTCTCAGAGATAATTCGTGGGGTTGGGGATGCAAGTATTTAAAGTTTTTTAATAGTTTTAGCAAAGAAATTAAGATTTCTGGGACGTCATTTGTGGGTGACTCTAAGTACACCCCTCCTTCTTAAGGGGATATTTAGTGGGTCAGGGGTACAAGTATTTAAAGTTTTTTATTAGTTTTAGCAAAAACAGTTGAGATTTTTTAGGACGTCATTTGTGGGTAACCCCAAGTACACCCCTCTTTCCTAAAGTTATACTACGTGGTTGGGGGGTGCAAGTATTTAAAGTTTTTTAATGGTTTTAGCAAGAAAATTAAAATTTTTGGGACGTCATTTGTAAGTGACCCCCAGTTCCCCCCCGCCCTCTCCTAATGGAATACTTTGTGGGTGGAGGTGCAGGTATTTAAAGTTTTTTAATGGTTTTAGCAAGAAAATTAAGATTTTTGGGACGTCATTTGTGAGTAACCCCAAGCACACCTCTCCCCTGAGGGGGTACTAAGTGGGTAGATGGTGCAAGTATTGAAAGTTTTTTAATGGTTATACTAAGAAAATTAAGATTTTTTGGTCGTCATTTGTGGGTGACCTCAAGTACACCCCCTCCCCTCAGGGGATACTTTGTGGGTAGAGGATGCAAGTATTTAAAGTTTTTTAATGGTTTTAGGAAGAAAATTAAGATTTTTTGGACGTCATTTGTGAGTGACTCTAAGTACACCCCCTCCCCATAGGGGATACTTTGAGGGTGGGGGTGCAAGTATTTAAAGTTTTTTAATGGTTTTTGCAAAAACAAACTAGATTTTAGGGACGTCATCTGCGGGTGACCCTAAGTACACCACCTCCCCTTAGGGGATACTTTGTGGGTGGGAGGTGCAAGTATTTAAAGTTTTTTCATGGTTTAAGAAAAAATAGTTGAGATTGTTGGGACGTCTTCTTGGGTGACCCCAAGTACACCTCCCCCCTTAGGGATACTTTGTGGGTGCAGGTAACTTCTGCGGGTAGCTTGTGCTGATGACTTGTGCATGTTTCTGGTGCATTGACTGGCGCCTGTAAGGGAACCATTTAGCTGGTGCATTTGGCTGATGTAAAGCGGCAAATCACCCGTTTTTCTCCAATGCTTTTAGATGGCTAAAAAAGTTGGTCCAGTCAACTGGTTATTGTGAAAAACTGGTTAGTTCGATCGCTTAAAGAACAGACAGACAGACAGACAGACAGACAGACGGACGGACATAGACATTCCTTTAGATGCTTAAGCTCAGCGTCTAAAAACCCAACCTTTCACTTTTACTGTAATTATATTCATTTTTCGTGGTTCTTTTAAATTTTTTTTTAACAGACCTATCCTGCTTTGCCAAAAAAACTCTTCATTTTAATCTCTAGAGAAAGATATACCTTTTAACTTACTTGGATTAAGTAATAATAAATATACTGCGACTTGTTTTTATTATTTTGTCACACAGTGATAGATAAAATATTCGATGTATACAGGTTACCTAAAGAAAATTTTAGGTAAATAAATTTCTGTTTCTTAATGTAATCCTACGACCTATGTAATTATGTAGCAAATTATTGTTTGTTGATTTTAGTGCTGTGTAATTTACAAGCTTTTTTGTGAGAGCTAAATGTTTTTTTTTTGTTTATAGGTGCAGTGTGTGCTTTGCAGACCCCAAGAGGTAACAATGTTCCAAAAAAGCAGCAAATACCGTAAACTCCCTCATATTATTGGTAATACAAATTACCGAAAGCGAAAATAGAAGTCTCACAGAAGTCTCAGATGTTGTATTTAGAAATTCTATTAGGTAATGTTACACGAATGCTTGAACTAACACGAATATAGTTTTATTGCAATAATATCGTCAGAGTAAAGCATCTTAAAAGATTTAATAACTTGAAAAGGCATGCAAACGCTTAAAAATGATGCTAACGTATATTGAATTTTGAGCTAAACAGCGCTAATTTTGAATGCTAATGTCAACATTTAGGTATAAAAATAAAAAGAGCTATTTTATTCAGCAAGAAATTATTTGTTTGGTTAAAAATTCAAATTTCTAATATGAATCGAAAGAAAATTTAGCAACTGGAAGTAAATGTAAAGATATTTTGTATAAAGCTTTGTACTCACGATTAGTAACCAATACAAGTAGTAGCAATTAGATGCATTCATTTTTGAAGGCACATGCGTGTCAGTAAGTAGGTAGTAATCTTTTATATTTTGTATAAATAAGTAATAAAGCAAATTCAAGTCAATTTAAGGACCATTATTCACATCGTTTGTTTTAATAATGTTGAAAATCCCGGAACAGGGTCAAAGTAATATCATTAACCACAATGCGTGATTTTTCTATAGTGTGGATTGCAGAAATTTAAATCAATCTTATATTTATGAAGTTTTGGACACCTAGACTTCACTACTTGCTATCAAATGCTAAAATATTTTCACACTTACGCAAGGAAAAAAGAAATTGCTTCTTTCAAAAGCGGATAGTGACTATTAATTATACTTTTATTTTATTCAATACAATTTTATATTTTTATTCACAGAGCAAAGGGAAAATATACAAAGAAATATAATTTTTTGTGCTATTTATTAGACTTTAGGAAAAATAATAAGCCTTTGGGTATTTATAATTAATAGAAATTTAATTAGAGCGCCTTATTTATTAGAGTAATTTTTTTCACTCACAGATAAATAAAAAAATCAAAATAATTATATCGTCGATTTAAATATAGCGTAATGTAGGTAGATACAATCATAAAACCAGCCGATAGAATAGGTTCCACAACATTTCGTATTTAAAAGCGTGTGCAATCTGCTTTAATTAGTAATAAGCGGAAAATGCAGCATTGTTTTATTAAATATTGTTTCCTTAGAATAGCTTTACTTACTTGGGAAGTATTTCACATGTAACTCTAGGATTTAACCGATTGTTACCAAAACGTCTTCTACTGGCCCTAGACACTTCCACTAGTATATAGACTTGAGTGCATTTTGCGCTGTTCGCGCATAAAAGGCGCGCGCATTTTGAAAAAGTGGTCGAATTTCAAAACGGACAAATCCTTATGGGATTTAACATGTGAAAATGAAAAAATCCAGGTCCCTCCCTGTGTTTTTTATTCATTTTTGGCAAAATCTCAAAATAACTTCAAAATACCAAAAAAAGTTGCAAAAAGTTGTAATTGCGAGTTTAAAGCAAAAACATCATACATAATTGTTTCAAAAGTATGCCTGTCATTCATACATATCGTCGGTGAAGAGTCATTCTGTCGTAAGTCCAGTGCACACCTAAAATCATGCTGTCAAGGTCGTGTTCGCGTTGTCCTTTGCATTGGGCGAGGGCAGAATGTTATTGACTGTAACACATAACGTAAACTTAGGGGTCGTCCACAAAAGACGTCATACAAATTCCATTTCCAGAACATTTTTAAAAACACTTTTTGAAAAGTGCAAAATGTCCTATTACCATGTTTTTGAAAAGTGCAAAATGTCCTATTTCCATGTGTTTTAAAAGCGCAAATTGTTCCATTTACATGTTTTGCAAAAGTGCAAATTGTTCTATTAACATGTTTTAAAAATCGCAAAATGTTCTATTTATATGTTTCTCAAAAGTGTAAAATGTTCTATTTACATGTTTGTCAAAAGTTCAAAATGTTCTGTTTACATGTTTTGCAAAAATGTAAAATGTTCTATTTACATATTTTTGAAAAGCGCAAAATTTTTTGGAAATTAAATAAGGTAAGATTTGTATCGCTTCAACTTATTAGTAGATACATTTAGCCTAAATTCAAAGCAAAAAATTCCTGTCCAAACCTGCATCTGCACCTACAGCATTTTGTATTTCCAATGACCTAGTGGTACGCGTGGAAATACATGGATTTGAGTCTTTTTGTTTTTAGAATATTTTGGATATGATTCAGTTTACTTTTAGTGGAATATGGTTATGGGTAATTTTGGCTCTTTTTCGACGATATAGCAAATATCCTAGTCGCTTGGTTGCGCGTCGCAAATGTCCCAGTGGAAAATGCTTAGGTTGCAAAAGTTTGGATAGCAAATGTCTGAACACACTTTCACAAGCCTAATGTGAAGGAGATGTCAAAGCACAAGCAATATTGTTACAAACATTGACAGAGAATGAACGTCGTTATTACATGACGTATACCTTTTAATATATTATGTTGTAATAGAAATCGTAGGCTTACGTTATATTAGAGACCCGCGTTGTATTGAAAAGTAAACATTTCCAACCACATAATATGCGCAATGTTTAAGCATAGCGAACCCTTGCTTTATGTTACAGACCCGCGTTGTGTCATACATCTGACGCCTATCCCCCGCGTTGTATTAAAAACTCGCGTACTAATAGAGACCCGCGTTCTAATGCAGCCACGCCTTCTGATAGAGACCCACGTTTTAATGCAGTCCCGCCTTCTAATACAGACCCGTGTTCGAATGGAGACCCGCGTAGTGTTAAAAGATATACGGTA